>JANEYF010000652.1:0-55420 GCA_029963845.1 Rhamnusium bicolor | reverse complement strand
TCTATTATGAGGGAAAACTATAATAAAGCACAACTGTTGGAGGTCCTGCAAACGAAAAATTATGAGAAGAAGTATATTATAGATAATGTAGCGGAGAGATATGGCCACAATGTGTTGAGATTACCGTCATATTACTGTATTTTCCTATTGAATTAATTTGGTGTAAATTGAAGAAAAATGCCAGAAAAAGAAATAGTCGTAATGAAGTGTCGAAAATTAACAAGGAAGATTGGAAAAAAAGAATTAGGAAAGTAATTACAGTTGAGGATGATTATTTAAAAATTGCCAAATTTCATATAGTGGAAATAAATTTATTATAAATTTGTACGAGGATAGTAGTTCATCTGAAAATGACGAAGAAGGTGAGAAGGGCGAAGATTCAGAAAAAGAAACAATGTGAGGTGAGGTAAAGTGAAGTGATGTGAAATGAAGAAGTGAATTTTGTAATATCAACTGCATTATTTAATTCCGTTTTTGTGTTTTCGTAGTTCAGTGCTTGAGAAACGTTCTTTTTCAGGATGTTGCTATTTATTAATGTTATTATTTTTTTTCATTTTGACAAAAATATGTTTGTTTTTATTATAGTAATAACTTTACTATTAGAATTTATTTTTTAGTTTATTTATTGAGAAAAATATTTGTTTCTGTTACAATTTTTGAGTATATTTTTTGTTTTTATTTTGTTTTTAAAAGTTTCTTGATTCTATTTAATTCTCTTTATTCTATACTAATATTCCTTGCCCATCCTCTCCTGGCAAGAAATAATCACACCTCCTCGCGGTTCTTCCTGGGTAGTAACAATTTATATTAAGCGAATTTGATTACTGTAACTGCTGTATTGTGTAGTCAATACGTTAATTTCAATACTTTTGTTTCAAGTTAATACTTTTTTGTACAATTGTTAAATTGTTACTAGCTAAACTGAGCACAAAAACCTACATCTGCTCTGTGTTCTATAGCATCCTACCCCGGACGTCTCGTCACAATATCTGTTTCATACACTATACTCTGTTCTTGTTCTCTACCCTGTATAAAAAAGTCATTTTTATGTTTCACGCTAAAATTACGCATATATCCATCCATTTTAAATTCAATCTTAGGATAATATTTTTTTCAGCAGTCTTTAATCCCCATATTAAAATAGTCGAATAAAAAAAATATTGACATTGTTAATATTTACCGTCACCTTACCGGGAAATTCCCTGTCATGATATTTCACCACTCTGACCGCGCCTTTCCCGACATACGCCGCCGTTGTTATTCTGAAATTGTTATTTTTAAATTAAGCGGGCAGGAAAACAGAGTGTGCTTGAAAAGCATACTTTCAAAGTTATAGAGCGCAGTAGGCGTTGATGCGAAAAAGAATAACTGAAAATATAGCGCTACAAAATGGATAATGTGTATTATACTCTTTCTTTCCCCCAGCTATCGTTAATATCGCCATTCTCGTTGTCAACCTTTACCATTTAAAGCTTCTTTATTGTATGGTATTATGGACATTGGCGCACGTGCCTTTAAAAGGAGTTAGAATATTTTTAATTGAGTTGAAAATTACATCATTAATCTTTAATAAAATTATGTTTTTCTACAGTTTGCTACATTATTCCTGGTATTATAGTATATACAAGGTGTTTGATTTAACCATAACTCTTAAACCAAACAAAGAAATATACAAAAAAATGAGATAGAGAAAGATGTACTACTTTCTTAGACTACATTTTGACGTATTTTTTTTTGCAAAAAAATTGTATACATTTGGAATTATTATATAAATTGAATCCCTATTTTATAATAAAGTTATCCCATTCAGTCATGTATTACTGTACGTTTCTTGATAATTTTATTTTTGTGATTTTAATGCCTCATTTTTTGATTTCATGAAATGATTTAGAAATATCCGATTTGGCCAGCACACAATTTTCTTTTAGAATATTCTAACCACATTTAAATTAAATGTATGAACTAATGTAGTGTTTTTACGGACATTATTTTCGATCACTATCAGATGAATGTCGAAATAACATTGTTATTATTAACTGAAGTCAAAATTCATCGCTCAGAATTCACAAAACATATTTTTTGCCTTTAATTTTGAAACTAACTTGGATCAGGTGTCTTTAAAATATATTTCTGAATCACTTTTAAACTAGATAAAAATGTCATAAATTACTCCCATATCAAAATAGATAGTTACAGAAATATAAAATCTCTTCAAGTACAACTTTTGATCATACCACATTCAGCAATTTTAATGTTTATATATACACTATTTTATTGAAAATTATAATAACATAAGTATTATTTTACTGTTCGTGGAAAAACATAGCTGCAGATGCACGGACAGATTTGCATAAGGACGTATCGATAGAAGGCAGATAGACGGTCAAGTAACTAAGGGACCAATAAGAAATAATAACACTAACTCGCTTCAAATTTTATTATTTGCAAAATACAAAACCAGTGCAATTTTTAAAATTGTCGGGATCTAAAACGACGCCATTTTGTTATTTTTTTTTTGGAGTGTCAAAATGTAGTTTTCAGAAAGCAGTATAACTTTCTGTTTTATTCTTTTTTCTATCTTGTTTGGTTTAAAGGTTGTGGTTTGTAGAACGATAGTTAAAAGAGTTAAAATTCTGAAGTGGGTTGGAACTAGTGAAGGGAACTGTCGAATAAAAACTATCGAATAATTCGATCGTTGGTACTTACTCGAATAATTCGACAGTTGAATTACGAATGAATGAATTTAAAAAATGTTGGATTTAAAAATGGAGGCTATGAATATGCATAGACAGAGACGGTATTTTATTCATAGATAAGAGACACATTTTATTATGTGATATGACAAACAACATAAACAACAAAATAAACAAAATGTGATTGTCAACTAACTGATGATGACATGTGACTGATACAAGGCTATGTCAGTTCTAATACTAAAGACCCATTTTTTATGAGAAGTGTAACCCAGCAGCATTAATTAGCAAGTTAACAACATCATTCAGATGATGATTTCTAAAAAAATTTAATTGAATGAATGTATTCGAATGAGCTCATACGATAGATGGAATCATTCATTCAGTAATTATTTGATAGTTCAAATCATCCGATAATGCCCATCAGTAGTTGGAACCTTTGATGTGAAGATAACACTGACGTAGTTTTCCACGAAACACCAAAACACCATATACTGTTCTCGACGCACGTTTCGCCAACCAAGTTAGCATCATCTGGAGATGATTAAAAATAACATAATGGTAACAATGTATCCTATTCATACCTAAACTATTGTCACGGTTTGGTGAATCGTGACCCACTAGCTAATAGAGTAGGTGTTTTGGTGTTTCGTGGCAAACTACGTCAGTGTTAAGGTTAAAATTGAGAAAATCCAATAATGGCGAAAATAAGCTGTGATTTGATGGAAAAATGTTGCGAATAAGTTTCAAAACGGCGCGACGTGGAGGCGTAATAAACCACGATTTCAACATACTGTAATACCGATTCTGTAAAAATATCCAACCATTTCAGAAGACATTTAACCATTTGCTGACGTAAAAAAAGGCGGATAACTAAGAAATATATTTGAAGTGCTTAACTTTAATAATATATAAATGTCTTTTCTCACTTCATAGTAGAAGCACAGGTGAAAGAATATTATTTTATCCTGTCGTTGAAAAACTGGGAATATTGACGTTCACATACCTTTGAATAGATGCAAGCCATTGTGTAATTAATTGAATAAACTGCTTATAAATAATTTCCTTTTTAGACCGCAGCAGTAAGAATTGTTCGTACAAAGAGAGTAACGTACCATGCATTTAATATTATTCATTCAAGTTTCTGTATGAGATAAAAATCTTTCGGGAACACCTCTGATTGAAAGAAAAAATGTATCGTACGGTTTTCATTTGTTATTATTTATTATTTTTTTTTTCATATTTATAAAGGAAATTATTATTGTCAGTAGGTAACGTAATTAAACAAGTTTAAGTTACATGTACGTAATAATGTTTATTTATCGTGGGTGGTGAGGACCAGAAAGTTGACGCAGTTGACCATTGAACACTAATGTCACTTTATATATTAATATAAAGACGAACCGTTGTTGTGTAATGCCGGCTTTTTTCTGCCCTATTATTTTAAATAAATAATGCATAAAGGGTTCGCTAAAATAAAACCAGTCTGAAAACAAATACATATATTCACAATTAGCATGATAGTGACTCTCTTCCAGGGCGGAGAGCCAAGTAATTTTCTAGACAATAATCAAATAGCTTAACACTAAACAAATTTAGAAAACAATAAAGCGATCAACAACTTAACATTAAAATTCATAACTCGTTAGCGTTAGCGCCAGCTTTTTTTTTTTTTTGTTTAGCAATGTCCAGCTAATCTACACATATTTGTTACTGAAAAAAAAGGAAAATGGGTAACTATGTCCATCCGTCTCTCAACACACGAAAATTTTAAGGAAAGAAATTTAACTATTCTTTATGTGCTTAAAATCCATACACATGGGACTATTTGCAAATCAATATCCTTAAATTAATTTCTCACTGTGGCTGGCTCCCCAACTGCCAACGGCAGAATTGACTAGGTACCTAGTATATGATTTAGTTTAAACTGGCCTTACCGAAGATCAGCACATCTTCAACATAGTTCTCTGTACTCACAAACTTAACTTTACTGGAACGATCCTTCAGTGTGGGTGCAACAAATTATGTTTCTCTTCAGCTTGGGCAACTACAACTTCGTACGCAATTCAGGTAGCAATCTCCAGCCAACACAACCTTTCTCTCCTCGTCGCTCAACCTGATTTTAGAGACACACACGTAAAAATGCAAAGGCACAGTATAATGCGCAAAGGTAACGTAATGCACACAATGCAGAACATATGTCCACACTGTACCGTGGCTGCCGAGCGTCTCCCCATATTGTCTCCTTTCGTTCCGGAAGACCTGGCCGAAAACATCGTTCCACCAACTCGCGCACTATTCACACAACGCCAGGCACATATGGTGGTCCAGTAGCGTCACTACATAGGGTTATTACAGTAATTTATATTAAAATTATTTTAAGCGAGTCTGCAGTTTAATGTATACAACCAAACCATTTTAGTTAGTTGATAACGAATGTGGTACAAATTACTAATTCAAAAAAATGGACCGTTACAGTTGTAAGAAATTGACTGGCATTGGTGAGGGGCATGGTGTAACTTACAGACTTACCTCATATATCATGTCCATTAATTGTTGTTTATGGTTGTCAGCGTACACTTGCATCAATAGTAATCCTTCTATAGTATCCTTTGCTAAACTTCTACGTCGGGATGTAAATATTAAGACGAATTTTGAAAATGAAATTTCTACGTAATATTTGCATACGCATACCAGTCTTAATTAATTATTAGGCACTTATTAATATTACGCAAAATTTGTCAATAGCCAGATTTCTACTTAACTTTACTACTGGTCAAAGGCGTAGTAGGCGTAGCATGAAATCATATAATTAAACTTCTAACTGGTAGGTGGAAAGAAAAATTGTAGACATTTAAACATTTTAATAGATTGTATAGCACAATGTACTAAATTGGAGTTGATTTGACCTAAAATGCACTTATTTACTATGATACCATAAATGTACTACATTTAGTACAATTGTATTAAAACTACAGCACTGTCTAGCTGTTTTCCCACTTTTTTGTACTAAATTCTCGCGTTTGTAATACACCGTCAGCCAATATTCAACGGATACAGCAAATCTGCGCATACTAGTGACCGTGTTTGCCCCTTCGTGGTTTTATGTGTCTAAAATTATGGGCAATACCAATGTGTATTTCTTTTATAATAAGAAATACATATATTTTATTTGGTGTCATTTTATGAAATTTAATCATCTTATTTCCTATTAATAAATTCGTGATAACCAATAAATAACGTCTCACTTCTGATATTGTACACGCTTGCGAAAATATTATAATATAATCTTTCTCCTATACGTACGTACGTACCTCAACAGCGTCTGTGTTTGACTGGTTGCTGCAGTGTAAACCTGTTGATATGCGAGGTTCTCGGCGCATACCACTCTACTGTGTAAATTACAACGGCACATTGAAGCTGCATTATAACGGTCCCTCTTTATAAATAACTTGTTTATTAGTGTGTCAAAAAAATATCATTTAATTATGGCATGAAATGGAAATATAATAACGCTAATAATTTTTTTGCTAATTATTATTTTCTTTTCCAAAAACGTATCGCAGATAAGTATAACATATATCTCTCTTTAAACACTATGTTTAACCATGGCAAATAGCCGTGAAAGTATCACGGCTATTTGCCATACGCTGAAATTTGGATTATAAATAAAATAATATGCACATTATGCTCAGTACGACTGACTCAATAATGGTATTTTTAATTCTAAATATTCTGTTCAGGAAAATCAAAAATAAATAAAACAAAAGTATTCATCAATTCAACAATCAATTAAAAATTTTAAAACATCCATAGACACGTATTTCTGCATCTCTGCGTCGTCAGTATGGCTCTTTGAAAGCCCAGAAAGTAACTGAGAATCTTAGTAATCCTAATCCCAAATACCCATTTACTTTCATGGCTTTCAAAAAGTCATACCGACGGCACAGAGGTGCAGAAACACGTGTCTATGGATGTTTTAAAGTTTTGAAGTGATTGTTGAATTGGTGAGTACTTTTGTTTTATTTATTTTTGGTTGTACTGAACAGAATAGTTAGAATTAAAAATAACATTATTGAGCGAGTCGTACTTAATATAATGTGCATATTATCTTTTTTATAATCCAAATTTCAGCATTTGATAAATAACTGGAAAAGTAATTCTTTAAAAAAGATATATGTTATAATTATCTGTGATAAGTATTTATAAAAGTTAGAAAATAATAATTAGCAAAAAATTTTTAGCGTTATATTTTTTCCATTTCGTTCCATATTTTAATAGAACTGTTACCAAGAAAAGGATACCTAATTTGCTTTACGCATATTTTATAACGATTTTTTTTTAATTAAATAGGCAGATAAAGTCGTTAAAAGCGAAAATATTAGGAAAAATAATCAATTTCAGTAAAGCCGCGATTTTTATGTTTTCCTGCCATATAGGCCCATGTAGCAGTACATTTTTTTTATTATTTAAAAAAATATAAATTCTAACCTAACCTAAATTATTTTCAATTATTTAAACATTTAGAAAAGATTATTTTTTAAAAAAATTATAAATTGTACAGAGAATAATTTTGATTTTTTATGGGAAATATGCTTGATTATTGGTTCTAACACGTGGTGTGGTTTCTTAAAAAATTTACAGGGAAAACAACAACTTCAGCCAGGTCATACGTTTCATCCAAAAAGTGCCAACGGGCTTGAAGACTAAGCAATTTTTCTTATTACACAATGTATATCTCATATAAGATAACATACGTACTAAACAGGAAAAGCTGTCAAAAAGCAAAAAAATATGAAGCACAGACAGCGACTCATCTACAGAGAAATTACGTGATAAAAACATTAAAAAAGTAGTTTAGCTTAGTATTCTCTCTAGTCTTAGGTCAAATGTTGCTAATTTAGTGGGTTTACAAATTTTTAATATCCGTAATCTATCCGCATATACTTAAAATTGTACACATTATTTTATCACTTAAAATGAAAACATTTTCAGATCAGTTTTCCGACAGTAAAAACCTTTCACTTCTTATAACCTTGCAATATCGTGCAGATTTTAAGTCAAAGCATATGAACATTTACTGGCATTACCGAAAGTCTGTCACAGAGATACTAATCAAATAAAAAAGCTCATCCTTTATAGAACAACTGTAAAGAATAATAGCCAGTTGACCTAAAAAATCGGTCGATCAGGCTATAAAGCACTGTCTCCAAACACCACTAGAGACGAATCAGTGCGAATCGCAGAGATCAGAACCTCCTTGTTATCGCAAGTACTGATCGCTAGTCATTATTTATCAATGGTAGTCGCATAAAACACATTTTACAGCTGGTTTCAGTTTACAGAACCTATCATTAATAAGCCGATGGTTTACTTCTCTCGATATTGGAACAATAATATGAACAGCAGGGCCGTTCATTTTCCTTAATATATTTTTTTAATTATGTCAAACCAAATAATTTTTACTTTTCTTTGTATTAATGTTGTCACGATTTTAAGTTTAATAAAGTCTATTTTATACTACAATGAATTTACAATTCTATAACTTTTCTGAAAGAAATCCAAACAGGGAGTACATCTTTATTGTGTATCATCCTAGGTCTCTATAGATACCTATACTTCAACTAACTGTAAACAGAATATAATTGTCAGGTGCAATAAAAATTATAGTAACAAAAGACCGAAGTCGTAAATTTCCGTGTTTTAATAATTATAAAGTATGTATAACATAATTTATTTTATTTTAACTACATCTAATGTGAATAGAATAGAAGAGAATAAACTTTATTGCTCTAGATCTTACAAAAAAAAATACATTAGCATTGTCAAAGTTTACAGAATTATACATATATTTGAAATTTACATAAGAAAAAAGCGCAATATAATATTATAAAATTATAAAAGTCATAAAAGTATACAAAAGTTCTAAACAGCATAAAGACACACTTAAAATAAACCTAAAACTAATAATCCAAAGACAGTAAGAAATTTGCTACAAACATTATTATTATTATTGTTTTCTTTTTATCTTTTTTATGTATTTAAAAAATCACTGAAAGAATAAAATGTGTTTTCAATTAAATATGTTTTGAGATATTTTTTAAATAAATTGATTTGATTTAGAGATTTTAATTCTGCGGACAGGGTATTTGTAGGCTTTGATAGCAATATAACCCATTTTCAGAAAAACTGTGATGATGAACTGGTATTCTGAGATCAGGTCCATGTCTCATTGTCATTGTCATATACCGAGTGTAAATGAAACCTGGCTCATAATATGTTGTTATACACATAAAATTGCATTAGAAGATAGTATTATCAATTTTTATGCACTTCCGGTTACGCCGGAAGTTACTCCGACTTTCTTATTTTAAACACCCAGTACATTTTTACATTTTTGAAACTTTATGGTGATTTCTGAGTATAACAGTATACATTTTTATAATTAGTATTATTATGTAATCTAAGATACTTTGTACATAAGCAAAATAGAACATTATTATACTTCAGTGGCAAGGCGGGAATTATCATCAGCATATTGATACAAATTGTCTATATTTAAATAAGTAATCTTTTAAGTCATTAATGTATAGAATGAACAACAGCGGCCCTAATATAGACCCCTGTGGTACGCCTTTTCACACAGAAACACTATTGAAAAAAATATTTTGTAGTACTTCGTGCTTAATAGCTGTTATTGCAGTGACCTGAGATCTGTTTGTAAGATATGACTGAAGCAGTTTGTGATGTACCCCGTACACCGTAATACTCTAGTTTGTATAACAATATTGAGTAATCAATTATGTCAATTGGCTATTGATATATCAAAGTATAGGCCAGCGACCTTTAAATTCGAATCAAGCGCAGACATAATTCTGGACAGAGACTGGTAACTAGTCTTTCCCATTGAACAATTCGGCACAAAACCAAACTGGGCAATCCTTAATATTAAACACGGTGGGATTGTTATACCGTAAACTGCCCCATTCCCAATTTTTTTTACAAAAGAGATAATATGTCACGAAATTAAGATCATGTATTAAACAACTCTCACGTATCTGATTTCAAAATTAAAGAAACCTCAAGAGATACGATCTTATATTTACTAAAAATGCATTTTTTTGGAGAATTTTGCGTCAAGCAGTTCGATACTATCTACTAGAAAAATTAGTTTTTAACCATATTTTCTTTAATTGACGTCAGTTGTTTTTCTAATTACATATTTTGATTCTGCAGGACATTCTACATTTATTTATTATTTATATTCCCCTCTTCCAAATATATTAATAATTAGCGAGTATAGACTATAGTCTCTGGTTTAACTTACGGTACAATTTTATGATTGCCCGTTTCATAAGAATAAGTATGTATTAAAGAATAATAAAATGATAATCAACATAAATATAAATGCCTATGTAATATAATTTACGCCTGCGCGTCCACCTGCCCTGCATAATCTACCTGTTTGAAGTAGTTTTAAATTGTAAAGAAGTAGAGCTAACCACTTTAAAAGTTAAATAAACCGCCCACCATATTTCTTTTCCCTTCAACCGAGCCAATGTTTTCCTTTAACAGGCTTTATTCGTCTCGTCTAATCAATGCAAATCCTATCTGATCTGAGGAGGTTTATTTAAAAGCTTCTATTGTGTCCTGACAGAAATACGTCTGACACGTGACAATCCAGAGGCAGTTACACGATTCAAGTTATTTATTAAATATTGTGAGCAAATGCTCCAGTTCGTTATCACATACGACTTGTTTCCACGGACCATCAGCAATTTAGAAGTAACTATTTATTGAGACAGCAGTAAGCATTATTTAGGCTTATCTTCATCGCTAAGATATGCGCTTGAATAGAAAGTACTATACGAAGTGGTCAGATACGTTGAGAAGTACATTGAGGACAAAAGCTTCGTTATTCTAAATTCAAAATGATTATTATTTACTGGTACTGGTCTTCTACTATATAGAAGAATATCTAAAACGCTTAACCGATTAACTAATTTAGTAATTAGTGAAAATGAAATCATTTTCATTCAAAGCGTTTCTGTTGAAAAATGTATTTCATTAAATTGATTTTTTGCATTAATTGTATATATATATATATATATATATATATATATATATATATATATATATATATATATATATATATATATATATATATATATATATATATATATATATATATATATATATATATATAATATATATATATATATATATATATATATATATATATATATATATATATATATATATATATATATATATATATATATATATATATAATATATATATAATATAATATATATATATATATATATATATATATATATATATATATATATATATAATATATATATAATATATATATATATATATATATATATATATATATATATATATATATATATATATATATATATATATATATAATATATATATATATATATATATATATATATATATATATATGTATATATATTCTCAAATAATGTATCCATGGTGTGAGATAATGGATTAGTTTGAAGGAAAAAGTCTTGATTTTTCTCACAATCCTTTATTAATGATTACCGGTTTCGAAATGCCTAGCATTTCTTCATCGAATCATAAGGACGAAATACAAGATTTGTTAGGTTAGAAAAAACGACGTGTTCTCCAAAATATATATGCAAAGTTAAATTTAACTTCATTTGGAATAAAATTATCTCATGAAAAACATCGATAAATTGTTATCATATAGATAAAAACGAATTAATTTAAAGCAACCATTTAAACAATACACGACAAACAAATCAAATAGGTGTATATAACGGAAGACAAGAAACACAAAAAAATATATTATTTTTTTTGTGTTGAATTCAAACCTGTTAGTTTAAACTAGGGCCAATTGATATTCAAAGACGTTTGCAATAAGCTTACAAATCGTTTTACAAACTAAGTGGAAGCAGAACCCAATTTTTGGCAAAATTTGATAATAAGCGACGAAGCAAATTTTTGGCTTTTTCTGGTCATGTCAACAAACAAAATGATTGTTTTATGGGAAAAAAGAAAACCCTCGTTTATTCAAGAGAACGTGCAGTTTGATCAAAAAGTCGTTGTTTGGTGCGCAATATGCTCCGAACGAATCATTGGACTCATCTTTTTTGAAGATGCCAGGGGCAATGCAGTTACTGTTAATGGAGAACGGTATCGAATAATGATATGTGAATTTCTGCAACCACAGTTGAAAGAACTTGGCATAGGCCTTCTAGTTCCAACTGGATGGCGCTACATGCCACCAGCGCGTGAAACAGTCGCTCTTAGAGACATTTTCCTCCAGGCTGCTCTCAAAAAATGGAGATATTGAGTGGCTGACTCATTCCCATGATTTGACGGCACCGGATTTTTTCTTGTGGGGATACTTAAAAAATAAAGTCTATATTAATCGCCCACAAACGTTAGAAGACTTAAAGGCAAATATTCGTGAAGAAATTGCGCAAATTCCAGCTGAAATATTGCACAAAGTTATGCTACACGCTCAAAGTAAAGTTGGTCATTATCTGGCTTGCCATGTCGGTCATTTACTCGATGTGGTTATTCATAAGTAATTTTACATGTTTTAATAAACAGTTTCCATAATTTTTTTTGCGCTGAATTTTTTCTTATTTTAAAAAACTTTGCTGGGTATATTTTACCGCACCCTATACTTTTTGTATGAAATTATGAATTCGGTGTCCCTTAGAACCAGAAAAAAACTTCAATAAGCTGTAAGACGTGGTGTTTCACTAAAAAATTAAAATTTCGAAAATATGTATTATAATAAGTAAATAATAGTCTATACCTCCAGTACTGTTTATGGCACAGAGCAAATGTTTACGGCATAAGAATTTCGAATTGTTTTTTTTTAAAAATAAAATTATTATTGTATTATTTTCGTTTCTGGCTGTGTTTTGTATTAGGTTTTAGTTTTTTTATAAAATAAAGTTTAAAATGGCCGTAGTTTGTTATTTGTTTCATTTGTAATATTTTGATTTTTTTGTGAAATAATATATTATTTTTACATAATATCTATTTTATTTTTAGTGCGGTATTAGAAAAACAACTCTTAAAGTGTGTAAAAGAGGACAAAAAACTAGAGTTTACTCTGTAGATTATGCAAGACTAGGTTATCTTAAAAATTGAAAAAACAGCAACAACATTTATAATTTTCTAATAAAAATAGAAGAATACAAAGACATATTTAACGAAAACAGAAATAAATTCTACAAAATAAATAATTAGGCAATTCAATGCTAAGATACCAAGACTAAGAAACATTTTTTTTCAAGAACAAAACAATAACATCTTACAAAATAATTATTTCAAAAAAATATCCCTAAAAACAATAATATTATTTTTGGGGGTGTTTTTGTTTTTGAACACAAATGACAACAAACTAGACCGAATAATATATTACATTTAAATAAATAAGCAATTGATTTACATTTAAAATATTAAAGCTCAATTTTCACAAAACAGCATTTTTTAAGATGCCCTAGTTTTGTTCTAGCACACGATTTACAAATTTTCACTGATTTGATGAACGTTACAAGGAGAAATCGCTTTAGTTAGTTTTTTAGATATTCGAGGTTATTTTTAAATTATTCATGAAAATTGAAAAGCGTTAGCATCGAGTAGCCTCTGACAATGCTTTGACATCAACATTGGTGACATAACTATCTCTAAAAAATATGATAGATCGGAATTATTAAGAAAATAACAAAATATTTACTCAACATTAAACAATTTATTAAATTATTTTTAAAAAAGTAGCTAAAAAAACAGTAAGTTAAAATATTAAAATAGTTGTTCAAAATGTTGTCCGTTAACTTCCAAACACAAAAGAATTATTTTATTTGTTGCCAGTGTAGTAGCACTATAAATTTCATTCGGATCTAAAGCTTCAAAGCTCTAGTGACCCTATCCAAAAGTTCTTGTCTATTATTGACCAGGGACTTCATCTTTTATACGATCCCAGAGATAAAATCCAACGGTGTCAAGTCGGGATATCGTGCAGGCCAATCACCGTGGACCCAATCGTCTTATCCATCTCTTTTCAAACATCTGAGTAATTTCGTTACTGACTGGTCCATTATAATGAGCTGGAGCTCCATCGAGTTGGTACCAGCATGAAAAATATTGGTTTAGCGGTAAATTGGTAAAAAAATTACTGACTACGGTTCTTAAAATTTCCAAATATTTTCGACCATCTGAATTTTCATCATAAATGTAGTAACAGATTCTATTTTTCATTAGCAAACAAAAACTTAAAGTCGAAGGTTTATTGAAAATTGACTGTCGTACAGCGTGTGGTTTTTGGTGATCAAGAGCGTTTCTTCGATTAAAAATACTTTCGTTGGCAAATTTTGTTCTCCGTCCAAATCAATTTTTCCAAAAATTGAGGATCTTCTTGCGTTCGAATCAATATTGTTTCGCAAAATTCTATCCTGTGAGCTGGGTCATGAGGATAAAGCTCTTGGACAGTAGTGAATTTATAGTTTGGTATGTTTCTTTAGTATCTTCTGTATGGAACTATAGGAAACGCCCAAATCGATAGCTGCTGAACGAATCGATGAATTTGGATGAGCATGAAAATATCCCAAAGCATTAATTTCATTATCTTGATTTAATATGATAGGTCTGGGTAAAACTTTCTCTGCATGTCGGCTGCCAAATCTGACAAAATTGATTTGTAGTCTTCTAAATTTTTGTCGGGCATTAGTGGTAATTCAGGATACGTTTGATTAAATGTTCTGCATGTTCTGTTAATTATTTCCTCGCACTGTCCATGAATGTTAAATAAATTGAAAATATCGGAATTTGAATAATTATTATTGTATGACTGATGGTCAAGAGGCAAGGACAATTGACTCTCACCCAAAAGTCCCGGGTTTAAATCCCGGCCGTGGCTCTGGGATTTTTCTGTGAGAGAGATTAATCGTAGTATACTCGGATAATGGATGTGTGTCCGTTGTCTCTAAATGTGTAGCCCCCTCTCGCACAACGTCAGTTTAGAGATACAGGGGGTTGTATTATCTGTGGTGTTTATTATTATTATTTGCCATTTTCTTAATAAGACAGCAACGAATGCTCTTTAAAATACCAAACACAAATTATGCGTATTAACAGTCACAATTTTTGTTGACTATTTAGTTTTGTCAACAATTTTGTTATTAAGTCAAAGCCTACCTACTAAAAAACCATGCTTTCTACAACAGTTTTCATCGATAATATAAAAAAAAACTCAAATATCTAAAAACTATACATTTTGGGTATAGAAATAACATACATGGTCCGTCGATTGATGTATTAAAATAGTTAGCATGCTATTTAAAAAAAAAAAATTACTTTTTGCCTTTTTTGTGCACTTGACAGATGACGCCATCTAGAATCTTTGTTGTAGAAAAATTAGATTTTTTTATACGATAGGTTACCTCAATACTTTGTCTTACCTGCATACAAATTTCAACGTCTTACTGTTAACCGTTAATGAGATATTAATTTTTATGTTTTGTACCATTTCTGCTAAAATTTTCGAAAAAAAAAATTATATCTCGAAAAATATTAATTTTAAGTATAGGTAACCTTTAATAAAAGAACCTCAGAATTTGACGTGGAATCTAAAAAAAAAAAAATAAAAATAAATAAAATAATTTAAAAGGACGAAGTAGAGGTCAACTTCTGGTATACCCGGAAATGCCACCATTTTGAAAATATTTTCATTAAATAGATCCTGACCGATTATGCCTACAGCCAAATTTTCGGATCAATATGTTTGTTCTTTCTCAAGATACTTGTAATGGCCGGTCAAAAAAAATCACCCTGTATATGTAACTTCAAATAGAGAGATGAAAACTACGGTCGAAATACACGCAACCTGCATCTTCTGAATTGCATACCAATGTCTCAATTATTTCCGGAGAAATGCGTCCCTCGAAAACTAAGCATTTTTAGCTATGTTTATATGAAATATCCATCATATTATTTTGGCGTACTCTATAGATTCTCTAAGTTTCCCGATTAAAATCTGGCCCACCCTGTATAAGACATCGCAGATAGTAAGGATATTTTTTTCTATTTTTATTCTGAAAATAAGCAATCGAATGAAAATATGTTTCAAGTTGATATTTGCTTTCCATACCAAAATAGAAACTTGTTTACATTACATTACGTACGAATGGTTTTATGGGTGAAATTTTTATTTAATAAATTTTGTAGGAAGTGCTGGATTGTTGATATAAAATGTTCATCTCCCAGTAAATCTGGATCAAATAAAAGGTCTCCAGAATAAAAACCACTTTATGAAAAAAGCATTGTACATATTCTGTATTATCAATGTGCAAAATCATCGCAAAAAGGATTTGTTCCGTTTATGTGTAGGGTAGATGTGTAACGTCACATAAATGATATCAGCACTATATTGCAGGCTTATCTTCGCAAACAGTTCCGGAAAGAGCTGCGGAGTTCTGTTTACTCTTCCGGTGGCCATCACACCGATCGTTCGGTCGGTAATACAGCGCTCTATGCATACTAAACATTTGAGAACCCTATAAACCATAAGAGGTCGTTCGAACGTATGTTGTTTGATAGTCCTAAACATGCAGGTCATCTTTGGGTTTTCAATTTATAGAGATCGGATGAATTTTATGTTTAGCGATTCTATCTATAGCACCTCAATTGTTAGCCGTATATCACAAAAGTAAATATAAATTTCGGGTGTCAATGTGATATGGTTCACCCACTTTTTTTATTTAATTTTAACTTAAACAAATGTTATTATATACAGGGTGTCTCACCAGGAACTACATCGATCGATATTGGGAAAAGTACGCATTAGAACATTTTTAAAATTTAGGAATTACTAATGGCAGTGTGGTCAATCCAACTAAAATAATTACAAGCAAATGGCACTTCCGGTTATACCGGAAGTCGATACCAACTTGCTTATTTTAAATGGAATATCCTATATAGTTTAGGGTTTTCGAAAATTCTGAATCAAAAACATGTAGGATACCATATGTGTAAACCCAGCCGTTTCAGAGATATTTTTTTATTTAAAAAAAAATGTTGCCTTTTTGTATAAAAGATACTCATTTGCTTTTTTGGCATGCAGAAAGACCATAAGGTGAGCTTTGCTCTACATTTTAAAGAAGTTCAATAATAGTATACCAAGTGTTCCATTTTGACGTTGCATTTTGTAAACTTCAAACCGCGGAAACTTGCTTGAGTCAAATGGAACAGCGTGTATTTTTTTCATCAAGTTATGTATAATTAAATTCCTTTTTTTCTGATACAAGCATTGTGGGGGTTTAAGTTACAACTTTTTGAAATATTTGCGATTTTCTTAGAAATTCAAGAGTTTTTTAGTAAAAATGTTATCAAATTAGCCATAATTAGAAACAATCAGTAATGTCAGTCATTCTCTTATGTCAAAAAATGCCGCCGCATTTAAATTACACCCACGAAGACTTTTTTTGAATTTGTTTATTATTTATGGAGAATGTGATAAAGTAATATCAAGAACTTGTAGTACATTTGTTACTAGATATCCACAAAAACCAAAAAAAAAAAACTCTAAACACTGTAACATGCCTATTAATTGGATTGAACACACTTTGCATAAACTGAAATGGCTAAGATAAAATCAACTAAAAACATGATTCCATTTTAATTCAATAATTGTTAAAAATTCCTTCCTCGAACCTCTACAAATTTTTCGCACTTTCGGATTAGTTCTTCATGGGTAGCTCTTCTAATTAAATCCTGTGATAAGTTTTGAATTGAATTTCTTACTCTCTGCATATAATCTTCAATAGTTGTTAATGGGCTCTCATAAAGTTCATTTTTAATAATTGCCCAAATAAAATAATCTAAAATTGATAAATCGGGCTAGCGAGGAGGCCATAGGATAGGTCCATTATTGGAAAGTTTCTTGAAAAAAATTATTTATCAAATACGCGTTATGTGAGGGAGCACCATCGTGCTGATAAAAAATGTTTCTATGTTCGGCGAGAGGTAAATTTTCTAAATAGTTATTATTGAAATTTTGTAAAATATTTAGATCTTTCACCTAAAGAAAAAAAAACAAAAAATTAACTATACATATTAGCAGAAGAAGAAATCTTTATAACTTACTGTTTAAATTTTCCTCATAAAATTCTAATGCCACCACTCTACCGTTTTTTATGGTACAGTAAACATTAAACTGCCAACTTTCTTGAAAATTTCGCTCCCTGAACACATGAGGATTCGAGTCACTCCAATAATACGAATTGTGTTGATTAAAAAGTCCATTTTTTTGATAAATCTGACCATATAATATTTCCCAAATAAGAGTCATCGCCTATAGGACCTTATTAGAATAAATTCATAGAAATTGTCTCTTCTTAAGAAATCTGTTTATTTTAATCGTTGCATATATATATATATATATATATATATATATATATATATATATATATATATATATATATATATATATATATATATATATATATATATATATATATATATATTGAATTATAGGGTTGTAATACAAATAACGAAGTTTTCAAGACAGATGAAAGTAGTAAAATTTATGTAATTTTTCCAAAACTGTTTTTATTTTTAAAATATTTTTATCTGTTTAAAAGTTCTGATTGAAAAATCCATTAGGGGCTGTTTATTATTTAACTTATTCCAAGTGTAAGAAGAGACATAATATGTTCATAATAAGACCTTCCATAGCTTTAGTCACTTTCGAGAGAAAAAAATTCACTCTTTAGTGTACCTCTTTTGGGAGGTCTAGCAGATCAACGAGGCCATTCTCAGCTTTACTATATGTAAAAGACCTTATTTTTTATGAGGAATCTACCTTTAATAAATTTTCACGTTTCTTCAGGACACCCTATATAGCAATGGAGATAGATCAGTAAAATGCATGTCTTTTTTAATCACTTGTTTAACGATAATAAGCGTATCAGTGTTTATTTAAGCACTGGTACTCTTGTAAATTTTACAAAATCCCACTGCGCCTATACCGTTAACGTGATCATATCACAGTTACATAGAACACGCGGATTTACGTCAATTTTGAAAAATGGTGACTCAAGCAAATTCGCTCATCCGCTACCATCGGCTTAGGCGGGCCCAGATTAGAACCCTGGTGGTCTGGGTAGAGGGACGTGACACTGGCACTCATATCACCGATGAATAAAAGTTAAATTTATTAGTTTCTATGATACAAACTTTGCCATTGATACTACACTACACACCTTGGCAATTTTCGTATCCTTTTTTTTAGATATGGTAAAATCCACCAAAATATAATAACTGTTTTGATGTTTGCATACATATTATATGCAAAGTTTATTAAAGTCACTTTTTTTTTTGGTAACCCAATGACTTTAGGAAGCATCAACAGGAAAACAATGACGACAAACTGACAGACAATGCTGAAATGCTCTCACAGATATAAAATGTATAAAACAATTTCTCCCAAAAACTAGCTGAGTCAAACAAATCAAAAATATACAAGACGAATTAATCCCTTATATTTTTTATGGCAACCAACATTTGTATTAGTCGCGAAATGAAATGAAGTATGCCTAAAATTTGATTAACTTTGTAACAGAGTTTGATTAACACTTTCATTAAAATCTGGCTTTATTTATGATCTTCGCCAGCAGCGTGAGTCAGTGAATCTCGGTAGGAAATAGCATTAATAATTGTGATTAATTTCAAACAGTAGGTGGCAACACACAGCGTTTTATTCGTGCGTAAAAATAAAAAATGTTGTAATTAATCTCTGTCATATTACGAGATATCATTATTATTATTCGTAGACTTCTTATGAGAATAACAATGCAACAACTTTAAAAGAGACAAAAAATGGAGTAAAACGTCAAGAATGGAAGTGTACACATTAAAAATTTACCACAAAAATATCTGTTGATGTACAACTAATCTTGATACAGGGTAAAGGTATTTTTCATAAACACTAAAACACTGAACGTTATACTCGACGCCCATTTCACCAACCAAGTTAGCATCTTCTGGCAGGATTTCAAGAGGATGCCAGAAACATAATATGTATATTTTTAAATAGTATCCGTCTGTTAGCTTTTAGTTTGACGTTAAATATATTATTTATGTTATATAACGCCCACCTATCTAACATACAAAGCAAATATGTTTTATTTATAAACCTTAACTGCGGCGCTCAGCTACGAGGTGCATACCCCGATGCGCGATGCGCCGACTGCCTTCCTGATAATGTTATAACGCGGAGCCTTCTTCATAATTACCTGACCACTGATCAGCAGAACTCAATTTAGGAATTAGCTAAAACTGTTTGTGACAAAAATGTTTTTTTTACCGAATATTATTCATAGTTTAAATAAGCCTCTGGACACTACCGTGTCTTTGCTACCTCTACCTAAACCTCTATAATTCTGCTGAAAATGAAGTTTCTATGATAATATAACATGAGCTGGCCAACAAGACACTGCATCGTAACAGACGTTGTGCACCGTAGTAGTAAGAGTCATAGTAACACTTCTGTTATATGAAGAAGAAAGTTACAGTTTCATTTTTGTTAAATTGTTATAGGTATTATTTTATTTTTAATTACTCTCTCATCACAAAACCGATTATACCTATCAGAGCTATGCGTATTTTGGCTGAGATCTTAAAAAATTAAGAGGAAAATATTTTAACAATAAAAAAATTGCTAGGGTAAATTTTTTTCAGGGGTGAAATATTAAATTAAAAATTACGGTTTTCTATAAAACATTTTTCTCGCGAACAATTTATTTCTACTAAGCAATCTTTCATTGCCATAGATTTTTCTGTGATACTCAGTGTTCAGCCAAATAATATCCTATTTTATTTGAGTTTATGCAGTACGATCAGTTACGGTACAAAACACAGAATAATTTTGCACGTTTTTTTTTTTATATCATTTTATGTAATTCAAGTCTTTCCAGACGGAAATCCATTCGCCATAGTTAAATTATTCGTCTTTGTGGAAAATATACTCATATATACCTAGAATAGCAATGTTACCCTTGTATATTGAGGCGCACCGTGAAATACAATTTATTTTAAAGTAAAGTTTGTACGGCCTCTCTCTACATATATAACTATGGCACACAGCAGTGGAAAATTCATATTTTCATCACAAAAAGGAAAAATAAATATGTAATAACTGAAACAAAATTCATAAATTGCCATATGTAGCTTTGAAGGAGTTCGTTTGTTTGGGGGAAGTTTGTGTTTGATAAAAAGTTCGAAAACAGGCATTGTTTTCAATTTACATCTAGATACATACTATTTGAAAGACAGTTTTAAAATATATAAAATATACAGTATGTCCACAGTTGGAGTGGATAAGAGGGTAAACTTTTTTTATTTCTCATATTCGAAAAATTTATTCTTCATAAAAAGTTTTGCTTTTATTAAAAATATGATTGCCAAGAAGTAATTTAACATGTCATGTACAAGGTGTTCAGAAAATTTAAAAACCTCAAAAGTATGTAAGAGTAAACTACGTTCAATTTTAACGATATGAAGAAGAACTACTACTAAGAAGAGTTATTTAGAATTAAAATTTATGTCAGTTTCAATAATTATTGTAATAATTGTTAAGTGTACTTTCATTTTATATAAGTCCTTAAAACAGGCTGTGTCTAGTATTTAACGTCTATGCAATTGCGTTACACCGACTTTCTCGGCGTTTGGAACTCTTGATTAAAAAATAATTAAATAGTTTGATACATTGTACTGATTCTGCGGTTGACTCCTTGTGAAACATTATTAAATATTTTAAATAAACAAAGAAAATTTGCTTTTAAATGTTTCAAAATTATATTTTCACTCTACACGTGTTTCGGCTTTTTAGGCCCTTTTTCAAGAGTACAGATGAGAGGTACTAAACTATAATTTGTGTTCCTTGCTTATATTGAATGTTACATCTGGCAACTTATACTAATAAAAATGGTTTAAAATATTTGTAATTTTTAGAAAAGTTAAATTACTTTATCTAAAATGTGATGACCTGCGAATATTTGTTGTTCATTTGTAACCATTTTTTTTATTTTTTTGAAGCTTTCTTAATTCATAATTCAACATTATCCATATTTATAAAGTGATTGTTTTTCTATACAGTGTGTTGACATGCCGGTGCTATATACGTTGTTTACAATAGACTTTTTATGCTCTTCAAGTCGCTTTTTTATGTTACGTCCAGTCTGGCCAATGTATATAGCATCGCAGTCACTACATTTTAGTTCATACACTCCTGTCTTTTGTAGTTTTTCTGTTTTATCCTTATTGTTTATTAAAATTTTTCCTAGGTTATTTTTATTTACAGATATTGTTTTGCAACCTAATTTTCTTAATTTATTGCTGACTTTATCACTAATTCTAGGTCTATAATTAATACATTTATGGATGATATTGGCGTCTTGTACAGAACCAGCATAAAACTCCTTATACATATTTTTCTTTTGTTTTGTTTTTATTAAATTATCTATGATACTTTCTTTGTATCCATTATTCCTTGCTATTTGTTTTATAGTGTTGACTTCTTTTTCAAAATTGATTGGACTTAAAGGAAAGGTTAGCAGACGGTGAACAAAACTATGAAACGATGACATTTTTATTTGGAAGGACTGGTTAGAACTATTGTGTATTACTGTATCTGTACAGGTAGATTTATGGTAGATATCGAATTCTAAACAACAATTTTGATTTTTTATGTTGACGTCTAAAAAGTTTAAACCGTTTTCATTTTATTTTTTCTAACGTGAACTGAATTTTTTTCATTAAAAGAGTTAAGTAAATTTAGAAATAGTTTTAACTGTCTTTCCGTACCTTTCCAAACGCAAAACACATCATCTACATAGCGTATCCAAAAGAACACATTTTCTATTAAAATGTTTTTGGTGTTAGAATAATTTAGTTTTCAAAATCTGGCATGAAAATTTCGGCTAAAAAATAGTTTTATTATTTTACGAATTTTACGAAGTTTTTTTTTGCATATTCATTTCGCTATTTTACTTCGAACAGATAACTTCGGATAACCGGAGTTCCAATGGTGAATCTTGAATGTATAACATTCTGTACAGTATTTCTAATATTTTTTATGCTCTTGTAAAATATAATACTAATGTTTTGCTCTAAGGTTGTTATAACAACATAGCGTTGTTTTTTTCAGTATTATACATTTTCATTGGCGAAAAACTGTTGTTTTCGCTAGGCAGTTTTTAATTTCAAACACGCGTTTACAAAATAAATCTCCTCCAAAGCCGGCGGAATAAATTAATTCCTGGTATTTTTAAATTTATATCCCATTACGTCGTTATGATAAATGAATGCGTTTTGCGCAAAACCAAATCTCCTCAGGAAACATAATAAAGTGTAGGAGGGATCCGCTCAATTAACACAGCAAGCTGCGTGTCCAACTCCTCGCAGCGAAAACGGAAGTTCAACGAGATGTTCCTGTTATTCCTGCTGCTTCTGCCGTCGTCAAGATACCATTAATATGTAGAAGGGAAAATCGGGGCAGTAAGTGGATCAGAAAAACAAATACCTGGCCTAATTTGTGAAAGACGGGAATATTTTTATGTCCGAGGGTTCCGAGGAATTTGTAAATTTAATTTAAGGTTTCTTTGTGTTGTTCTTGAGTAATATATTCCGTTTAAATGGAGCTAAGAATTAATATGAAAAAGTAATCATATTTCAGTTACGAGTGAGTAAAGTTTGAATAAATAAAATTATGTTTACAGCCCCTAGCAGTGTCATTTACTGCCACAAAATAAATATATACAAGGTGTTTCAGAAATATGTAGCGTAACTTGGGGAGTGGGTAGATATTCGCGAAATATTAAAAAAAGCTAAATACAGTTTTCCCTTTAAACCCCACTCCTTTGTGCTGTTGAGGGTGATAAAGGTAGTACGAAAAATGCATTTTTTATTACATATCTTTCTTCAGGGCAGAGATATCGATTTCAAAATATGCATATGTTAGTTATTCCTAAAGGCCAATTACTACACTTAATTTTGCCATATTGTAATAAACCAGTGGTGTAGAACCACTTGCTCAATAATTAGTTTTTAAGCTACACTTTTTTAACACTGTATATGGCAAAAATTATGCATGTCTAACAGCCTTCATTCAATTTCCTACCAAAAAAGATACTCTTTGTTGAACCCGCGAAAAGGTCTATTTTCTAAGATATTTTGATTTTTTGTAGGGTAACAATCATGCTGCGATTTTTAATTGCAAAGTTTTTAAATCTAGTAGCCAATGTTGTGGTTGTCACATGTGAATTTTTAATAATTATTTTCTGTCAAATATAACTAGTTGTGAACCATTAAGTATTCACGTTACTAGCTGCTTTTAATTAATTATTATTAATTACTGAATATCAGTATGGTACATTTTGCTTTTTCTGAATATTCTGATATGCATTTTCTATATCGAAAATGCAAAGGCAATACTGAAAAGACAGTAAGGAGGTATGCTATAAAATACCCTGATCGAGCTCTTCCCTATCGAAGAACATTTGCAGCAGAGAAATGTAAATAATATTTTAGAACTAATTGATATGAACCCTAGTATTGGTATCAGAAGATTATCACTACAAACTGAAATCTCTGCAACATCAGTTTAGGAAAGTTTTAAAAGAAATGTAGTTACATCCTTTCCATCTCCAAAAAGTGCAAGACCTTTTACATACTGACTTTGAGCCAAGAGTTGAATTCTGCGAATGGTTGCATCATAAACTGAGAGACCGGCGATTTTTGTAATATTATCCTGTTTACAAACGAAGTAACTTTCACGTGAAGTGGCATAACTAATATGCATAATAAGCATGTGTGGTATGATGAGAGTCCTCATACTGTAAAAGTTACCAAATTTTCGAAAAGTATAGGTTTTAAAATTAATATTTCTTCTGGAATAATTGAAAACCAATTTATAGGACCTTTTATTTTACCGGAAAATTTGAATAGAAATCAGTATGTCCAATTTTTTAGGGAAAATTTAAAAATGCTTCTGCATGAAGGGGTTCCTTATCAACGCATGAATTTCCATGTGGTTCATGCATGATGGGGCGCCATCTCATTTTACAGGCCATGCAAGAAATTGGCTAAATAAACCATTTCCTGGCAAGTGGATAGCTCGTGGAGTAGATGCTCCTGTGAAGTGACCAGCACGATCGCCAGAGTTCAATCCTATGGATTATAGCATTTGGGAAATTTTAAAACAAAAAGTGTATGCAGAACCAGTTAATACACTAGATGAACTTGGAAAAAGGATAACAAACGCTTGTAGGGAGTTGTCCAATTCCAGATTTACTTTAGGAAAGTCACTAAACAAATAAAAAAACGTGCTCAAAAATGGATTCAAGTTGAAGGACATCACTTTGAGCAGTTAATGAAATAGTCCCCAATTTATTTAAATTCGTTGATATTGTTTGTATTTTTCCACGTTATATACAGGGTGGGGCAATAGTGCGTAGGACTTCGATATGCAGGAGTCCTATGATAGCTGAAGACTTGATTTAGAAACATAAATCAACTAGACGAAAAAAGTCTATAACAGGAAATTATTTTCGATTATACAGGGTGAACCAAGACTATTCTACAGGGTCAACTAACATGTTTTTAAATGGAATACCATGTATATCAAAACATTTTTTGAAACTTCTTTGTAGTCTCCTTCCACCCCTTGTAGTATTAATGAGGCTCTCCCAACCACTTGGATCTAATATTTTTTTTTTTTGAAATTATGCCATATACACGTGTACATTAAAAAATTCACTAGTTACAATTATCGATTTGAAGAAAAATATGTTAGTTATGAGACATCTATGTGATTACACTCAGCCATCTTCACTTTCTAAAAGTATACAGGGTGGCCAAAAATAATTTTTAAATTTACAACCAATTGAACTGAATTTTCTCAATTTCTTCAAATGGGACACCCTGTATATTTTGTGAGTGTGATGTAAAATTGAACAACGAACATTTTTTTAGATACAGCTATTTGTAAACATTTTCGATTTATTGAATAATAACTGCAAAATTCAGTAATAAAAATTAAAAATAAATTTTTTGTAATTCAAAAGAATATATTATAAAAGTGCTCCACACGTTCCCCACTTTGATTGACACACATTTCTATGCATCTTTGGAATAGGGTTTCTACCGTTCATAAAATTGCCGGAGTGATACTTCTAAAGCATTTATTATCCTTTCCTTAAAATTTTGGATTGTTGTTGGTGTGATGTTGTTATGAACATTATGTAACACGCTTATTATAATACCTTCTCTTGAATTATTTGAAAAAACCCTCATTTTTATTTTTTGTTTGCTTAGAAAACATTTAAGAAAAAACATTTAAGAAAACATTTTAAGAAAAAACATATTTAAAATTTTGCAGTTATTATTAATAAATTGAAAATGGTTACAAATAGCCATAGGAATATAGGTACAAAAAATGGTCGTTTTTCAAGTACCACATCACATCGTCAAAAAATGTACTCTATTTTGAAAAAATGGAAAAATTCAATTCAAAAAGTTGTAAATTTAAAAATCATTTTTGGAGTCACCGGTATATTTTTAGGAAGTGAAAATGGCTGAGTGTCATCTTTGATCTCTCATGACTGGTACTAACATAGGATTTTCAAAATAGATATTTGTAACTGTAGTGATATTTTTATTATACACGTGTAAATGGGATAAAATCAACAAAAAAAATCATTTGCTCAAAATGGTTGGGAGAAAGTCAATAATAACACGGGAGTGAAAGGAGGCCACAAAAAAGTTTCAAAAAATATTAAAATATACATGGCATTTCGTTTAAAAAATATTACTTGGCCCTGTAGAATCGTGTTGGCTCACTGTGTATATTCCGAAATAATTTCTGGTTATAGACTTTTTTGTCGAGTTTACTTATGTTTTTTAAAGTCAAGTTTCCCCCTATGGTAGAACTCGAGATAGCAGGAGTGGACGCACTATTGCCCCATCCTGTATAATAAAAAAATGCATTTTTCATTACTACCCTTGATCACCCTCTAAGCACAAAAGAAGGGATTTTTTTGAAAGGTGTATAGCTTTTTTTAATATTTCGCGAATATCTACCCACTCCCAAGTTACGGTACTTATTTTACGGCTTACCACCTCGTATAAGACCTTCACATTTTGTCGTAAATAAAACGCTGGATATGCAGTTAATGATAATTTATTTGCAGAAAAAGAAAATAAAAGCTACAGCTGAAAAAATTAGTGAGGCAATATTCTCTTATTACTGTTTCCTTCAAGGGTGTTGAAAATAAGATGCAATGAATATGCAATAAAATGCTCAATACCTTTTCATTGGTTGCTTCTAGAGATCGTCCCGTCTCATTTTTGGGTTCTACATCCAAGATGTCGATAATGATACAAATCATTTTTCAAATTCTGGAAAACTTCGGGAAATGGGATGTCTTATTTTTAAAACATTTATATTAATAAAACCTAATATCTCTAATAATTATTAAATTTCTCTCCTGTAAAAACTCTGATGTGGCTAGCACATAACTTTCTCATACTAGTTAGCAGTATATATCATATTGATCTAAAAAAATCATTCTATTTAATTCTTGCCTAATCTCAATTGAATTTTAATGGCGTACCTTGAAATGTTTTACTAAAACTTTAAATGAATTAATTTTCAGCATCCTTCGATACTGTCAATAATAAGTATCATCCTATTTTAATAATTTCTTTTATTAGCCATTCGTCTTTTTATTAGAACATTTCAAGTGTCAAGGCAGCCAAAATTTATTCTAACCTATTTTATGAGGTCAAATGTGAAAAAAATTTCAATATAAATCAGCTTTATTTTAAGTACTAGGAAAATATATTTTATTGGCTTGTCATAGTAGACATGATTTATAATCTTTCATCAAGAATATATTTTTTGTAAAGACAAATACAAAAAAGTTCCGGATTACAATGGACCTCCTTTCAAATGGCCAATTTTGCCCATCACACAATTTATCATTTTTTGGCCTTTAGAAGCTATAGTGTTTGGGGCGTAATTTACTTTTTTTTGTTGGGGCTTCGTTGGTGTTGTTAAGGAGGTGGTCGAAACCTCAAGGAAGTGGAGGCGAAATATTTGTAGATACCAAAGCCAAAAACTTTTGCTGATGAAGGCAACAGTATCAATAACAGTTAAGATGATTTAAAAAGTGTTAATAATTTTATTAGCACAGATAATTGTAACAGTCAATGTTTATGGTGTCTTTACATATTAAAATGTTTATAATCTTTGCTCTGTTAAGTACACTCTGTTTTAAAATTAAATAGTGCAATTTATTAAATAGTAAAATACCGTCTTTTTCCTATGTTCTTAAAATATGTACATAATGATGTTTTGTTAAATACAGACCATTAAAATTCTAGCACTGCAAACAGCATTAAAAGTAAATTTATGGTTTGGTTCACTAATAATTGTCAGAACGTAAAATTAATACAAGATATAAAGAATATTATTGGGCCTTTTACAAGTCTTTCTTCTTTTAACCAGTTTCTATTTAGAACTACTTTTCGGGTTGTCCATTTATGATTTCCATCGCTGTTAGTTTTGTTAATAGTGTAAATATTTTTTGAGGTATATTTCAGTATCAGTATTTTTTGGTGGTTGGATAAGAAATTTGTTATCCCTCTTAGTTTGATAGATATTCATGATGGGTTTTTTCTAATAGTTTACTATTATTTTCTGTAATCGAAATAAATTATCATAAGATAAACTGAATTTGAAAGCAAGGATGTAAAAGTCTTTGTTATTTGTGATCAGTAGGAGCTCGGACGAGTTATCGGTTCCCAGAGACGGTTTGTATGCAGACATAATAATATAGTATAACACTACTGAACATTCCAAGACAACAGAAAAACGAAAAATTTATACAACATGATAAAGTAAATTCTATTTTCATTTAAAATGTTAATATATATATATATATCTCATAGTTTCAACGGAAAAATGTATGACAGAAAACAAAAAAGATGTGTTTTACTTTCAGTCAAATTTGGGAGATGACGTAACACACTTTATCCTTATAACTCGTGAACGAATGGAGATATCTAAATTCTGTAAAAACATTTGATTGGTTTCCTTGTTAAGGGCCACTTAGCGGTAGGTGTTTCAACTCCGTGCCTAACGCCCTTCTGGTCAGCGTTGCCAGACGTACGATAATTATCGATTTTGTACTGATAATTTCAAATGAATCGATGTACGATAATGCCTGTACGAAAAATAGTATTATGTACGAATAATTTTATGCCGTGAAGTTTTAAATAAAAACAAAGAATTAACTAAAATGAAACCTTTCGTACTCAAAATAACACACCACACAATGTTCCATATAAACATAGATCAAAGACTTAATACAAAACTATGTCCATCCAACTGCTCTGAAATTAGCTGTATATTGTATTTCTCATGGTCAGCGGCTCTTGATGTTGAAATAACATTGTTGCCCCCTCCTAGTTCGAATGTTTTTTTTTCTGAAAAAAATATTGTCTCCCTTCTACAAAATGTACGATAAAATTTTGGAAAATTCGATAATTTCCTCATTGTACGGTAATGAGGTTTTAAGAATCTGGCAACACGCTGGCTACGGGAGGTCGGATCTCTAGAAGGGGTGAAGGCCAGTGACGGTGGCCTTTAGGAAGGAGGCTACGATAGGTGTTCCAGTCGTTCATATCTGGTGTCAGCCACTTAACACCTGGCCGGCGGCTTCCTTGATGTATGCCGGCAAAGATTCTCATGATCAAATGGGTGAATATCAATAAAATAAATTCTTGAAATTCTCACGCCCAAATGACCCAATACCTACTTGTTTAACTCAAAAATTTAGACTAGATATTAATAATACACTTTTTCTAATTTTGACATACAAATATTTACCTTTCAAAACTTTCGTATTTGTCAAAACATCCGATTTTCCATCACCAGTTAGGAAAACTTTTCTAACTGGTGAAAAGTTCGTTATATCATCAATTAAGAAAAACAACTCTGAAGAAAAATTTAAGTTTATAGAAAAAAATTTGGTTTTGATTATAAATGTTTAAAATACAATTTATGCAGTTTGTTAATAACTCCTGATAAAGTTTTATTTGTTGTATTTGCTATAATATTATGTGCTATATTTGCTTCACCTAATCATATCAGTGGAAATTGTAATGTTAACAGTAACAACAGCAAAGCTAACTATGGATACATGGTTATCTACTTAATTTCAAGATGTTTACTTTCTTATACCTAATATAATAAGGAAGTATAGTAATCGTGATTTTCTTCGACCTCGAGATTTTTTGATTGATACATACATTTTTAAACCCTTATAGAATCCATTCTGACTATTTTCGGAATAATGTATGTCGGTGCGTGTCTGTCGGTGCTTGTGTCCTGGTGTGTGTGGGGTGTATGTGTGTATTCGCGATAACCCAAAAAATACTAATGGGAGACTTCCAAAATTGGGAGTTAAGGTTGTTAGCCAACAATTTTTTTAGATAACATTATTAAATTTGGTGAATGTGGTACCACCAGAAGACATAATGATTGAAAGAAGAAAAAAAAAGGTACAATTTCGGGAAAAAAAATTTAAAAATTTTATTGCATTTCTGGACGAATCTCTACGAATTATAATGAAAAATATAATTTTTATGAAAAAAAATCTGTCCGCATTATTGTCTGTAGTATCGCGATAGCAGCCACAATTTTTAGATGAAGCTGTCAAATTTAGTACACTTGTTCAAAAACAATGAAAAATTCTGTGAAGAGCAAAATTGGGCCAGCTGAAAGGGGGTCCATGGGAACCCAAACTTTTTTGTAACACAGACTTTACAAAAAAATATATTCTTGATAGGAAGATTATAAATCATGTCTACTATAATATCAAGTGAATAAAATATATTTTCCAAGTAAATAAATAAAGCCGATGTAAACTGAAATATTTTACACATTTAGCCTCATATAAAATGGGGTTAGGGATCAATTTAACAGTTTGACATTTGAAAGGTCTAATTTGGTTAAAAAATGTCAATGTCGATAACAAAAAAATTATTAAAATATGTGACATGCATTTTTATTGACAGTATCGAATGACGTTGATAATTAATTATCTAAAAATTTTAATGAAGCGTTTCGGGTACGCTATTAAAATTTAATTGAAATAAGTAAAAAATTAAATAGAATGGTGTACATCAGGGTGATTAAAGAAAGTTATATGCTGGCCACATCAGATTTATTTAAAGCCGTATGCCTATTTTATTTATGTTTAAAGGATTTTTAGACGTTTAAAATTAGAAAAATCTTGTATATATTAACACGTTACGAAAGACCATTTTGCTGTAACATGTCATTTGTGAGGGCGCTTCGCTCGTCCCGCAAGGCATCCAATTGTTTTGCGTTAAGTGCTTTCGTAACTGATTACCTAAATAACTATTTTATTCATGTAAGGTAACAACTGGTAGTGAAATATACTTATGTGTTAATTTAGTGTTACATCCCCCAATACCTCCCAGTCCTCTTCACGTGTGTAAATTTATAATAAAGCTGACTTTATGAAAAATAGATGTTACGGAATTGACTAAAAAAATTACCCAGTAAGGTATATTATGTCATACATGCATGAATATATTTACGCTGACACCAAAACCTACGAGCCAATCCTGGTTTTCACCTAGTAATCAGTACCTAAATTCCAAGCTCTAGACTGATCAGTCACAGATGAAGAAAAGGAAAAAATTAGCTTTTGACAACTTGTTTAATATTTATTGAAAGTCAGATGTGTTTGACAACTGATTTACTTTACGAAATATCTTCACCCACAAAATTGTCCACTTAACCTTACATAGTTTCTACCATGAATATCAGAAGTAACAGAATTTGCTATCAAATTTAGTTGTTTGACATACATTGAAATTGTGTAAATTTATCCTCATGATGGAAAATAATTTCAAATAATCTCTGATGGATGACTTTAATATTTTCTAACCTAAGTATACATTTTTTGGGTTATTAGGTCCAATGCTAATTAAAACACTACGGTATTAACTTGCCGACGTTTCGGTATAATTTATTATCATCCTCAGGGCACTGTAAGATATAAATAAATTGATTGTAAAATTTATTCTATAACTATATGGGTGATAAATTCTAATCCCAAACTAATAGTGAAATAATATTGAACAGTTAATTAATTATTCTATAACAGATTGGAAACATATACTTATTTTAGGCACTTCAATTATTATTTAAATTAGTTATAGGTTAGTGATATATAAAAATTATAAACAAATACTAAATTAAAATTTAGAATTGTTCTCGTGCATAAAAAAACATAATGGCCGGAACATACTTCGTTGCTATAATATTGAGTTTATTGAAAAATACTCAGTATATCGACGCATACAAGAAATGAGAAATTGTTATATATTTCTTGAAATGTGTGTTATTCTCATCGAGGCTGTGACACTAATGAGATTATTTTTTAGCACTGTTAACTTACTGTAGATAAGGGATGAATAAGTGTTTGGGAACTAAAATGGTTGTTTATATAATAAGTAAACAAGCTTAAAGTAGAAAGGAACGAAATATGTAAAAATGGGTTTGATAATTTTAAAATATATGTCACAGTTACAGGAAATTTGTTTAAATAAATTGATTTTTAATGTTCCTATTTTCAAAAGGTATGTTGATGATATTTTCTTAGTTATACCTAAAGATAAAGTCGAAGAACTTTTGTACGTCTTTAACAGCTTTCATGTAAAGTTACGATTTACAATTGAAATTGAGAAGAATAACAAAATTTCATTTTTAGATACTGAAATTATAAGAACACCTGAGAATAGGATACTTATTGATTGGTACCATAAACCAACCTTTTCAGAAAGATTTTTAAATTTCAATTCAACATTCGAATAAAACTAAACTTAATATAATTAAAATTTAAAACACAAAGCTATAAATTTATCCAGTCCCCAATTTCATGAAAAAAACTTGCAACCTAATTAAAATGTATCTTATCAAAAAATAATTTTTTCGATATCATTAATCAATAGAATATTAAAGAATAACAATAATAGTCTACCAATTAGACCTTTACTAACAGAACCAATATTTTATTATAAACTACCTTGAGTAAAAAATCTTTCAGGGAAAGTTAAGAAAGGTCCTCATGTCAAACAAAATAAATATAGCTTTTAAAAATAAAAATACGATCAAAAAGAATTTTTTCACCAAATTAAAAACTAAAACACCAACAGACTTACAATCGAATTTAATATAAAATGCCATGTAAAAATTGTAATAAAAGCTATATAGGTCAAAAAAGTAGGTATCTAAAAACAAGGAAAAAAGAACATATGAGAGTGTCAAAAACAAAAATAAGCTTAATATCACATCTTTGGTAGAACAATGTAAATTTTTAAATCATGAATTTAACTTTGACGAAACCGCAGTAATAGGTAAACATTTTAACCTAGAGAAAAAGAAAATTTCAAGAAATTAAAAAATTCGAATCAGTAAATTCAAGAAAAAGAGACACTGAAAATTTAAACTCTTGTTATTTCGATCTAATTAATAAAATGAAAACTTTATGATACATTAGATATTTGAAAATTATCAACCTATTTACATCTTTCGTTCCTTTCCACTTTAAGCTTGTTTACTTATTATATAAACAACCATTTTAGTTTCCAAACACTTATTCATCCCTTATCTACAATAAGTTTAACAGTGCTAAAAAATAATCTCATTAGTGTCACAACCTCGATGAGAATAACATACATTTAAGAAATATGTAACAATTTCTCATTTCTGTATGCGCCGATATACTGAGTATTTTTTTAATAAACTCAATTATTGTAGCTATGAAGTATGTTCCAGCCATTATGTTTTTTATGCACGAGAAACACTAAATTTTAATGTGAGTATTTGTTTATAATTTTTATATATCACTAACCTATAACTAATTCTAAATATAAGTGCCTAAAATAAGTACATGTTTCCTGCAATCTGTTATAGAATAATTAATTAACTGTTCAATATTATTTCTTCACTATTAGTTTGGATTAGAATTTATCACCCATATAGTTATAGAATAACTCTCCTACAATCAATTTATTTCTATCTTACAATACCCTGAGGATGGTAATAAATTATACCGAAACGACGGCAAGTTATTAGTAGTAGTGTTTTAATGACATTGGACCTAATAACCCCGAAAATTTGTACTTAGTATTTAAAATTCTTGGTCTGGAAATTATTATTATTTTAATATTTTCTTCATTCAGTGTTAATGGTCAGATTTACCAGCTATACATAGTTTCTATAAAACTCTGTTACCACTTTAGTTTTGTATATAGATACTTTTATTTTTGAATAATAGTCATGTGTGGTTTTTTGTTAGTTTATCACGCCGTATTCAGACTCTAGAAAAAACATAAAATGGGTTGGGAATACAAATAAGTTTTTAATACCTGCTCTTCATCCTAATTTTAGAAATATTCCGTACTTACAGATTTTATGGTCATTCATAATCTCAGTTTTATTTTAACAGACAAATAATAGAAGTTTCTTGAAAAATTGTCAAATATTTAAGATGGGACAGTGTAGTATTAAAAATAAATTTCTAATTTATATGTGTTATAGGATACGTTCATTAGTGGAGAGAACAGAAAAAGCTTTTCTTGGTTGATCTGTTAAAAATATGAACTTTAAATTGCAGTGTCGGTTTTTAAATCTGGTTTTCGTATTTGGGCAATTTCTTTAACGTCGAAAAGACGATGCTAACGGAGTTCTTTGAAGAAATTTGTCGTTTGAACTCTGCAAACTTTATCGCGCTTGCCTTGATAAATGCTTATTGAAATTTATTTAATGGAATTCGACCCCTTCCTTTGCGGCTTGTATTCAGGTGAAGATAATTTAATGCTTTTACAGCATTTTTCAAGGTAAATTGGAAACTTTCCTATTTTGTATACTTAAATTTGTTTTGGAAACAATTAATTATGTTGAATAATCTGACGTCACGTGTCAAATAGGAAAATCCCATTAATTCAGATATCTATAAAACAGGTTAATTCGAATTTATATAGCGTAGAATAAGAATGGAGGTAATTTTGTGTACAGTAACCTTCAAACTCGAATGCATAATTTATAGCCAAATTTTCTTTTCCTTTAAAATAGACATTAAAAGAAAAATTATTCTATTCATATTTTCACTACCATTTTAATAACTGATTAATTTGTATTGGTGTATTGCCGTGTTACAATGTTGATATTTGCATAAAACTGTATCGTCCTTCTAAACGCCGAACTTCTACCGTTTGCTGCACGAAATTCCACAGTTCTACGAATATCAATAACCTAAACTTTTCAGTATAAAACTGTATTTTACGCTTTAAAATCATATTCTCAATTAGACTTTTTAGAGTATAAATGAAGATCTATTAATAATATCACATAAAGTTTCATTTGAATTAGGGAGAGGTCATAAATATTACTAAATTTTGATTTCGAGAGTGCATTCAATTCGTACTTGCTGGTATATACTAGATTCATATTTGTGTCAATCAGGATTGCTCTATATTGCAATAGGTGTTCAACAGGGATTCATATTGGGTCCCTTGCTATTTAGCATTATGTGAATAATGTAGTTCTGAAATAGGTTGGAGCCTTTGATGTGAATAAATCACTGACGTAGGTTTCCACGAAACTCCTTCATGTTGTTCGAAGAAATTATCGTTGATTCGAAAACAATTTGTGATCATGCAAAGTTTAATGAGTTGAAGATATTCTTTTACTACATCTTGACTGAGATTGTTTAATTCGAGTAGATCCTTGAGGTAGTACAAGGTCTGTGGAACACTTGGAAACAAAAAGTTCTCAGTATTGTAGAAAATCATTCCTCACTCTCGTTTTGATAAAGAATAAATTGATCTCCTTAACAAGGGATTAAATTTTGCTTTACCTACTTCTTAGGTATTTTAGATGAGATTGTTGAAAGTTTAATTCAATAGCTTCCTGATTCCTCTAAAGAATTTGTCAAGGAAGCTTGCAAAAATCAAATCTCGACAAATATTGTCACTAAAGTAAATAGAAAGTCAAAATCTACAAAAGATAGAAAAATTATCAAACGGTTACGTGAAAAAGATTGTTTTAATTTGAAAGCTGATAAGAGCAATAAGGTTGTTATTTTAGATACAGAGGACTACTGTGAAAGGGTAGACAATCTGATTGGTAATGGTTCTTATAAAAAACTTTCCAGAAATCCATTACCAAAAATGATTACTGAAGTAAGAAATGTACTTTAATCCTGCAATAACCTTATTACTTCAGCTTTAAATAGGTTAAATGTATCTAACCCAAGTGTACCTAGATTGCACTGCTTGCCTAAAGATGGATCAACCAGGAAAATCGGTACGTCCTATTGTTTCAGCAATCGGATCGCCGCCTTACCACCTATCAAATGGTTATTAGAAGATTTCTAAAATTTACCTATTGCACCACCTAATTTCTCTGTGATTAGTTCCAATTATTTCATTAATAAGGTGAAAATTATTCAGTTGCAAGAAGGTGAAATTTTTATCTCTTTTTAAAGTTTAGTCATTGTTTCCAAGTGTTCCGATATCACAGACCTTAGACTACCTTAAGGATCTACTCGAATTAAACAATCTCAGTCAAGATGTGATATAAGAATATAGATGAGGGATATCTTTGTGTCCTTAAGAAACATTTATAGATGGGAAATTCGTCAGGATAGGACAAACAAGAAACTAATTCAGTTCAATCGCTAACGTTTCGACTATAATTTAGTCTTCTTCATTATATTGTTCAGAGCTCTGTAGAAGACTAAATTATAGTCGAAAAAGTTAGCAATTGAACTAAATTAGTTTATCTTTTATCCTATCCCGGCGAACTTTGTATGAAACAAAATTGTTTTCGATTCAACGATAATTTCTTCGAATAACATGAAGAAACTGCAATGGATAACTCTTTGTCACCATTCGTTGCCAGTTTCTTCATGAACAGATTCGAGACGGAAGTAACAGAAGAATTTGAATATTTCCCCAGGGTTTGGCTTAGGTATGTGGATGATATTTTTGCAGGGTTTGATACAAAAGTCGCTGATATTGATAACTTTGTACTAAATTAAACAGTCGTTTCGCGTCAGAACATATGAAGTTGAAAACTCTTGACAACTACCATTTTTACATGTATTAATAATTAGAAATAGTGAAAAAAAAATAGAATTTGACGTATACAGCGAAGATACCAGTACTCTAAGATATATCCCTAAGGACCCTCACCATTGTGCTCAACACAAAATAGCAAGTTTTAATTTTCCTAGTCCATCATCTATTAGGCTTCCCCTTCAATAAGGAGAGGTTTGAAAAAGAAATGGCAGTGATTAAGGATATAGCTGCTAGTAATGAATTTTCTGTAAGTTCAATTGATAAAATAATTAGGAAATGAAAATTTAAAGAGTCGCTTCGAAATTCCTTGACCCTCAAAATGAAAGAGATAATCTGAAATTTGTATCGATTCCATTCGATCCTCGATTCACTCATAGTATTGGTAAAATTTTTAAATTTATAGGTATGACAGTGGTTCATTCATCGGGAATCAAACTACAACAACTTTTAGACAATCTAAAAGACAGAATTGAAGCAAACGAAAAGTCGGGGGATTTACAAAATTAGCTGTAAGGACTGTAATCAGATGTATGTTGGCCAAACCAGACGATCAATTTAAACTAGATTCAAAGAGCATATGGCCCATCTCAAATATGGTAGAACAGACAAGTTTAGTGTTGCCCAACATGCGTTTGAGAACAACCGTAAAATAGATATTAACAATTTAAGATTAATTATAAATGTAACAAATACTAGATAGCTGGATGCATTTGAAAGCTTGGAAATCACCAAGTGTAGAAATGTATGAATAGTGACAGAGGGCCAATCCAAAATAGCCTGCTTTATTGGTTAGTGGGTCCACGGTTCACTGAACCGTGACAATAGTTTAGGTATAAATATGGTAGATTGTTAGCATAAGTTTAGTTTTAATCATCTCCAGATGATGCCAACTTGGTTGGTGAAAGGCGTGTCGAGTGCAGCATATAGTATTTTGGTGTTTCGTGGAAAACTACGTTAGTGGTAAATAATCAAACGCTCGCATTTTCATGTTTGCTTGGTATCACATCCGTAGTAGTTGTTAAAAAAACTTGAAATACACGCTGCTACAATTAGACTGCTTTCGCATAGAAAAGGGACATTCGTCATAGCAGTGCAGAAAGTCGTATGTTCGGATAGCCAGTGCAGTAACGTCAGTAATTCAGTTAATCAGTTGCTTTGTCGATTCTATGGAGATCTCCAATTTTATCTGTGGTTGATTCTTATTATAAGTTGAAGATATTCCACATACATCACTCTAAAATATAAGGTCGACCATTATGCAATGAGGTACATATTGCTTCTCTAAGTGAATACAGCTAGTAATGAATGGAACTAAGTTCTAGATGGTTATCGACAAGAGAAACTTTTTAAATTCAAAATGAATTTTTGATTATTAAATTTTGTATGTAATAGTCGTACAAACCTATATATAAATGTTTTAAATAAATAGTTGATGTATATGCTCGATTAGACAAAGTTTTTGTGGTATACACGACGATACACATATCTAAGGATTGTAGTTGAAGTATACATATTAATAAAAATCAACTTCTGTTTATGACTGCAGCAAGAAGTTAAAATATATCGTAAGGCTTGATGTTTTTGAAGTAATTATTTTACAATGCAAAATTAGTTGACACATTTTTTCGAGTTTCTTAATACAGTAAAATCGTTATCGCTCTGTATCAATTTTATTGGATAGCATTTTCATATGTAGACCTAGGATAACAGTTATTTTATTTACAATAATATAATACACTTTCGGATACTACACGCCTTGCAAGGACTAGCAATGTCCTGTCTTCAGTAATAAGCAGAGGCTATGTCCTCCAGCAAAAATACGCCGCAGAACATAGGCATACGCATCATAATAAGTGTAACAAAAGAAATTAACTAGTAATAATAGTAATAAACTATTACAATTTATAAAAATGTACGCACAACTTACCCTCTTCTAACTATCTTAATTATCACAAACTAGAAAAGATCTGTAAAAACTTTGCAGCATCATGTATATTTCTATGGTTGTCTCTGAGAGTAATATAATGTTCGATGTAGTGAAAAAATATGCTTATATTTTGAGAACGATCGTTCGACAGTTATTGATATAATACAAGCATGCTTAAAATAGTCTTTGAACTCACTTAACGGATCTGCAGATGCACCATCAGTACCATCACAAATTTGACTTAATCTGGTGAAACCGGTGTCTTGCATTAGATACGTGCGAACCTTTCTCCAACGGGCTCATTTTTTTGAGTCACCTATAAGTGTAGCAGTCGATTTACTTCGTCCACTATTTGCAGTGACTCTGCTAACGACAACGCACTGTTTTGTAAGTTTTGTATGGCATCATGTAATCCTTTATAGTTCTTGTGAATAGTTTTTAAAGCTGTTTCAACAGAAACATCTTCGAATTTGCCTGGCGTTCCTTAATAGCTGCAGCCTAGTCTTGATTGAATTGTAGTATCACAGCTTTTATCTGTTGTAAATATTCAACATAATAAAAACGCTGCCTTCAACCATGTTCCCCAACGTGTAAGAATGGGCTGTGGTGATACGGGAATACCGGGACACTTGCTATGAAATGCGCGAAGGCGATTAGGAGATTTAAGAAACACTTTTTTGTACTGGCTATTAATGCATCTACCTCTGGAAAACCTTGTCGAATAGTTTCTGCCACAAGGTGTAAAGCATGCATATTACACGTAACATGTACCAATTTGCAACCGTGTTCTTGAAGAGAACGGCCTACCAAACGCATTGTCGCGGCACCATCGGTCACATACATCAACACTTGACTTTTTAACAGGTAAAATTTTTCAAACGTACCAGCACCAGCCGCCTAATTGTTTGGCCAGTACACTCAGATAGTCTTTTGCTAACTAGTAATAGTGGCAATGTCAGTTTAAGAGGGTCCAATACACGTACTATAACATTTAAAGTAGAATTTTTTTTACAATCTGTCATCTTGTCAACACGTAACTACAGCCGTGTATTTTTTAATACATATTTGATCTTATTTACAACGTTTTCGCTTACAGTTGGTACATAGTTACGTAACATTGTGCGACTTGGTAACTACATCTTGGGATTGTATTCATTACAGAACTCCTGAAATGGTTGTTTATCGAGTATGTGAAGCAGAACATCACAGGCAATCAGCATTAAGAGTAAATCGAACATAAAATGTGTTCTCGAAGGCACGCCATTTTTTTATTTAGATTTATGTTGCACAGAATTTACGTGACTTTACAATCACGTTTGTCCCAGCACATCAGGTCTGTCTCGTACACCATACAAATTATTATATAACCATTGTAGAATAAATCCGGAATTCATTGATAAATGTATTCACTTTTTCAGCGTTTGGCAGTTCTTTATCCCTGGGCAGGTTTGACATACGTTATTATTAAATTAATATCAAGAATAAAACACAACAAATAAAATTATCAACAATACAACGGAGAGGAATAAATTACGTTGTACACACTACGAGGCATAACATTAGACTAAATCAAATGTTAGTCTTTGCTGAAATAGTAAGCAAGTCTCGGTTACGTATTTGGGTATTTCTCTACCTGGCACCGCGCGTGACTTGCGGACCGATTTGCCAACTCTAGTAATAAGCCGAATTACATGAAATGTGTTTTATCAATTTTAAATTAAAGTATAACATTACTCAGACGTATTATTTTTTAAAACAAAGTTTAATTTGCTGCAAATTAACTAACAAATAGTTGAATATTAAAACAAAGGAATTAAATCTGATAGTGTATTATTAATGATATTATTAGTCTAATAAATTTAAAGTCGTATAATGTTGTCAGTTTATTATGTTTCGTAGTTAGCCTTCTGAATGAATAACATTAGAAGTCGATATTCTCTTTGTTCAATTTTCAACGTGCGAGTAAAATTTATTTTTATTTAAATTTGGCTTGTTGCTTTGTTGTATGCGTCGTTTATTTGTATTATTTACTTTTACTTTGTTAGCAGACTTGTTTACTTTGTATATTTGAACAGAAATATCAAATAACGTTACAACTTTTGCTTGTTAAAAGTTTTTAGAAAAGTTGCCCATTGTTGAATATTAACTGGCAAACAAATTGGAAAGAAACTTTTGCTTATGTACAAGAGATTTCATGATTTATATTCAACATACCAGATTTAGATAAAATTAAATTTTCTGTATTAAAACCCCAAAATCAGGGATAGAAATATAACTCATGGTCAAAAATAGTTTAGAATATAGTGTGAGTTCTGCGAAACACAAGTGCTGGATAATAATTAATAGTAGGCAGTGTCCCGTGGAGGAGTTTGGGTGGTGTTATACCACCTTCTGAAATTCTATGCATCACGTTAGTGCACAGTGACAAATTTGGTTTGATTAATTAAATATTGTTCGCTTTAGTTTTCGATACTACTATGGATATTATAGGTATTGATTTGGAGAACACTACAGATTTTTAATCTATTTTTGAATATTAAGAAATTATATTTGATTCACGTAGTTATTAATGTATCATCTACGACACCATGTTTATTCTTTGTAAATTCTAATTTTTTTCTCTGTTTTTTTCTTTGATCACGTTTGCAAGTAAAATAAGAAACTAAAAAAGTAAAGTTCTACATTTTAATATACTTGTGCAAAATTTCAAGTCTTAATTTTAAAAAATATGCCATTATTAATTCTATAAGCTTTACGTAAATTATCCTCACTATTAAAACATAACAAACATAATTTTAGGATAAGATAGTTCAAATGCAAGTTAAAAACCAAATTTATCTTACAATAGTAGATAATAAAAATGCCAAAATACATAACTATTATGTTATAAATGCTCAAAATCTGAAAATATGTTTATGATGTGAACAGGTAAACAAGTTGGTGTCTATTCTTTTCAAATAAACTGTTGAATTGATAAACATATTGAATTATATAAATTTTAAGCAATGTAAAAACATAAATATTTTCTTTTAATCACTTATTTAACGTCGGCCTATTTCCGCTACCAAGGTCAATCGCTGACGCCAGGAGATGAGTTCATCAGTGCTTTTGCAAGCATTGGCACCTGGAATTTTGCCAAATCTCCACTTTGTCATAGGGTAGGGATTTTTAACGTGCACACATCGTAGATACTCGGAACCCATCTGTTTCAAAATATGGTGACATAAGCTCATCCACTATACTTCATCCTGCCCGATTTTGAACCCTGGTCATCTGGATGGAAACACGCGCCACTGTCCTTCACATTGCTGAGCTGATAACATAAACCTAAATATCAAATACATCTGTGATAAACGTAAAAAATAAAAAATATATAGAAACAAATTTTGAGTCAATTCGATGGAGTTTATATTCTATTGAGAAAACTATTGATTCTTTGGAGTTATTGGACTATATGGTGGGAATCAGAAATAAACCGAAGAAAAAACCCTAATAGAACTCAAATACTAACAACTTTACCAAAATATAAAAATATCGCTAAACTAGATTTTGAGAAAAAAAGTTTGAAGGTAATAACCACACCCTCCTATGGTTTATTTAAAAAAATGTATGTTATAATTACACTGATTGAGGTCTATGGCAAGACCTTTTTATACTTCAAGTGGAAAAACGGATACGGTGCTGGTGTGACTTTACGCTTAATGGTTCCTACACGTCGTCATCCCATTCACGACGTCTCCATAATGACGCATTGCTACAAATTGAAGAAATGTTGAATACCGTCGAGGAAATCCATCAGTAAGCAGCAAAAGGCTGGCTTTACAGTTGCAATGGCTAATATTACAAGAGCAGTGCTTACATCCCCGTCATATTCAACCTGTGCATTTAAAGGATCCCCAAGGTGCCTGGAATATTGTCGGTGGCTTCTGCAAAGAATTGTTGACCATACAAACTTCATTCGGCTTGTGTTGTACACTGATATGGCTACATTTACTCGATAAGGAATTTTTAATATTGTATAACACTCATATCTGGTCTGAGGAAAATCCTGTGGGAACACCGGTTTCAGCAGTAATTTCTAATTAACACCCAGCCCGAACTTCTCGAAAATGTGCTTCTTGATATACACAGGAATAAGTGTTTCCTTTTAAATGGTGCCCATATACACAATGTTGTCAACCTACTGAAAATGGCTTACTGAGAAATTCCCGGAAGAGTGGGTCCGAAGAAACGGACCAATATCATGGCCTACCCGATCGCCAGGTCTAATTCCGTGCAATTTTTACTTTCTTTTACCTTATATAAGGAAGTATAGTAATCGTGATTTTTTTCGACCTCGAGATTTTGATTGATTTTTACGTTTTGAACCCTCCTGAATCCATTCTGACTATTTTCCGAATGATGTCTGTCGGTGTGTGTGTCGGTGTATGTGTATGTGCATATATATATGTGCGATAATTCAAATAATACTAATGGGAGACTTCCCAAATTTGGCAGTTAAGATTGTCAACAATATTTTAGGTGACACATTAAATTTGGTAAATGTGGTACCACCAGAAGAGACACAATGAATGAAAGAAGAAACAATTTACAATTTCGGAAAAAATTTTTTTTATTGCATTTCTGGACGAATTTCAACAAATTATAATGAAAACATAACTTTATGGGAAATACATCTGTCTGCATGTCTGTAGTATCGCGATAGCAGCCAAAGTTTTTGAATCAAAGCTTTCAAATTTGGTACACATGTTCTAAAGGCCAAAGACAATGATGAATTCGATGATAAGCAAGATTAGCCAGCTGAAAGGGTGTCCACGGAACCCAAACTTTTTTGTATTTGCCTTTACGAAAAAAGATATTCTTGATGAAAGATTATAAATCATATCTATTATATCAAGCCAATGAACTATATTTTCCAAGTACTTAAATAAAGCTGATGTAAACTGAAATTTTTTACACTTTTGACCTCATAAAATAGGGTTAGGATAAATTTAACAGTTTAACATTTGAAATGTCTAACTTAGTTACAAAAATGTCAATGTCGATAAGAAAAAATTATTAAAATATATGACATAAATTATTATTGACAGTATCGAATGACGCTGATAATTAATTATTTAAAAATTTTAATAAAACATTTTAAGGTACGCTATTAAAATTTAATTGAGGTAAGTGAAGCATTAAATAGAATGATTTTTTTCATCAGGATGATATATACTGGTATAAGAAAGTTATGTACACAGCCACATCAGATATTTAATTATGGGGCTCATGAAACAACTGGCTTATTCAATACCAATTAACGCAACCGAGGAGCGTCAAGTCAGAATGCAAAATGCTGCGCATTCGCCAAAATGTTGACGTTTCCGGAAAAGTCAGGCAGTGTTGCAAAAAACGGCCAGAGCTTGTGTAGAAAACCAGGGAGAGCATTTTGAATATTCTTCACGTCGTCACTGACAGACAACATCACACAACTGCCAAACAGACTTTTCCTAATTACGTCGGTCCTATTGACACTTATTTCCCGATTGACAGACCCCTGTCGGAGAAAGCAAACGTACTAGATTTTCTTCTAAAGTGAGATTTTTGTTTCAATTTCTGTTTGAGAGTTGGTTTAATTGAAATTTAGTTGATTTGTTTGATTAACGAACAAAATGTCTTTCATTTTCAAGTGAGAATCTCTTCACGTCCACTGTGCAGGTTTTCTTAGAAATGTTTTCTTAACCGCCTCTTAAGTCACTGAAATAGCACCCAGAAAATCCTAGGATTTTGTGTTGAGAAAGAGAGACGAGGGTCTACAGCTTATTGTGGAGTTCGAACCACATCTAGGGCATCGACAATTCCCTCCCCCATTTTAGTCCGAAACAAATTACAAATAAAATTTTTAACTTGCTCCAGGATGGAATCGAATCATCGACATTCATTATCAAGTAAATATCTATAAGCGCTGTATCCACTCGGCTACCATGCTCCTAATATATAAAGAGGGCAGTTTCTCGTTCTCCTAGTGCTACACGCATGCGTTATCTTTATTGTTTTGACAGAATAAGAAAGACAAACTAGTATCACCACATTATTTCCACTTTTCTACATATTTCAATGAGACCCACCTGTATAATGGTATAAAAGATTGCATCGCATGAAAGTTTACTATACGATCAGTTTTACTGCTTATATAACAAGATGTAAAGACTTTCTCTCCCAATGTACCCCTTTCAGTGCAATGAAAAATTCTCAAGTATTATGTTTTCCTTTTGTCCTCACCCAATACAGATAAAAGTGAAACACAACAACGAAGTGCACGCGCAGCTAAAAGGGACTGCCTCAAGGCATAAACAAAACCAGAAACAGCAACTAACGAACATCACAGGATATAAAGGGAATGGCTTTGCAATAACCCCGCTTTTAGGGTGACTATCAGTGGCCTTTGCATTATTTCGGATGACTGCTAGGGAGGTATTGACTTCAAAAACATATATAGTGTTAATAGAAACGTTATTATATATGCAAATTTTATTTTATTTTATTTTACACTACCCAACAGAACAAATTCCATTTACAGGATTGAAACAATACACAATATTAAATACAATACATGAGATCTCAAATCTAAATAAACACGATACACTATTTCAAATTACACCTGATGATTTGTTATTGATATTTACACAATTTAATGAAAAGAAAAGTAGTGTCTTAGTCGTATTATATTATGGGCTAATTTGCTAGTTTACAAAAAATATTGAAATCATTTGGTAGATTATTATAATAGCGCGGTCTCTCTACGGATTTGGACCCTTAAGTGAAGATACAGTAAACAAAAATATGCAAAAAAATCGTAAATTTTCCGTAGAATTCAATAGACCAAAATACAAATAACTGGCACCTCGGGGGCCCATAGTAAATTGGGCCCAAAGTTGGCCAAAAACGGTTTTTTCCATTTTCCTCTGTCATGGTGCCATAAAGTGAAAAAAGTTTTATACAAAAGTTGTAGAACTATTAAATACGGATCGATCTGTGGAAATCCGATGTCAAAAAATTTAAAAATAAATTATTTATTTGAAAAAAACCGTTAAAAATCGCGTTTCTTTGAAACGCTCATATCTTCGTGAAAACAAATCATTTTTTTCACGAAACTAGGTAAAAGTGTAGCTCCCTACTAACTAAAAAAAGACCGTTTTCAAAAAATTTTAAAATATTATAAACATTTTGCAAAAATTGATTTTTTTCGAAAAAATTACGTTTTCTAAAATCTCGATAGCTCATACACGCTTTCATATTTCTAGTCAATTTTGAGCTTAAAATTTGCTTGAAAATGTTGTACTAATATGGTTATTTATTGCGCGCTTTTTAAATTGATCGGTAATATGCGAAAAATCGGTTGAAAAATCGGTTCTTTTTTTTTACAACAAAGAAATCGATTTTTTTTCAAGAAAAAAAATTTTTTTTTCTTTTTTGTTAGCAGCATTGAATAGCAGGTATTTTTTTTATAAATTTACAAAAAAAAATTTTATCTACGACCCTTTGGAGCCGAGATAATTTTTTTTTTTTTTGAAAAAAAATCTAGTGACGCTATCTTTTAATATTAAGGGCTGAAATTTACAGAGTTTGTAGTTCAATACTTGTATTTTACATAAAAAATACTACAATGACATATTCGCTCTCTATTCTTTGGAAATTTAATGGCAAGCGGAGCACACCCCGGCTCATACGTTCGTTCGCTCGAGCGGTGTCGTGGGGGTGCGGGACGGTGTTAACGTGGATACATCTGTAAAACTGTATGCTCTTATCATACGTACCGTATCGTAGTTTCAACTGCACACAGAGCGGTCATACAATTATGTCTCTTGAACGTTATATTGATTCTTAAAGACATATGAGTTGACAGGTAAATAATAATTGTTAAGCAACATTTTTAGTATAAAAATAAAATATTTATTTTACATGAAAGTTCAAAATATTGACAGTGAATATAAACGTGTACAGTACTTAATTGATCCGTAGTTTTTTTATCGGAGACCCCTCCCCCCCCTCCTCGTTGTCACTGGTACGTTCTTCGCTGTATGCAGCGAGTACGGAAGAGTTGGCTTCGCTTTCGATCTCATCATCATCATGGACATTGGTCTGTGATTATTCCATCACCACGCAAGACTCATTAAATATATCTTCGTCCAAGTCGTCATCAAGAGCATCTGCCTCCATCGTAGTTATTTCTATATTAGTGCAATTTTCTTGATCGCATGTCAACCACATACTTGAACACTTCAAACCATGCCTCCTGCAGCTACAGATCTTCGTTTTACATCCGCTTCCGCATCTGCAGGCTATCGTTTTAACGATTTCGTCTGGAACCTGCTGATCCGAGCTGTACGTGGGAAGCAGATTAGTGCCGTCGGAAGTCTAACCCCATTGTTCTGGCTCTAGCGAAGTTCCGGAGCCACGTTTGCAACTGCAAATAGGAGCGGTAGGCATGTTGAGCCGCTGCTGCCTTTTTCTTGAAAAAAAATCGATTTTTTTTTGTTGTTAAAAAAAAAACGATTTTTCAACCGATTTTTCGCATATTACCGATCAATTTAAAAAGCGCGCAATAAATAACCATGTTAGTACAACATTTCAAGCAAATTTTAAGCTTAAAATTGACCAGAAATATGAAAGCATGTATGAGCTATCGAGATTTTAAAAAAACGTGATTTTTTCGAAAAAATCAATTTTTGCAAAATGTTTAAAATATTTTTTAAATTTTTTGAAAACAGTCTTTTTTAGTTAATAGGAGCAACACTTTTATCAAGTTTCGTGAAAAAATGATTTGTTTTTTCACGAAGATATGAGCGTTTAAAAAATCGCGATTTTTAACGGTTTTTTTCAAATAAATAATTTATTTTTGAATTTTTTTGACATCGGATTTCCACAGATCAATCCGTATTTAATAGTTCTACAACTTTTGTATAAAACTTTTTTTTCATTTTATGGAACCATGACAGAGTAAAATGGAAAAAACCGTTTTTGGCCAACTTTGGGCCCAATTTACTATGGGCCCTCGAGGTGCCAGTTGTTTGAATTTTAGTTTATTGAATTCTACGGAAAATTTCCGATTTTTTGTTGACTGTATCTCCGAAGTGAAAAATTAACATGGGGCCAAAAATAGGCAGACTGCACTATAATAGCTGCATATGTTATAAAGTGGAGAATATTTTTGTATATTTGTACGTGGAGTTGGTAAGTAGAAACACTGTACTTATTTGGATGTGGCTCGAGGAACATAAAAATCAAAGATCCGAGTAATTGAGCACAGTCAAATTTACCGTTACACAGTTTTCCAAGAAATGACATTGTGAAATATTCCCTTCGACTTTCAAGTGAAGTTACTGAAAATTTGTCTAATAGAACTTCTTGTGGAAAGCCTATAACAAGATCTGTACCATATAATTTGAACGACAAAAAATTTAAAAATCTACGCTGCACTGATTCAGTGTTTGTGTGTACACTATACTGTGGATTCCAAATAAGGCACGCATATTCAAGCTTTAAGTGAATGAAATAAAAATATAATAGTTTGACAGCATCACAGTTGGCGAAGTTCTTGCTATTTCGTAAGATAAAACCTAAAGTTTTGAAACTATATATTACAACATTTTCTACATGGTTTGAAAAGACAGCATTTTTATCAAACGTTACTCCTAGGTCCTTTAATGTATTTTTGTCTTGCCAATATTTCATTATTTATATGATAGTCATATAATACTTCAAACGTCTTGGTTGTATACGTCACAATATTACATTTTTGGATATTAAGGTTTGTTATTTTTAACAAACCAAGTATGAATTTTTGAAATATTCGCTTAAAGCCTATTACAGTTGACTAATCTTTCAATATTTGTATATATATATATATATATATATATATATATATATATGTATATATATATATATATATATATATATATATATATATATATATATATATATATATATATATATATATATATATATATATATATATATTTATATATATATATATATATATAAAATAAAAGAATAGAGGGCCTAATATAGACCCCTGAGGAAATCTAGATGAAGCAAAGTATTCCACAGACTTATAACCATTATACGAAACATACTGCGATCTATGCGCTAGATAAGATGTAAAAAAACATGATTAAGTTATTAGAAATAGAATAGTTGTTAAGTTTATGCAGTAACGTCAAATGCTTTGAAAAAGTCGAGGTATATAACAACTGTTTGTAAATGCCTGTTGATTGGTTCGGATATGTATTGTAACGCAAATAAGATTAGTAATTGTGGAGCGACCTTTTACAAATCCATATTGTAGGGGCGACAAGGCATTTTAAACATGATCATACAGACTGTCATATAAAAGAATTTCGAATTTTCAATTTGTCATCTGAAATATCAAAAATGGAAGCTAGCCAAATTTGTGACCTTTTTTAATGAAATTTTATTGAAATCTTGGAAGCAAAAAAGAAAACTGATTCCCACGAATTCTGCTGGAAGATACAGTAAGGAGTATCAACGTTTTTGCGAATGAAAAAATTTATATCAAGTAGAGAAAGTTAACGAAGATGTTATGTTAATATACTTTTTGGATGTGGTAAGTACAATTTTTTAAACTTGAAACCATCCTTTTTACGTATTTAGACTAAATAAAGTTGACAATTCAAATTGTACTATTACCAGTGATGCATTTATTATAATAAAACAAATAATCACTTTGTTCTATCTGAAGCCAGCAAATGTCAACAATGCGCATGTACAAGTACTAGAGGGTGACACTGCTTTCTTGCTTTTCCTTCACTAATACTATTCATCTAAATAATTTGTCACATTTACAAAGTATAATGGATTATTACCTAATTAAATGTTAAAGAATTATATCAGTGCAGTAAGAAGGATATTTTTGTGTCGCCCCCTGGTATTATCCATACTCGTCTTTGATATTTGCTGGCACAATTAGAACAAAGAGATTATTTGTCTTTATTTTAATAATATATCAAGAAGTTTTGAGCTTTGATGTGTTAGTCAATGTCGCTTGGAATGTGTACAGATCTTGAGTGTTTGGTAGTATCATCCTCGATTGCTAATATGATAAATAAGTGGTAATGTTATGTTACTATTATATAACGTTTACAAAATGGTATAGAGAGCAGTAATACATTTTTATTAGTTATTTTGATTTCGCAAACATTTTAATAGTTTTTGATATTAACATTTACATACATCTGATGATCCATTTCTTAGACATCAGGTTTTTGTGCTCAAACTCAAAATAAATTAATAAGGCATATACTTTAACAATCTTGAGAACTATTGTAATTAAACTGAAACACCCTGAACCAAAGTATTAAAACTTCTGAAACTAATTTGATTGGAATACGAACTCAAATTTTCAGTTCCATATTTTACTACATCTACTATTGCTTTACTCCGTTAATCAATCATTTTGAAGTCTTTTACGCCCGCCTTTAAAGTTAATAAAGCCTATTAAAGATAATTTATGACTGGCATGCATAAAAGCAAAATTTTCAATAAAGAGTATTTTTTAGTTAAATTGAATAATGCTGTAGCAGATATACTTAAAGAGGAACTTATAAATTTAAGATGTTAATGGAAATGCACGGCTGATTGAATGCACATAATAATCATTCTTTTTAAAATCGAGTTTTACTGCCACTGCCTCAAGGCTGAGGTTTTTAAATATAATTTATCGTCGAAATACGCAGTTTAATTTACTGAATCAATGAATGTTTTTTATTTATGCTGGCAAATTAGCTTCGCTTATAATTTGTAACTAAAATTGGTGCAGGTACAATACAGGTGGTAATTATATATTGACTCTACAAAACTAATTTCACAATATTTTTAACTATATTTTTTGTAAAGCAATTTAAACTATCATTTTACGCAATGAAGCATATAATTTATAGACAAAAGCATCTTTAATATTTTCAATAATTTTTTAATTAATATTATTTTAAGTTTGTGTCTTAAAGTTTAGAAGGTGATTAAGAATAAAAAAAATAATTTTAAAAATACAAAAGTAACAAAATTAATTTGTCTCGATATTTCAAAAAATGTTCTAAATGAACTCCTCGTGTTTATAAGTTAAAATATATCCTCTAACATTTCCCGAATTTCCAGTGCATTTACCCAATATTAAATGAGTATTCACAAAATGGTTACGACATTTCAACAATATTACAATATCAACAATATTTCATTATAAATAGGTACCAATAATATAAAACAAAGGCAGCTGCTATAAACAGAATTACAATTTAGAAAATGGATTATTTTGCAATATTTAAACACAAATAACTCCTAAGCGATAGCTTCTATCCACATTTAGTAAGAGGACCTCTTTTATGCAGTTTTTAACACTGGCACTTCTATCCGTTATAAATGTCTAAAAAATATAAGACAAAAAAAGTTATGGCGAAAATAACCCCCACCCCTTCTATAAGTGCCCCAACAAATCATGATATTTAGATAAAAATTTGACAAAATATGTAACATTATGAAATTAATAAATTGTTCAAGTTTCATTTTTGCAACTTAAGACGTTTCGATTTTATTGGCAAATAACTATTTTGACTTACCTCCTGTAAGGCGTTGTAGCTCCCTTATGAATTGATTTAAGGCAGACGTTTATATACAAAACTCGACTTATTTTTTTCTAGTCCTATTACCCCCTTGAAGATAGGTACTTAATTATGTATAATAAAAAAAATACAATAATAAATAATAACACCACAGAAATTACATTTAAAAAAACGTGAACATACAACCATTCACACCGACATTGTCAATGCCGGTTAGGAGATTCGAACCCGAAGCTACGATTGAAAGATTTCTAGTCACGCGTGCCATTGCGCAACAAGAACAAGACAAATTTATTTAACAAATTAAATAAAACATCCGTCGAATATTTGCGCACCAAAAATGCTTCAGGGCAGTTGCGGGGTGAAAGGAGGTGGGGCCGGTGCAAACTTAAAAACTAATTTATATGAATAATAACAACTGCTACTACAGGGTGGGCCATCGAAAACGAAACAGGCACCACCGCATCCTCCCACTGAGCGGGTCAGTGGAGTAGACGCAAGATACTATTGGTGATGTGTATAAGTTGAACAATACATTTAGGTTTTTGAATTCATATGATCGACACCTTCCCGCTGCTTTTTTATTAGCAAATGTCTTGATTAGCTTGCGCAGTTCAGTGGGGTTGGTGATGTTATTACTTGCAAGAATTGCTGTCGCGTCGGTGTAATTTGGACGTCATGACTATAAGTATGATTTACTAGATTTTCGATGTGGTCATGTTCTAAATCACTCGCGTAATTTGGTTTTGAACCTTTTCAAATTGGTCAGATAAATGATTGGCTTTTTTTGCACGTCTCGCAGATAAATTGCCTGACGGCCGTTAGCGTTTTCCAACAGAGCATTACCTACCGTGTATTTTTAAGATACCTTATCAGTTTCCACAACGAGTCGTTTTGTAGATTTAGCGATTCTAATTTTTCATTCCATATCCCATTATTTTCTGTGCAGATGGAATTATGAATTTGCAGCTTGTTCATTTCTCCTCAGCGCTTGCATCTCAGTCTCGCTGCTATCGCTGTCTCAGCCTATTTTTGTCCTGAATAATCTGTTTGACTGCATCATCGATTTAGTTACAGTTTGGGTTCATTGTTATGGTTTCTGCAACCCGCCGTTTGGCCTCTTGAAGTGGATTTGTAAAAACGTCCACCGCATTTTCCAGATTGCTGTAATGTTACTATTTATTGCCTAAATTATACCAATTTGCATTTTTTATGAAGTTACTTTAATTACGGCGTCTTCCCTCGACATACTACCAAAACGCAGCGGAATCGAGTTGTGGTCGGACATGAGTTCCTCCGGAGCTACCGATAGCGAGGGAGTTCGTCACGCTCTTGTTGATAACAATGTTGACGATATAGACGGAGTAGTACCATTATCTGGAGAGTGCATCGGAGTAACTTGGACACTCCAAGGACACGTTTTGCTATCGCGCTTCCTAGCCAACTACACCACCGAGCCGGTAAATATGTAATTATATGTAATGACAAAAACTAATTGGAAATTAATTAAAGTACCTAGATGCTCAAAATGAGAACCATTTTCATAGATGGTTACGTAAATTATTGATATAACTTGATAAAATCCGTCCGAACCTTATCGCGTTCGTCCAATTTGATCTAGCTCTGCGAGGCGCGAGACATCTTAATTTTTTTATTTACAAAATAGCTGTAAGTATTAGAAATATTACCTAAATAGGTACCAAAGGCGAAATACTCTCAATTTATTTAATTGGAGATTAAATAAATTTTTGCCAACACATACTTAATGATTTATATATTTGTATATTATTAAGAGAAGCGATTAAGCGTTAATTGCGATTGCCCACTAGTAAATGATTTTTATCAGATATCCCTCTTTGGCGTTTTAATACGCCCCTGAAAAATCAAAATTTGGAAAAAAATAGGTATGCTAGTGAGGAACTTCTACTTGGAATAATTTCAGAAGCTCCGTATACAATCATATGCCTATGATTAAAGTTATAAAATACGCAGTAAAAATTTGTAAGTACGCCCCTGTTATTCAACCAAACGTCTTGCCTCGGTTTTAATAAAGAAAAGTTTGCTAGTGAGCAACTTTTGATGACATTTAACTATGAGTTTAATATTTAATTTCTCTTTATATTAATAATAATAATTATCATATTCTTAATTTAACACATTCTGACAGTTGCTTTAAAGAATTTTCTGAATATGCGAGTAACAATTTTAAAAGGTAAATGTTTTAAGTTTTTCGTTTGTGTATTTATTTCTAATTTGTGATTGATTCGTGTCCATGGTTTAACACAAATGCACTATTGCACACAATATCCACTTGATAATGACAAAATTAAAAGCCAACCCATCCTCGTATTTGCCCCACACCGCCATGTCCATTAATTACCTTACAGTAGTTTTTAAGTGCTTTGCCCAGAGTGGCGTAAAGTCGCGCAAATGGGTTATTTGAATTTTCAGTTTCGAGGGGGCATTTCAGCCATAATTCCGTCTGAGTATTCGCATTAATCTCGAAGACATAAAGTCTCTTTCATGCGTTAATTTCCGTGTAGTGAGCAATCTGCAATTGGAATTCCAGATATTCCCCGTGTAATTACATGAAGAAGGGATTCACTCTCGCTTGGGTTATTCAACCGACAACCTTGTTGATTATGTACACGAATACTGGTGAGCTTAAAAAAGTATGACCAGTGATGAATGGCTCGTTGTTGTTTATAAAGGGTAACTACCCCGTAACATCGGACGTTACAAATGAAAGTTAGCAATAATTACTATTAATTAAAAAGAATACAATTTTTTTTATCAGCATCTGTGTTGATGTATGATAGAATGACCGTAAATTGTTATACGCTCGTTAAAAACCTACTTTGTTTTTTAAGACGTCAAAAGTAACAGACAATTTTAGAGTTATTTTGAAAAAAAGTTGTAGAGCGGAATTCTACACTTTCTTTTCGACCTCAGTGTATGTAAAATTTATACAATTTTGAAAGGGTTTTTTTGTCAAAAATAAGTGTGATTCACAACTAAGAGAGGCAAATAACACCTGAATACGTACAAAAAAGTATCTTATTTCTGTTTGTGTGGCAGGATAACGGTTTTTTTAGTGTAGACTGACATTTTAAATATACAATTTAAAAATGAATTTAATTTATGAACTATGTAATATTTTAATGAAGAAATAAAATAATCGGCCTAAACGGCAGAATAATATTTACTGAATAAGATTTACAGGAAACAACTACTAAGCGGACACAAGTCCCGACCTGCGTTGAATTAAACCTGCAGGTCTTGTTAGGTAGCCAAAATCATTTGTCAATTTCTCTCTAGACATAGACCGGTTTTGAACTTGTTATGTTCTCGTCAGTATGCCATAAGTAATGGAAAAGACTGTAGTATAAGAGTACCTTAACGATAAGTAACAAACTCTTACATGCTCACTCTTCAATGCAAGCTGACAAAATTTATAGAGGCCTATCCAATAAAATCTAAAAAATTCTGAAACAATAGCAAAAAGCTTTGTGGACAATTTTATATTACGATGCGATATGCTACAGACAGAAGGACAGCGTCATTTCTGAAACAATGAGTGAAGTCTGCCGATTATTAAATATTAACAAAATACAGTCAACAGCTTATCACCACGAGAGCATAGAAGCTTTAGAAAATTATCATAAAGTCTTAGGCGCTTATTTGAGAATTCAAACACAAAATCACAGTGTTTCTTGGAGTGTTTGGCTACCATATTGGAATTTTGCATATATTACAACTGTTCACATGGAAACAAAATACACTCCATTTGAATTCATTTTTTGATAAAGCATGTAACATTGGAAATAATTTAAATAATTCAGTAGATCCTTTATATAGTTTTGATAGCTACCCATTAGAACTTAAATATAGGATACAAACTGCACAAAATGATGTTAGAAATAATT
>JANEYF010000651.1:0-25511 GCA_029963845.1 Rhamnusium bicolor | reverse complement strand
TATATATATATATATATATATATATATATATATATATATATATATATATATATATATATATATATATATATATATATATATATATATATATATATATATATATATATATAAGCAGCTTTTTATTAATTAGGATGCAGTCCAAATTTTTGTTGGGTTAATAAAGAATACTCTTTTCTACTATGTAAGCTTTCGAAAATATTTATTTTCTTTCTCGACATCCTGTTGCGAATTCAACCCCCCAATGATTGTCACAGGGTTGATTCCCAACATCACATCATATGTTAGGAACAGCAACACCGAATTCGCGAGACCTATCCATATTACAGGACGTCTGGTCAGGAGCCACAATACCGGGTTCAGGGAAACTAACCTAATAAACAACTGAAAAGAGGAAAAAAATTTATTTTACATTCTTTTAACTAGTTACATAGGGAAGAGGAAGTGTAATATATTTTACTTCGGTTTGAAAGAAAATAAATAGTGAAAGACACGTTGATAGGTATACAAGGGCAAAAAGACCAGTGACAATTATAGGGGGTTGAATACACCTTTTGGACATTTCTGACAACGAAGACTTCACCTTTTAGTTGAATAAATTGAGTTACGGACAGTTTTTTCTGTTTTGGTTCGTTGCTTCGGTCTTGGTTTCAGCGTGTTGTTGGAATTAACCCTGTGACAATAAATGGGGGTGGTCCTGTATAATACGTTCGATTCGGAGACCGTGACACCGATCCAAAAGGAAAAAACTGACCAGGTTCCACATTACAAATTCACAAATTAAATCAGATCGAGGGTTGATTCTATTCGGGGGAGTGTACTCAGGAACTAGATAACTTAGTGACAATATAGGAGGCTCTTAGCCCGTGAGTGGACTCCACCGAGTACAAGCACTCCTGTCTGAAGAAGAAAAATTTGAATAAATTCAAACTTTTCATAAAATGTGGAATTTTGAAAAATGGCCGCGGTTTTTAGTTACATTTTGGTTGAATTGTTGGTGAGTTGGCATGAAATATTTCTGGTGTAGAGCAATTTGCATTTGAACCAATTACCAGTTGACATGTACTAGAGTAGTGGAGTACATCCACTATGGGGTTGAATCCCCCTATTCATTATTCGATTAATGTGGTCATTATGCAGCAATTAAAATGTATTAAACATAAAGTAGATGTCAACATTGCATAGTGAAAAGTTTTAATGTGTAACGTGATGTTAGTTTTAACTTATAACCTCAACTTACTGGCATAAGGTAAAAAAAATGCTTTTTTATAATTTCTTTTACATGTAATTATGAACCCTTTTTATCTTCTTTTGTAGTCTTGAGAAAGAAAATAAAATATTTTCGAAAGCTTGGCAAAGTAGAAAAGAGTATTCTTTATTAACCCAACAAAATTTGGACTGCATCCTCATTAATAAAAAAGCTGTTTGTTTTTTTAACTAGTCGTCCATTAATCCCGTTTATTAGTTTTTTTAGAATATATATATATATATATATATATATATATATATATATATATATATATATATATATATATATATATATATATATATATATATATATATATATATATATATATATATATATTATTATACTAACTGTGTATTTATTTAATTTATACCACTTTGTTGGGAATATATATAAATATTATAAACTATGTGGTTTTGCAAACAAAAGAAAATGAAATTGAATTTGGAAAATTGACACTTTACTTACTTTGTTTTACTATAGCTTAAAAAAATATAATCTCCTCGGCTACTCTTGAGACTATCTCAGGTTAGGTTCCCTGTTCTGGTCACTTTAATTAAAATATGAAATTCTTATCTATGCTGTGGCAAATAAATGAAAGGCAATATTTTTTTCGCAAAACAAACATATAATGAACACACATAGATAGATATACAATATTACAAACAAAGAAATACAATTTTTAAATTTACAGACATGAAATTTTTATTTAAACACGTTTCACCAACCTTATTTGACTTTAAACCGAGAACACCCTGTACAACGCATTTCTCCCTAGTTCTCCTAAATGTCGCTGCGTGGCTCTTTATGCTGTCATCTGAACTGGACTGGTTTGTTATTTTTGGAAATAATTGTTGATTATCGATGCACAAAACACTTTACTTTTAAAAAAACTATTTCACTTAAAGCCGATGTGGCATATTTACTTGCACTTATCTTCGTTGGTTCACTGTGACACGTTGGATTACTTATAATTACTGACAGGTAAGTTTACATTCTTTTAAACACTTGTTGACAATTAAATTTAATAAAAAACAGCTCCCAGGAACATGGAACATAATAATTTTCTTTTTAAATTTATCTCCTTTACATTTCTAACCTCACAAAACTTTATTTTCGAAACTTTTTAATCTAGTAGGCCATGTTACAAATTTGAGGTTAGGAGTTTTTTTAACAAACGAAGGTAGTATACCCTTTGAAGCACCATCAAAAACTGTTTCTCTCCTCGAAATCGCCCAATTATATGGCTTGATTTCCAATTTACTTGTCAAAATTCAACTTTCAGCCTACTATGTTTTTTTATTAAAAATTTATAAATTTTGTATTTTCTATGTTCCTGTAGCTATGAATGATCCTTATGAAAAACTATTATGATATTCATTTACACTAGAATTTTCCCCATCTTTTAATATACAATAGTCTGGGTTTTAACAAAATTTTCTACACTCTAACCCTAACTTAATTTACACCCATAAATATAGAAATAATGTTTAATCTTTAACTCAAAACATATCTATTTTAACAAATAACACAATTCAAACCCTAACTTAATTATCCTAACACATTTTAGCTTATACCAATAAAATTTTAATCTGATATGACATGTTTTATTCGTAGGCCATGTACCTTCATTAACATTGTGTCTAGCCAATTGAATACACATTCTGTTGCCCTAAATTCATTTGTATAATGTCTATGGGATATTGTCCTTGCACCAGGCTGTTAAAAATCTTAAGTCTATACAAAATTACAGAAGCTGTGAGTGGTTTTACATCTCATCGTTACCTGAATATTTACATTCCACCTAATTTGATGGCTGGACACTATTTAACTGTTCCAGTCTATGTGCTCACCCATGACTAGGTAAGTCTTTCACCTTTTTTAACTTTACATCACATTTTTTGTTACAAATCGAGACATTAATTTATAAAACGTAGCACTGTTTAATGTTTTTGCCATTACTACCTAATAATCTCACTGTTTTCTATATAACTTGTACTTTTAGACCTATTTTTACAAAAATGTTTATACTTTATATGCTTTTTCAGCTTAATGACTGAAGAATTTTGCCTCAGCAAGCATTTCCAGGCCTGTCTGCGGTTCATAAATACCATTTTTACAGTTCGTTGTCTACCGTACTCTGACTGATAGATTATATACAACACAAAACTTATAATTTGGTAAGTCTATTACAATTTACAAATATGCAGTTTACTTTCACCATGAAACGATTTGTTTCAGGTTAACGTCTCACTTTTACTAAAATTTCACCTATTTTACATAATCACTGTCCATGTCCTATCTCCCATGGCCTAAACTTTACCTATTTTACATAATAGTCCTAATAATTTATAATTTTTCAGCTTTCTGACTGTCTTTGGTGCTTTTACAACTACAAATCCACACTCAACATTGGATCGAGACTGTCTATTTGGGTTCAACAGAGTTGCTGGCTGAAATCTATACTACGACACCAGGTTTATCTATCGTCCATGTCAATTAACAAATTTTTATCATACAAACATTTATATTAACCTATTCTAACCTTATATTAATATTTTATGTTTGATTTTAGATACAATACTACCCCTATTCATTCGCTCACCCACAAATCTAAGAAAATCATATTTTACTGTTTTTAAAATCATTTATTGCTCATATAATGCATAGTAATATCTGCCAATCTATAACTTGTCTCTGTACATGGCTTACTAACTCTGTTTCTTTTCTAAAATTCATTTTATAAAGGCATATTTTTACTTATAAATAATTCCAATTGTTATTTCACTATAAGTCACCCGATTTATGGTATTCTCTTTTATTTTTACTCAATTATTTATCTAGATAAGGCGATATTGTAACAATATATATATATATATATATATATATATATATATATATATATATATATATATATATATATATATATATATATATATATATATATATATATATATATATAAATATAAAAAAAAAAAAAAAAAAAAAAAAAAAAATTTAATATTTATATGGGGGGGGGGGGGGTTTGGGTTCTCGTTTTCGCGGGTGGTGATACTCCTTGTGTAGGTGATAAACCCCCCCCCGGCCCCCCCGAGATAAACACGCTGAGTTTCCCCCATTAACCTTTTTTTGTTTTTCGAGAAAACGAGGAAACCAAGGAAAAACTTAAGTGTGGGATGTATTATTCTATTAATAAATTGCACATACAATCCAGTAAATATTAAATTGATATAAATAAAAATTTAAAATTAGATCCGATAAATAGTTTTGGCAATAAAACATTATAGTTATTACAGAATATGTGTGTAAATGTGGCTTCATAACCTTTTTAACGAATGTAACAAGTAATGTAATGGATAAGTCATGTTGATAAATTTTATTTTTCATCTAATTGTTTATATTAAAAAGTTATTTTATTAAAACTTGAATGTCCTAAAAATTAAAAGAAACGTTGTGCCCATTATAGATTCTTTGTCAATCTATGAGTCACTAAAGTATTCAGAAAAAGAGTGTTACATTTTAACCCTTTATAGGTCTCTGGGTGATATATTTCCCACCCACACTGCACAGAACAGTCTTTGGTTGATATGCTTCCTTTATGCGCACACGCAGAACCTCATTTTAAGCTATACACATTCTAGAGCATGCATGATGTCGGCCACGAAATGCGCTATCTGACTTGGAGCGGGGTAGATGGGAAATATATCTCCCAAAGGGTGTTTCGTACTTTTAGTAAACACATGTTTAAGTTGTTTAAACATTGTTATGCAAATCTCACCAGTACATATTCGATGAATTCATGAAATTCTCCACAAATTTCAATAGCATTCGGTAATAATTTACCGCATAACGATATAAAGTTAACAACATTAAAAACAGGGAAAGGCATGCTAAAAATTTATTTATATCTCAATATTCTGAAATGAATTTATATACTGACTTACGGATATAGTGACTAAACTAATATCATACATACACGCCATCGTTTATTTTATATAAAATTCGTTATTAGTTGAATATTTTATTAATAACTCTAAGCACGTGAAGCTCGATAATTTTTATATTATCAAAATAAGGTTTCGAAAAATTAATTAACACGTTGACTGCTAGGCTCTATGTTCAGGAGGCTTTGACAGGACTGGTGACAGAATCGAATCATTCAAGACGACAAAAGTATCACACCACACATGGCATTAGTCTCGTCTTCGACTGAGACAAGACGGTTGGCGAGTTTCTGATGTAGAATCAGTTTGTTTCAAATCACTCAAATTAAAGCTGCCAATTGGATAAATCTGTTCGCTTGCGAAAAGCCCCTTTATTGTATTTTCTATACGACATAAAAGCAATGAGCTTACCTACAAGGTTGTCCTATCGGCAGTTCAAGATAAAGAAATTAATATCCCAGTCTAGTTCTATCGGTACAATGGATGTAAAACTATCTAACACTAATAGCAGGCTAGACATGACATGAGACGCATGAATTTTTCAAGCGTTTGTTTCCTGCATATCTTCTAATAATGAAATGTTGGTCTAAACCTCAATATACCGGTACATTATGAGTAGAGATGGGGAGGTAGCAATAAATTCCAGAGACAACTTCTACTTACGTATGTATATAGATCGAATAATATTATATTAAAAGTTTTTATCAGGTAATTGGATGGCTTGCTGCCATAAAAAACAATTACTTACTGACTATCATCTTGAGGAGACTTGGTATCGCCGGGAGTTCAAAAGCAGGCGCCCGCTGGCGAGGTCATTTGTCTATCGCGTTTACGCCCATTGTCCATAAATACCTCTAAATACATAGTGTTTATAAAACACCTAAGTGGATAACATGTACATAGATACGTAAACAGTGCAAAATTAAAGACAACAAAGGTTAACTCTTGTCTTGTTCAGTTCCTTCAGAGCATAAAGTGAACTTGTGGATTAGTGATTTCATAGAGTTGTAATTTAACGGCACAGAATTATAATGCACAAGCTGTAAAAAAGTGCTTTCGTGCAACGCCAAAGCAAATATTAAGAGACACATTTCCTTAAACAGTCATAAAATGTGTGTGAGTGGTAGTGCTACTGATAGTGACAGGCAAACAAATTTTAACTTAGATTTAGTGTAAATGATGGTTGGGTGTAATATATCGTAGACAGAACTACATAATACACTATTTAAACAATCTTTGCAAAGGTGTATTAGTGGTGTAACACTCTACCCGTTGGGCGTCAAAATGTAACACTCTACCCGTTGGGATGCCAAGTAAAACGTTGTATCAAAATAAAATTGAACACCTTACCAATCCTTGGCTAGCTCGTTATATCCCAGGTTAGGTTACCAGTGTCATACAGACGAAACTGGTGCCCTCAGTTTCTCAGTAGGTACTCTAAATTCAAGAAATAAACAATTAATTTTTGACCAGAGAATTTGGTATACCTTACCACACTTTATATTTTTAATGCAACCTATTCTGGGAAATTAAACAACATAAGATTAGTAAAATGTTTAATTATATCAAGTCCAGTTAATCAGCCAGGTTTTAAAAATATAAAAGAAATATTTACAAATAGGTATGTGAATTTTTTTAAAGTCGTAAACTATCCCCGAAACAAAAGTATGTAATACCAGTAGGTTGATTTATACCAAATACAATTGTATGTAGTTTACAAAAAAAACCACATAAGAAAATTATTTATATCTAGATACCACTATCATTACATTTTTCGTAATCAAAGTTCAACGATCTATCACAGATCTAATTTTGACTGGACTATATTTACTACATGAGTACCAGTACTAATTTAAATTTGAATAAATAAAATTGAAAAGAACACGCACAAAATAAATGATTAATTATTTACATCAAGGTCGAAATTTTTAATAGGTACATAAAAAAAAAGAACATTAAAACTTAACTTTACCCTCCGAAAGTTGAAAAGTGTGTTAAATTTTGGTTTCTTCAAAAACAAAATAATAATATTATTAACCAACAGCATTACAAAACTCGACGATGATTTCATCGTCGAGCTTTGTAATGCTGGCTCTTGACTTCCACACTTGTCGAAAACACAAATCGACCCACTAATCCAGCTCCTACTCGGTACATTTGCAAGACTTTAAAAATTCCAATACCATACAACCAAAATTATATATAAAACCAAATTGGCAAAATAAGCGAATTTCCTAGGCATCATAACCTAGACGAACTTCTTAACCCCATGAAAAAAAAAAAAAAGGAAATGCTTTTTATTACCAAATATAACCCATTAAGTTTTTCCAGTGGAAAAAAATCATAATAGCCCAGCGATAGTTTACTAAAGGCCCAGTGATAGCTGCCTAAAATTTAATAAGGAACACAAGTAAATACTTGTTAATTATTATTGTCCTACTTTAATTAGCTTATCCTTTTCTATAGGGCGTCAATGTCCATACACATGTTAATTGTAGAATTAATCCAGCATTTAGCTGACAAGATACGAAGTAGCATGCTTTAAATAGGTGAAAGAAATAATCCCGAGTCAACGATGATTAACATCCACTATGATAAATTCAGATTTCAACTTTCAAACTCTCACCTACAATTTTACAACATGTAGGTCTGTACACCAAGACAACCAACTAAGGAAAGGGAGGAATTCAACCGATGGAACTATAACGTGATAGATGGACAGAATACGCAGAAAAGTCACTAGCCAGAAAATATCAAGGTCGGTCACCTGTCGATTGAATGTGAAACTATATAAACACGTATCAATACTGATCAAAAGTGGCGTACAAAGGCTTGCTTGCCTGTGCGCCACGGGGGCCATAAGAACCGCTCCTACAGCCGCATTAGAGGTCCTGCTAGACCTGTCACCACTACATATATTTATCCAAGGAGAAGCTCGTTCAGTGGTACACAGGCTAATGCAAGGCTCAACGCCCATAAGGCAGCAGCACGGAACAGAGCACCAGAGGTTATACTTAGAGGCGCATCCTATACTAGGAATGCCTACGGATAGTTTAGTCCCGAAGTGTAACTTCAATAAAAACTTTCAAATTATAATACCAGACAGGGAAGACTGGAAAATCGGTCCCCCAATAACAGCGCAAAAAATCTGGTATACGGACGGCTCCAAGACAGAACAAGGAGTGGGAGCTGGGATTTACGGGATAAGGTCAAAAACGGAAATCTCGTTAAGTCTAGGAAAATACGCCACAGTATTTCAGGCTGAAGTAGCCGCCATACAGTGGTGTGCAAAGGAAATAATAAGGCAAGGGACTGTCAATCAGTCGATAGCCATATTCTCCGATAGCCAAGCGGCACTAAAAGCTATCGGTTCCATGCAGGTTGACTCAAAGCTTGTGTGGGACTGTGTGAATGCCCTAAAAGACCTAGGAAGTCAAAATAAACTGACCATGGTATGGGTGCCAGGACACGAGGGACATAAAGGTAACGAAAAGGCGGATGAACTGGCCAGAGAAGGCTCTTCCACAGCCTTAGTAGGACCTGAACCCTTCTGTGGCATGGCCAAGCCAGGCATAAGAACATCCATTGACGAATGGATGAAAAATAAGTCTTTGGAATGGTGGAGGGGCTTTCCGCAACAGAGACAGGCCAGAGAGTTCATTAAAGAAAGATCGGCTAAATTTACGAAAGATCTACTATGCCAAAATAGAAAGGCCATTAGGATAATAGTGGGTCTTTTAACAGGACACTGTTGACTCAATAGACATTAGAGTCTGATGGGTCTGGTACAGGATGCAACATGCAGATTCTGCCAAGAGGAAGAGGAATCCTCAGTTCATGTGCTGTGCCACTGTGAAGGCCTCGCTAGACTTAGGTTCCAACTACTTGGGGAACAAAAACCAAGAGCTGACAGCTACACTAAGAGCCCCTTATCAAGGCTGTGGAGTCTGATACAAAGGACAAAGCTGGATAAGGAGCTCTAAAGAAATGAATAGGAGCTCCACAATAGACCCACAGGGGGTCGCGGTGGTCAAGGCCAACCAACCAGCTCCTCCCTTATAATCTAATCTAATCTAATACTGATCAAGACAAATATAAAATGTAAAACGTTAATTAGAAAAATTAGAAAAGATAAGAAAATTATATAAAGTAATATTTATGCAAGGTGAATCACAAAGTACCACGGCCTGAGATTCGGTTATTTGCAGAATCCATAAGGTTTGTCGACCCTAGTGCTAGTAGCTGAAGTGCGTTCCATTAATGTAATTAATGTACTAACATACTTAGCTGAAACGGTCTAAGTAGTAACAGTCTGGAATTATTTTGAAAACAACCCAACTATTATTCAAACTTTTGTTATTCTATAGTTACTCGTTTCACACACAAGGTAACGATCTTTATAACTGAATAGGTCTATACAAAACAGAAAAGCTCACGTGACTACAGATCAACTCCCTGTGCAACCCCGACAACAATTGAACGCTGCCAATAGTATTCGAATGAATGTCATTTAACTGATGGCATTATAAATTGAATATTTCTATTGCTCACAGAGATATGATGTTAAACAGAAACCATGATGTATAAGATATAACCTTGAGACGTGACCTTTTAATACAAATTGATAAAATATTACTATACTAATAATTTTTGTGAAGTAAATTTTGAAATTGCGATGTTAAAAATGTAATTTATAAATAAAGTTAATCAATTAATTGATTTTTATACTTAATACACCTAAATATTTCTCACACTGATGAATTCAACCATAACAGTGGACAGCAATGTTCAGGTGCCATCGGAAACTATACTAAGAAGAAAATATTTATCACAAGAATGTGGCAGTATTAAACAAAAAAATATATACTAAACTGAATAACAAATACGTCTTAATTAGCGTGGATGAAACCATCATTGTTTGCTGTTGGAAGGTGGCAAATGTTTTAGTGGGTGCGTTGGAGGGAAATTGTTTAATGCGCGGGCATATGATTTCATCTAAAGTACTAGAAATTACAATTTCTAGCACCATGGTAGAAGCAGTTCACTGCATTGCAGTGTACATTCTTCAATTATCGGGAAACATTGCTGAGGCAGTAAAACAAAATTTCGACACTGTTTTGAAATGCAATCCCGGATTTCTTACGATGTTAAGTATAGTGGATCTTTTAAATGGCAAAGAAATAGTCTTTTCTACGTAAGATATAAATGTGGAGTATCTCAAGTAATTCAGATATATTAAATATGCACCAATTACATCTGACGATGTTGAACGGCACAATACAAATGGGTTTTTAATATTGAGGCGCCGAAAATTATAACTCCGGAACATTTAAAACAAATATTAGTAATATACTTTTACACTTGTGACCGCTAGTTAAATATACATATGTGTTAGTGTTACATTCACCAATACTTGCAGTGCTCTCTTATTAACTTTGGATGTTACCGAACTCGCCAAAATAACCACAAGGTAAGACAATTGTGTCATATGCAGGAACATTTTACGCGGTAACACTAATATGTTACAGCGTACCTAGAAGCAACCATGGAACTGACGTCATTTATCGCTGCCTCCTGATATATAATTATGAGTGATATAGAATTATTATTTAGTACACTAGAATATGACAGGCAACATACCAGTTCATCATAAATATTGAGACCGTTATTGAGAGCGAGAAGTACTAAATTCATTGTAACAGTCCCCCATGGCGTATATACACCCCCCATGTTATATGCTCCCCGCAATCCTAATTCTAATTCCTTCCTATTATCACGCCAATATAATACTCTCAATTTTGGAATCGACGAAATTCCTTGTAATTCCTTAAATTTTTGGTATTCCTCGGAAGTTTTTGTAATTATTATTATAGTCAAAAATTAGTTATTATGATTTATACTATAGCATCATTTACTGTATATATCCTTGTATTAAATTTTTATATAGAAATAACAGTAGTCCTTTCATAGCAATACGACAGACAAATGTACTAAAATAATTATTTTCATACTTAAATTAAAAACAATTTCCGTTTTTTTTTTTAAAATTAAGTAGTTGCTTGTTACATAGCTTCTACTTTATTTATTATTTGCAAAAAAAAATATAAAGACATTTAAAGGGATATTAGCAAAATTGAAAAAGGTGTTGTGATTTCAAACATATTTTATTTTAATATTAAAAATTAATTTAAAACAACTTTATCCCTAAATCTAATGAGTTTCCCTTTTTTCTTTGGATTTTCTTCATTCCGTTCAAAGATTTTTTCACTTGTATTTCTCTTTTAAGAATTTCATTTGTTCACATAAATTATCCAATTTTTTCAGCTGTTAGATTTCTTACTTTTTTCTCTAAATATGTAAGGAATAATTTCTTTCTTCAGGGCTTCCCAACTTCATTTATTTATTAAGTTTGCTCTCAGAAATGGTGTATATTGAATGAGGCTGTATATATACAAATAGTGTCTGTACTACTCAACTCTAATTCAATTAATATAATCTCTAAAGTTTACTTTTTTTATCCAGACATTTTATTTTGTTACTGAATAAGTTTAATCCCACGGAAAGTTTTTCAAAATTGTAGAAGTAATTCTTCATATTTATTTATACTTTATTTGCGGACACATGTTCATTACAATGATAATTAATTATCATATGAGTTTTACAATACAATACTACAAAATAAATATAAAAGAAAATTAATAAAAACATTTTAAATATTAATAGTTGAAAAAAGTTTTGTTAGATAAGAGTCCTTATTTTGAGAAGAACTACCTCATCAATTTGTCCACGTTTCGGTACCACAACCGCCTTTCTCAGAAAGATTTTTATATTTTAATTCTCAACATTCCATAAAAAATAAATTAAACATCATCAACAACTTAAAATATTCGTTTATCAAATCCACAATTCCACAGTAAGAATTTACAACCAATAAAAAATATCTAATAAAAAAAGTCAATACCCAATTTCTTTAATTAACAAAATAATAAACAACAATAATAACAGTTTGTCAACTTGATTTTCATGTTCAGATACAAAAATGTGTTATAAATTACCGTATGTTAAAAATCTTCCTGAAAGAGTAAAGAAGGTACTATCTACGGATAAAATTAATATTGTTTTTCAGAGTGAAAATACAATAAAATAGAATTACTGTACAAATTTAAAAGTGGAAACACCAGAAGAATTACAGTCAAATGTCATTTACAAAATACCGTGCAAGGATTGTGAAAAAGGTTGTATAGGCCAAACAGGTAAATCCCAAAAGAAAGAGTACAGAAGAGAAGTTCAAAACAAAAATAAAATAAGTACAACATCATTAGTGGAGCACTGTAAATGTTTAAATCACGAATTTAGTTTTGATGAAACAACAATAGTAGGTAACCACTGAATGTGATACCGTAATATCAAGAACTTGTAGTACATTAGCTACTCGTAATCCACAAAAACGAAAACCGTCACCAAACACTGTAAAACGCGTACTGGAAATTTTAAAAATGATGGCTGTCAAGGCAAGAATTTAAAAGCATAAGAATATTTTTGATGACAAAAACGTAAAAATAGCAATTCTGGATATTTTCATGCATTTCCAATGATGTCATTAAGAGAAGCTGCTCTAGTATCAGGGACTATGCAAGGATTCAGTTCACAGAATCTTAATTAAACATAAATTTCACCCGTTTTCGTTCCAAATCGTTCAACGATTAAAAGAAACAGATTTCCTAAGAGAAAATTTTTTTTGAATTTATTCTAATAAGGTGTGTAGACGACGATTCTTATTTGGGAAATATATGGTCACATGAAGCTAAATTTACCAAAAATGGACTTTTTAATTGACACAATTTGCATTATTGAAGTGACTCCAATCCTCATGTGTTCATGGAGCGAAATTGTCAATAAAGTTGGCAGTTTAATGTTTTCTGTGCCGCAAGAAACGATAGAGTGGTGGCATTAGAATTGTATCAGAAAAATTTAAACAATAAATTATAAATATGTCTTCTTCTGCAAATATATACATACTAGTAGAAGAAGAAATCTTTATAATTTACTGTTTAAATTTTTTCTGATAAAATTCTAATTTTTTTATTTTTGTTTTTTTTTTTAGGTGAAACATATTTTACAAAATTTGAATAATAACTATTTAGAAAATATACCTCTCGCCGAACATAGAAACATTTTTTATCAGTACGACCGCGACGGTGCTTCCCCACATAATGCGTATTTGATAAATAATTTTTTACAAGAAACTTTTTACGATCAATGGATCGCAAATATTGGACCTTTCTTACGGTCTCCTCGCTCGCCCGATTTATCAATTTTAGATTATTTTATTTGGGGAACTATTGAAAGTAAAGTTTATGAGAGCCCATTAACAACTATTGAAGATTGTATGCAGAAAGTAAGAAATGCATTTCAAAACTTATCACAGGATTCAATTAGAAGTGACCCATGAAGAACTAATCCGAGGTACGAAAAATGTGTGGAAGTTCGAGGGCGAAATTTTGAACAATCATTAAATTAAAATGGAATGTTTTTAGTTGATTTTATCTTAGCTATTTTAGTTTATGCAAAGTGTCTTTAATCCAAAGAATAGGCATGTTACAGTGTTTAGTGTTATTTTTCTTCTTTGTGGATATCGAGTAGCAAATGTACTACAAGTTCTTGACACTACTTTATCACATTGTCCATAAATAATAAACAAATACAAAAAGTCTTCGTAGATGTAATTTAAACACGGTGACATTTTTTGACTTAAGAGAATGACTGACATTACTGATTGTTTCTAATCATGGCTAATTTGGTAAAATTTTTACTAAAAATTATTGAATTTCTAAGAAAATCGCAAATATTTCAAAAAGTTGTAACTTAAACCCCCACAATGCATATCAGAAAAAAAGGAATTTAATTATACATAACTTGATGTAAAAAAATATAGGGTGTTCCATTTGACTTAAGCAAGTTTTCGCAGTTTGAAGTTTACAAAAAAGTAACATCAAAAATGGAACACTTGGTATACTATTATTGAATTTCTTTAAACTGCGGGGCGTAGCTCACCTTATGGTCCTTCTGTGTGCCAAATAGCAAATAAGTATCTTTTACACGAAGAAAGTTATAAAGGTTATTGTAAACCATTACGAAACGGCTGGGTTTAGGCATAGGATCATGTTTTTGACTCAGAATTATATGCTCTTTTCGAAAACCCTAAAATGTATAGGATGTTCCATTTATTATAAGCCTTCCGTTATAAGGAATTGACAAATGATATTGGCTATCGATCCATCATGATTTAAAGGTGTATTTGCCCGCTGAGTAGTTGTTTCCTTCAAATCATATTTAATAACACACTATATAAATATTGCAAAGTATTTGAGAAGGAAGGGAGACATAAATGGCAAAAAGAGACATAAAATACAGTATTAATGAGATGTTGAGTTGGTAACAGTTTTACCTATTGACTAGAAAATAGATTTAAAAATATAAAATTATAAAATTAATCGTTAATTAGTAAACATTTTTCGTTTTCGGTTTCCCGACGTTGGAGTCCTTCCGTGACATCTAATCATCACGGGAAGAGCGATTTGGATCAAGAAAAAGCAAAAGACTATAACAAAAAGGCATAAACTGAAAGTTATATGTAGTTTATTTTTAATAAATATTTAAAAACCTTATTTAATCAAAAGTTAATACGTCCATATTGTTTTTCAATCAAAACTCAATTTATTCAAGTTATTCAAGCAAAACTGAATATATCCAAAAGAAAGTTCTGAATTTTGAGATAAGTTCATGATCAGTTTTTGGTTACATGTCAGTTTAAAATAGTGAGATTAGGGACCATCTTATTAAAATGTTATTAAAAAAAATTTACTTATTGTACTGATTTAATTTAATTATTATTTACTGGAAAAAAATGACATCAACTTTTGAATAAAAGTCCCTCATGTAAAATTCTAACAAAAATAAACAAACAAATAATATTTTTATATTTTTATTTTATATCTACTCTCATACTGTGTCACACAACTTGTTTAAAATATGTAGATCTAATTTTTAATGCATTTTTATTACCAGGGATAACGCATAGTCCCAGCATATCTGATAAATTTATGAGGTATTATGCGTAACAGTTGTGAACCGTGTATGTTTTACAAGCCACCCCAAAACACCTTGAAATGAGTTTTGCACGCCAAGTTCTTACATTCATAGGGAATAACCGGACGTGAATTCTTTATTCTGCCCTTCGTTCCAATTTAAAGACTAACTTTATATATACTTTATTTTGCTTCCATTTTTTCTCATAAGGGAGGTAATTCGCATAGATGGTACGTTATTTTTTAAACTAAGTATATTGTTAGATTATTAAACATTTAAATATTTTTTGACTTTTAATTTTGATAATATAAAGTATGTTATTTATTACTTATTTTAAATTTGTTTTAATATGTTTATAGACAATTCACCAAATGTTTAGTTTTTTTTTAATGTAAATATGGAAACATTAACGTGAATAAATAAATAATTTGGGGTGGTTTTATTAAATATGGACTCGTAAGATAACTAAATTAACTGAAATATATAAAAAAAGGTAAGTACCCAGACAGCACATGCGTATCCGATGGATACTTTGTGGATACTCGTGATGGACATAAAGGGTATCTCGTGGAAATTCGTATGTGATCAATAATAATTTGTTTTTTTTATTAAGACAACGGATGTCCTATGGATATTCATATTTCATTATTAAACATATCTCGTACATATCCTATAGATATACAGTAAAGGGATTCCATTTTAAAAATGTTTAATAGATATCTTAAGGCTGCCTGTTTATTGTATGTATAGTTTATTCCAAACTTATTTGCAACATTAAAAAACGTCGGCTTTTTTGACGGTGGTAAACAGATCAAATACGCCGAAATTTCTTATGTTGCAAATAGGCTTGAAATAAACTGTATATTAACAACCATTTGATATTTATTATAATACCATAGGTGAATATTCAGGCCTCACTTTGGATATAAAAAGAATATCCATACCAATTAAAACAAAATTTTATTTTCCAGTTCAGAAATATACTTGGTAAAAAATTTTTTTGGGCAATGTCTAAAAGTGATACAGATATGTTTTTAAAATAGGATGATACAGAATTATAAATTTTGCAAATCTACTAAGTAAATGACCGTGTAATTATATCTTTCTAAGCGTATTTGATTATTTTTTTCTGGTTAAGTAGTTATGAATATCTGAATCTTTTGTAAATTGTCGGTTATATAAATATAAATTATATTTTAAAAAAAATTTATATTTTTTTATTTTTAAAAGTAATATAAGAAAATATAGATTTGAAATCTATACTATCCTAACAATTAATTTATTGTTATAAAAAATAAGTAAAAACTTTTATTCAACAATTTTTAATTAAATTAGATTATTTAGCAATGGAATAATAAATTTCCAATTTTATTAATTATTAATGGGATATATTTATTTGGTTTTTTTGTTGATGGGAATAGTTTTAGTATAATTTATAATTAGCCTATTTTTTTGACACCAGTTATCAAATTGTATAAGAACATTATTTATTTTGTTGATAAGATCTGAAGCAGTAGTATCTGATATTATGATATTTGTATCATCACCAAAAATAAACACTTCTCCTTCTAGTATGTAGTCTGGAAGGTCGTTAATAAACATTAAGAAAAGCAACAGTCCTAAGACACTCCCCTGAAGGATGCCCGAGTTGACCTTAAACTCCTCTGATAGTTTATCACAAATCTTGACTGACATTTTTCTATTATTTAAACATGAATATATCCAATGTTGTAGTGAACCCTGTATGCCAAGTTTTGATAACTTTTCCATTGTAAATGTAAAATTGAGACTATCAAATGCGCGGAACAAATCAAAAAAATAATCCTACTACATATTCTTTTTCCAGTTTTTCATTTTTATATTTTTTAATTCTTGAAGGGATGCAGATATCGAATAAGAAATGCAAAACACTTCCACATACCCTGTCGACTTTGGCAGCCTACTACCATGTATAAAAGTCGCAATCCTTTTGAACGAAAAAAAGAACAAAACCAAAAAGTTTTTATAACTCGTGAAGGGATGTAGATATCAAAAAAATTAATAAAAAAATACCCCCACACCCCTTGTCAAGTTTGGCAGCCTGCTATACTGTGCAAAAGTCTCAGTCCCTTTGGACGAAAAGCAAAAAAAGTTTTGAAAAGAATTCTTTAAAAATCGAAAGTTATATGTAAATAATAAAACAAATTAAAAAGAGGTAAAAAAAAAAAAAAATCACTTTTTAAGTTGGATGAAAAACCAAGTTTTCAAAAGAATTCATTAAAAGATCGAGTAGATGCTAAATATATAAAGCATAAAATGACAAAACCAAAATGTCCTTATAACTCGTCAAGGTATGCAGATATAGAATAAGTAATGAAAAAACACCCCCAAACATCCTGTGCACTTTGGCAGCCTTCTACCATGTGCAAAAATCTCAAACCCCTTGGAACGTAAAAAGAAAGTTTTCAAAAAATTCATTGGGAGATTCATGTTAAAAATACAGAGCATAAGAACACACGCCCTAACGGGCTATCTGTTTGGGAAAGTTTCATTAGTGTTTATAATACATAATATTATATCTACGTTTAAAAATCGTTTCTAGGAATTTATCGCTGCCTCCGATCTCTATTTATAATAACTTCATAAAGAAGCTTGGCTAGAAGACATTTGCATTTCATTTGAGTTCTATAATCATAAGGACTTACGTAAGTCGGTTATTTTATTTTTTTTTGTGAGATAAAATCACACCTTCTTTTGCCCCTTCACGTAGCGCCTTTCAGTAAATTTGTAAATTCGTAATATGGCTGAGAAACGCAGCAGTATTTTCAATGCTGTAATATTTTCAGATGGTTGTTATTTATTGCGTTATTTAAAAAAAAAAAAATGAATCCTTGAAAATAATTAGTTTTTGTAAATATCTTTTTTAAATATAAAACCAACATAAAAGATTGTAATACATTTTTTTGTTAAGCATTTAAATACCTATCATATGACACTTTACTCGTATAAATCGGTTAAGTAATTATTGAGAGTATCGACAAAATCTGATACCAAGAGTCACCATCTTCGTGACGTCATAGCTACTCGCTCCATAAGTTGAGAAAGTGACAACAGGTTTTTTGATGCTCAGGAGACTACGCTGATTACACTGATACCACGTGTCGGTGTAAAACTACTCAGTCCCATGAAAATCGTTATTTGACGAGTTAATTTAATTTGGCCTCTCTACTATATTGTCTGAACGTTATTTGTGGCATTCTCTATTCTTTTTCTTTTTTTCTTTGGTATTTACTACCACATGAATAATTCTTGGTTATCTTAAGAACACAGTTAGTTACCCAGTATGTCGTTCTTTCAGCCATATGAGGCAGTAATAGCTACAGATCCTGACTAGTTTCCTGATCCTTTCTTCATCACTCATCACCAACGTTATACCAAGGGGAACAGCAGGGTCGTTTCACAGCTATAAAGTACGTAAAATTCTGATTAAATCTCAGACAGTATATTAAATTTTGACACATGCTGACAAAGTTGTAAATCTACTTCTCTTTCTAATACCTTCAATAAGAGTAGTAATATACTTATTAGGATCCTATATCTTTAAATTTTCCAGGACTTCATTTTTTAGGAATAGGTTGTACCAAAGCGTGTCTCCACTCATCAGCCAATGTGCCATTCTTCAAACAGTAATCAATAATATGGATAACAAATTGTATAATAAAGGACAGAGTACCTTCAGAACCTTGAGTGTAATAGAAATTATTTAAATTACACCTGGTTGTTAACACATACGTATATCTCCTGTTAAATAAAATCTGATAAATCTAAGAAATTTTTACTATATTAACTTATGTGTCGACATAAGAAAGTTTCCTAAAATAATAAAAAACTCATATTTCGTCGGATTGAAAACTTTCTTACAAGGATGATAAAAAGCTCTGAATAAAAGAACTATTTCACTTCGAAAAAGGATATAAAAGTCTTATTAACTTACCTTTTTAGCTCTGAGAGTAAGATAAAAGTTATCTGTAAAAGTATTTGTTTAGACTCTTAAAAAAATCTTGAATCAAATTTTAAATCTTTAAGACATTTAGTTCTGTATATATCAATGAAAAAATAGTGTATAGTATGATCATTTAATATTTCTAATGCAGCATTAAACAAGTTTTCGTGTGGTAAATTGAAAAAGGTTAACAATTTTTTATTTTTTATTCAGAAAACACCTGTATATTTTTTATCATCTGTTGTAACTTATATATGATATGAAGTAAATAATAATTGAATCACTGATTTCAGAAACGCCCTAAGTCCACTTTTTGTCATATTTGAGTTACCCATGGGATGATGTATAAAAAACGTAGACCTACCGATTGAGCGCAAAAACAACCTTATTCTAATATCGGAAAGGTATATTGTACGACCAGAAAATATCAGCTGAGATCAGAAACAACCTAAGTCCATGATTTAGATTGTTTCTACACTCAATGTCTATATGGCGGTTTCTGCACTCAACTTCTAGAGGGCTCTAGTACCTAATGTTAGACATCAGCTGTTTTAATATTGAATCACAGTATTGTAATTGTACAGACACTTGATGGTGTTAGTGTCTTGTATATTTTAAATAAACACTTTTAAAGTTTTGAAGGTGAAATAAAGAAGAAAATAGCAAGGTTATTGCTTAAATTGTACTTTTAAGAATAGTCTTTTCTAAAACAATGGATGATCTTGAACAAGTGATTGAAACAACGGCGTCTAAAAACCGGGTGAGAAGTGATCAACCATATTAAAGAAATAAAATCTAGAAAGCTCGTGTAAAAGATGAAGCCTATAGAAACTACAGAAATATGTTAGTTCCTGCGAAACAACTAGCAGCATGTCAGTGCAAGAAAAAATGCACTGAAAAACTATTCGATGTGGAAAAAGAAGAAATTTTTTAAAAAAATTCTATGAGATTCCATTTAAAAATGAACAAGATGTGTTTTTACGAGGCTTAATAGTTTGTAAAGAAATTAAGCATGAACGACCACGTAAAGGAGCGCAGAATAGGGCCAACTCTTCTTCTTATAGCGTTCTAGTTAGCAATGTTAGACAAAAGGTTTGTAGGAATGCTTTCTTTGGTTTGTATGGAGTTTCAAACGCACGTATAAAACGAATTAGACGTTCGTTACAAGCAGGACGCACTCCCGTAGACAAAAGGGGAAAACAAAGAAGTCGAAACGCTTTAAATTCTTCAGAACTTATTGCAGTTACAGCACATATTTCCTCATTTCCGTCTAAACAAACTCATTATGGTACTCACGAACGTAACTATCTGGATGCAGAATTGAACGTTAAGATAATGCATTCTCTATTTTTTCAAAAGTATCCGGCATCAGAAGTGAAGTATGAGTATTATAACAAAGTGTTCAGAAATAATTTTAATTTGTCATTCGGAAGACCACAGGTAGATGTGTGTAATGAGTGTGAAAACCTTTCTCTGAAATTAAAAAACAAATTTCTCAATGATACGGCTAAAAGAATTGCTGCAGCAGAACTTCTGGTTCACAAAAGACGATCGAGAAAATTTTACAATGCCTTGAAAGCTTCGAAAGAGCTTTGTATCGCAAAAAGTAATATGCTTGCTATTTCGTTTGACTACATGCAAAATTTACAATTGCCCCGATGTCCTGCTCAAGATTTATTATATTTATCTCAATTAACTGTTAGCGTGTTTGGTGTGCAAAATATGAAGACAGACAATGCAGTTTTCTTCATGTACCATGAAAGCCAAGCAAAAAAAGAGCTCAAATGAAGTTTGCTCATTCCTGTTGCAGTATATCACTAGCTACGTTGATGATAATATTACAAAATTACAGCTATTTTGCGACAATTGTCCCGGGAAAAATAAAAACCATGTTGTTCTCCGTTTTTGCTCAACCCTTGTCAACTCAGGCCGGTTTCAGAAGATCGAAATCTTTTATCCTATTCGTGGGCATTCATTTTTGCCTTCCGACAGGTACTTTGGTCTGATAAAGCGTAAGTTAAAGAAAACAGACATAATCTATACACCACTGGAATATGTTGTGATGATAATAAGCTCTTCCGCAAAAAATAACTTCACAGTTCATGTAGTAGACTCCGCGCATATCAAAGACTTCCGGAATTGGTGGAGCAAATACTTCAAGAATGATGTAATCTCAGTGGAAACATCTGCCAGATCAGTATCCAGAAATGCAAACGAACGCTTTAACATTTAAAAAATTTATTACTACTTGTTCAATGCAGATAGTGCGAACGGTGTTATTGCAGCAAAAGACTATATTGGAGGAGATATCACGAATACTTTTCCGCTACTATTGCTAGGAGTAATGACGACTGATTTTCCAGTAGATTCTGCTATTCCTAACGGGATAGTTCTAATTTCTGTGCAGAAAATGGAGCATATCAAAAAGTCTTATAAGTTTGTGGACCAAAATGAAAAGACCCAGAACTTTTGGAGAGACATTTTAGCTTGGCCCACCGTTGAGAAGGATGAAGACAAGTAATTTTCTGAATTTTTATCACTAAATTAAGATACTATTTTAGTTCAGTTTTACTTATTATCCACATTTTTTTATGTTTCTTGTTTTCATAAAATTTTGGAAAAATACATAGTCGTATTTCATTTAATGCAGAAACAACCCAGGTCCATGTAACATTTGAATTTCTGACCTTCTTTGACATGACCCATAGTTACCTGTTTCATAGTATTTTGTTAGCTATTATGCTGCTGTATGTCATATTACATTTCAGAATTCATCTGAAAATATATATGAAAGATAAGTCGTTTTTTTAAATTATCTCTAAACTCGTTGTTTGTGACTTGGGTTGTTTCTGAAATCAGTGGATTAATAATTATTGTGATTAAGAAACCGATTTCAGATTACTTATTGCTTGTAAATGTAGAAATGGAGACTTCACTAAATAAGTCGACTCGGTGATGTTGTTGGCTAGAGCTCACAATGTCAAACGTGACTAGAAATATATCATTTGTAGCAGCGGGTTCTCATCCAGCGACCGGCACTGGCAATGTCGGTGGGAATGTCCACGTTTTATATTACGACTTTGATATCTTGTATTTAGGAATTATTTTTAGTAATTATTACTATTTGCACAGACAGAATTCAGAGGCCAGAAGTTTCTCTCTCAACTCCACCAAAATTAAATTTGTATACACATGCGAGGAGCCGCCATTATTTTGTAGGTATTTACTTCAACCTAAAAAGTGACACTGTGATAAGCTCTATGTAAACAAATTTTAGGTATTATTTTTAGTAATTATTACCATTTGCACAGACCGAATTCAGAGGCCAGAAGCTTCTCTCTCAACTCCGCCGAAATTAAATTTGTATATACATGCGCGGAACCGCCATTATTTTGTAGGTATTTACTTCAACCTAAAGAGTGATACTGTGATAAGCTTTATGTAAACAAATCTTACTTCAGTCCTTTATTTAAAAAGAAATTGTGGATAAAGTGTTAAATTCTTAACAAATACCAATAGGGTACATCCAATGTACAATCGTCATCAGCTTTAAGTCACCACCTTCCTCGATGCTCTTTTTCTGACACGCCTCAATACAAATAGTGCTAGAAAGGGAGCATATCAGGTAATGATTTTAAGCTGATGACAATCGTACCTACCTACCCAGAAAAATTTTCAACAAGTTAGAAAATTAATATCCATTGTGCATGGATGCTTAGCTGGGTGGCCTTTTCACTCGTATCAGGTTGGAGTACACTTTAATACTCTAATTGTACTAGTTTTGAAGTCCACTTAAGGGGCCTAGTCGGGAAAAAGCTTCGGATAGCTGTGTCACTCTCTAGAAAGTTTTTATACATGCGCCGCTGAATAATTTTGCTCTTGACTATACCTTCACTGGACTTTTTATTCACCGACTTCATTGAGGTGCGATTCCCGATAGAGGTAACACTTCTTTGCTTCATTTGTAGTGACAAAGATACTTATTTAGAAAATTCTTTTTAACCAAATAGTACGGAATAAAAGTTTGAAACTTGCTGAGCATAATTATGAAGATTTATTCTAGACGACATGTATGAATTTTACCTCGAATTTTACCGATTGATATCATAATTCAGGAGCTAATCACGTCCAAATTTCACTTATATTTACAGTATAAATTTTCCCTACATAAAGTGAAAATTAATTAAAATAGATACACATGTACCCTCTAGTACACTTTCAACTACTGATCCTCCAAATTTGGTGTAATTTGACCAAACCGTATGGAAGAAATAAATTTTGAAAAATTACCTTACAAACACTGGTTCGATTAGCCCTCTTAAGTGCTCTTGTTTTTAAATTATTTACTAGAATTTGTTAATTTCCTTTTATCCAAACAATGTCTAAAAGTATAGGTTTTGGGTATTATGTGTAACTAAGAGATGGTTAATACAAAATTTTTTCTGTTCCACTAAAAACTATTCTCATATTTAATTTTGTAGTCTAGATAAATTTTAATTTAGTCACAACGCATATTAGTTATTTACTTATTTAATTTTGACTTAATTTTAAACAGATTTAAATATATAAATCAGTGTATTAGAATTATATGGATTGTCCACTATGTATTTATTTACGTGCCATTAAAATCTGCAAAATTTGATGAATTATATGATATAAACTTAAAATGCTCAATTAACCTGACGAGATAAAGAAAATAATCATATAATTGATAATATATAAATATGTAAAACGATTTTAATTTAAACAAATTATTAATAATTATAATCGACTATGTAACAAATCTTGATTATAAAAATTGCCATTATTTTACATAGGTACATTTGATTTTCCCGCTTGAGGGTACCTACAAAATAATGGCCCAAGGTCATGTAGGTTTGACATGTGAACATCAAAGTCGGCATTTTGAAAGTCGCTTCTGGTATCTGAATTCTGTACTATTTGTAAATTAATATCACCTCTCTATTGGAGTTTCTGTCTGTTGGTATTTTAATTTTTATTGTATCTTTATTAGTAAAGTACGTTTTGTTGGAGCATTTTTCCAATTTATTACATTGTGATTGACACTGGCAGATGGAGTTAACATGAACTCGTCAGTACTCTATCACATAGAGACTTATGATTCTGATATCCTCCCTGTTGACATTACGTAAACCTACTTCGCACCGGCGAAGGTAATAACCAGTGAATGGTATACGCGACGTACTTAAGAAGGATTTCCGTTTATTTGGTAAAAGCAGTGGATCATCGCAATTAAAGTTAATTACTTCTCTTTCTATTATACACATTATACAAATCATCAAGAAATGCTTAAATGTTTTCGTCTCTCAGAAGTAACTTCCAGAAAATTCTAGGATTTTGTGTTGAGTAAAGAGAGACGAGGCCCTACAGTTTATCGTGAAATCCGAACCACATCTAGGGCATCGACAGTTCTCTCCCATCTTAATCCGAAACAAATCACAAATAAAATTTCTGATTTGCTTGGCGATGGATTCGAACCATTGATATTCGGTACCGAGTAAATAACTATAAGCGCTTTACCCATTCGGTTACTATGCCCATATTTCCAGTTAAATAAAGTGACATGATAACGACTCTGTATTTAGAGATAGTACTGAACAGGTATTTTCGATAAATTAGTTCAAACAGTTCAGGTTCTGACCGGAAACCTGTCCTTTAAACCTGTTCTTCCGTGACTCACCCGTTTATTATACGCTGGTAATACAGTCACAGTCACATACGGTTATCATTTCTCATGACTCCCACTCTTTATTTTTACTTGCTTTGTTCTTACTTTAAACAAAACACTTTTGCTTACATTAATAACGTAAACGTCTTTATTTATGCCATACATTAAAACACATAACTCTACGTCGTCTAGACGAAAACAACAAATATAAAAATTATATCCATTAACTATTGAACCCATAAAAGGCACACCTAACTTTAAAACTTTATCTTTTATTTAATTTTAACAAGATCTAGTACAATTTTGTGCGATCAGTACCTCGGCGTCATACAACATTAAATCGCCGTTAAAATTTTTCTAATTATTGGGAATTACAAAGGCATTCTTTCAAACCTAACATGACAATAACAATAAATACCTATATATTTTTTATATTTTATACTGACATTCATATCTGAATGTGCTAGTACAAAAGTTTTAGGCATATAATGAATCAAAAACAACAGTTTCAATAAATAAATAAATAAATAAATTATTTTTAAATAAATAAATAAATAAATAGAT
>JANEYF010000650.1:0-334891 GCA_029963845.1 Rhamnusium bicolor | reverse complement strand
ACTAATTATTTTAGTTGAGTTCGGTAAATACGGAAAGAGTGACACCCTAGGCACTATTTACTCTGAATGGTTTTTTTAATGCCACAGAGGAGGATAAGTGCAACTCTCTTTAGCGTTTTGCATTGTACAGTGGAGAGAAAAGTGTTTGCTCTTAATGCACCGTACTTGATGGTGGAGTTAAAAATGCAACTCTTCGCTTCACAGCTCATCCTAACCTAAAAACGTCATTTTTTTGGTGGGTAATTCGGTTTTCGACGACGTATAACACATTTGGTTGTGACAATTTTAGCTAGAAATATCCCTTTAATAAGTATAACCGATGCTAATAATAAAGTTATTTATAATGACAATGGTGATCTTTTAGTTTTTGATACTGGTAAGTCATTTCTTCATTATATTTATTTTCATATTTGTATAAATAGGTAATTTGTTTTCAAGATACTGACACTCAAATGTGGGTTCCTGCATACGAGATAAATTTGATAAATAGTGAATATACTGAAAATCCCATATGTGAAGCTCAAGATAATGGTAAGTAACCTACCCTTCTAAAAAAATATTTTTTTATGATATGACATGACAATTTTTAGATGAATCCGAAGTTGAATACTCGCATTAATCGATTTAGTTAAAGAATACGACAAATTGTTTGAGACTACTTTAAAAAAAATGTTTGGTCCAGAATTGCGGTTGATTTAAATAGAATGTTTCAACAGAAAAACGAATTTACACAAAAAAATGTTGAAACAAAATGGAAAGGTTTAAAACAAACATACAAGAGCCTTAAAATAAAAAATAACACTTCAGGTAACCACAGAAGAAGATGGCAATTTTACAATGCTATGGATATGGTTCTAGGGAAAAAACCCGAAATACATCCCCCAGCCACATGCAGCAGTAACTCAGGACTGAAATGTAATATTAATATAACCGAATCTGAAACTCGAACTGAAACTTCAGAATCAAATTGTACCGATAACGATACTGAAAATAGGCCAGAGTCCTCATCAGGTTACAATTCTTCATTTTCAAAAAAAGAAAATGTGTTCCCAATGCCAATGATCGCCATAAGGAGAAAATGGCACGGCAAAACAAATTTCTAGACCTTTTTCAAGAAATGATAAACAAAATGTAAATAATGGCTGGTAAAAGAAAAATTGTTTTATTTTTGAGCAGAACTTTATGCGAGTATATTTATATCTAAGAATAAACAATGTTTTATTACAAGTTGATTTCATTTATTTATAATGGGTAAATACATTGCTTTTAAAAATAAAATACATTTATTACAACAAAATGGTCAAGTATCTATTATTTTTTATATTACGCAGAGTATAGTACGAAAAATAATATATAGTGTATAGTATACACCTTTTAAAAGTAGAATATGTAGGGATAAATAATAACAATAAACATAAAATTAAAATATTTCCAAACAGAAATTCTGTTCACGTTTATTATATGATTTAATTAATTCGTTCTTGTCTGAGACCGTTTATAATATTGTTTCTCTTAATTTGTGCTCTGTTATTTTCATCTAAAGGAAACACATCTAATAAATTATTAGGCTGTAATAATCGTTCCATTGCTACTTGTTCTTCAATCCGTACTATATCTTCAGCAGAGTCTCTGTGCAATATACATAAGTTGTGTAATATACAAGCTGACATAATTAATAAGCACAATAGATCTGGCCTAATGGTCTCTATAAATTTTAATCTTCGGAATCTTCCTTTTAGTAGAGCAAAGGCATTTTCAATAACAGCTCTGGCTTTTGCTAAAACTTTATTAAAAACTTTTTGCCTATCTGTAAGTAGTCCAAAATTTTTAAAACCAACTATTAATTTTGTGGTTAATTTATAGGCAAGATCACCTATAAGATGAGTGTCATTATAAAAATTTTCATCGGGCCTTCGTGACAAATCAGATCTTAAAAATAAAGTGTAATCATGAATAGACCCAGCTTCACCAGCATATACATCAATGAATAATTTATTATGATCGCATACTCCTTGAAGTAAAACTGAATGGTATCCTTTCCTGTTGATATATGAAACATGACTATCTTTTGGGGCAGTTATTTTTATATGGGTTCCATCAATTGAGCCTATTATACCTGTAAGAAGTTTAAATGAATTTAACACATATGTTACATAACGATTGTTCTTACCTGGAAAACCATATCTTCTGTAAAAATGATCACTTATATGTGCTGCTCGATTTGCAGAAGGCCAAGCAATTATATTATGAATACGATTTACATCCAACAGTGCTTTACAGATTCTATATATTGCATTCCAAGCTGTAGATTTGCTGACATCAAATCGTAGCGCAATTCCTCTGCAATAAGTAAATAATATAATCATAATTCTTATATTATATCATTATAATTATATCTATACTTTACCGAAAACTTTCTATGTTTGCAAGATACCAGACAGTCAACAAAGCACTTTTCTCAAAACAAATTTCAGGGTGTCCCTTAACTTTCGGTATATAAACTTCATGTAATTTAGAAATCAGATCATCAAACGTCTCGGGATCTATTCTAAAGTGTAGTTTGAACTGGTGAGATCTCATTCTAGGTATAACCTCTTCGGCAAAAAACATTTCATTTTCTGAATATTCATTGTCAGAGTCATCTTCAAAAAACATATTGTATGCACTGTACATAATAGGTATTAATAATCTATTCATTATTCTTGCGGTTATTTACTGACATCATAACAATAATATTTATTTTAGACTTGTAAATTGTTGACAGTAAATTACAGTTGACAGAAGTAGTCATAAATGCAAATTTCCGCGTTCTTTTTCTACAAAACGCTCTTTTACTACTCTGTTTGAAAACATTTTACTCCCTATTGTACCTGCTCCCGTTCCACTCCAGATCTGCGCCGTTATTCCGAACTTACCTAAAAGGTAAGGTGATACATACCTAAAATAAGATACACCGGCAATCTTGCCCTTACTGGAGCACCATCCAATGAGACACTTAGTCGGCATTGTACAAAACGGATAAAATCACAAATCTAAAGGATAACAAATAATAACGATAATAATTAATTATAATACTAATTCGCAAAACATTAACGAGGACTCAGGGTTGACATAAACGACAGAACACAAATATGACAAATGACAACCAATATGGGAAAGTTTCCTTTACGCAGTCTCAGAATCGGTTCATTTTATATTACATGAAAGTACGCGCATCTATTGGCGGAAAGTAAGCAAAGAGCGTTCTCCCCTCTTTAATGTCTATAACGTATAGCAAAAACAGAGCGTTGTAGCGGTATCAAGCCGAGCGTGATTTCGGAAAGATCCACTAGAGCCGAACAACTGGTGATTTCATAATATGGAGCCGACGCCGTCGTTTTTAAAGTCCGTTTGTATTTCATTGGATCTCTATTGTTTGCTTTGAAATTGAACTATATATGGAACACAAAGTTTGGCCTTAAAAATTAGATTTTTTGAAATAGGTAGCATTTCTCAGTTCAGGAAGTTGAAAGATTTTAAAACGAATTTAGAGAATTAACAAGAAACGTAGAGTTACGTCTTTTATTGTTTAGTACTTGCCCATCAGTAATCAATTGATTTGGTAATAAAAAAGCAAATAAAGGTTATTGTTTGAATCCTTCAGTTTCACACAAAACTGATAGGTACTAGGTATTTTCATTATTTACTTCTCTATATCTTTGACAGAGAAAACATGTGAAATTTGAAACTTGTGCTTTTAATTCACATTCGCCATTATCAATAAAACGTTTACAGCTTATACATTGTTTAAAGTTTTCCAAAGTTTCTTTGTTGCACATCAAACATCTTCCTTTCATGTTTTCAGAATTTTTTTGAATCATCAATTTGATCTCATTTCTAAACATACCTATGTCTGTATAATGTGTTAGTGGCGTATTATTGACAAAACATTTAAAAAAGTGTATTATAAAGACTCCACAATTGAAAGAATCGGATTGAAGAATATGGTCCACAACTTGAAATGACCATTCCGAAATATTAGTCAGTACCATTGGATTTATTATATAACCTCATAAATTTCAAAAACCTTTTCATATAAGTATCACAATCATTTTGAACTTTAAAATAATCCGTGTTGGGGTTATCAGCTGGATTTATGAATACAAATTTTTTTCCCTTAAAATCGGCGAATGCAATACACCAGTGATTGGAATTTATCAAAATAGGAAATACAAGAATTTTGTTTCTAGAAAGATTAACACTTTTTAATATAAGTTCAGAAAATGGCCCCTCAAAATATCTGGCAAATATTTCTGTAGAATAATTACAGTAAATTATTAGATATTTACCGTTGTTAAGAATATTTAATGCTAGTTCTATAACTACATCTGAGAGCCATGCCTTTTGGTTTAATGTTTTATATTATGTGTAGCATAGTTCTGGACAATTAAATTTACTATACATACCGATGATGTATCCTTTAGATCTGGGAAATTCTACATAGTAATTACTTTTATTTACAAGGCCATTGTCATATATGTCAAAAAGTGTCGTGGGATTATTGAAAGCCGAAATATTTTCGTCCAATTTTGGCAACAGATATTTGAAATAAAATTCTTGTAATTTGGATAGAATTTTTTTAAACAAACTTGGATCTCTCATAATTCTTTGAATATGTAGACCTTTAGAGGTATAGACAATAAAGTCGCACCAGTTTCTGTTGGTCACTTCTAAGAGCCCTTGAATCTGGTAGAAGTAATTATGCTTGTTCTTTAAATTTCCATCAGCATCCAAATTATACAAACCTCCCATAAGAGGATGTGTATTTTTAATACTTGCTGGGCACTTTACTTCAATTACCCCGTCATGATTGACTAAACCATCCGGGGATCCGGCTATATAGTTAAATTTTGGATGTATTATCAGGCCTGCTGCTTTGACTTTCAATCCTGTTTCCCTCTCATAAGCTATAACTGCTTTGCTTTCTGTATTTTGGCCATAGCGTATTGACTCGTTGGTGTATGGTTTTCCAGATGTGTATTTCTCCGCTAATTTCTCACATCGTTCCTTTGTTTTGGCTTTAAAAATTTACCCAAAGTTGGAGGCTGTTATTCGCTTTCTTCTCTCAGTCTGCCACATGACAGACTGGCTTTGACACCTTGTGGCTTTCTCTATTTCATATGCATTAAGGTTTAATTGTTCAATGTCATTAATTTTTTCTGAGCAATATTTGCAAAAAAATCTACATCCGTGTAATTTTTTGTTTTATTGTCAGTATCACAACACTGATGGACCCATCCATCACATGAGTCGCATTGCACCCATTCGAGTTTCTCATTTGAAACACCTTCATTGCAATACAAGTAACGTGCAAAATCAAACTTTTTTAACGACCCTTCCTTAACATGCTTTTCTAGTTTATTTATATATTTTCCCACAAAATAGGAATTGGATGATTTAGTTTTTTTCTTTCATTCTTCCTGAGAATATACCACATCATCGAATTCATTAATCTTTCAATTTTTAATACTTTTAGTCCTGCAAGTTACAGAATTTTTTTTCAATATCTAAGTTCATTTCTGAATAGTACGACAGAAGTTGTTCTCTTTGCAATCTTATAACCCTAGAAACTTTGTTATTAAATTCCTTATTTAATATAATATTTTTGAGGGTAGAAAAATAGTTTTCTACATTAGCATTACTAATCCTGTTCAATTTGTAGCCCTGAATGTGAAGAATCGTACAGTTATATAATGGGAAGAAAGGCAAATATTGCGTTAAGAAAAGAGCCCAAATATCGGGATTATAGAACTCATTAGGTTAATTTCCTATCTCTATCGAAAATTTTGTATTTTCGTAAAGATCCTTAAAAAAATTGGAAAAACTTATTGGAACTGTATACAGAATGCAGTTTATTTGTATTCTCCGTGTAATTAAAATTTGTATTACAAGTACTATAATCAGTAACGATTTCTTCATTATCAAATGTGCATAACGTTTTTATTTTTAAAAGAGAAACTTTTACTTGGTTATTTTTTGATTGTGAGCGAAGAATTATAATTACTGCTTTAAATAATTGTACAATTTTCTCAAAATTAGAAATTGTGATTGAAGCTGCTATTATTTCCTTATAAAATTTGGCAGCCTGGAAATTTTTCGTGCTGACAGTATTATTAATGGTTTTTGAAACCAAGTGCAGGAAATGTGAACAACACAGTGTAATAGATATAAAATCATTAAACATTTTTCGGCCATATATTATTACATCGTAGCAAAAATTCAAATAATCTACTAGAGATTGTTTATTGAAAACATGTGCTGCTGCATGTAGCGTTGCATAGCTAAAGTCAGAAACTATATCCCCAAAAATTGGCCAACAAATATTTTTTTTTTTGAAAAGTACATGAAATCATAAAATAATTTGATTATACTGGGTACAGTTCCGTCACATGATACCATTTCAAATACTAGTACAATTCTCCTGGATTTTTGGAGAACAACTACAGCAGAGTATAATAAAATCCTTTTTCCTTTACTATCAGTGGCTTTAAATAATTTTTTTATCGTGATGTATTGGGTCGCGAACAATACTACCGGTGGCGTCGAAATGAATTAGAGGAAGTCTGTTGTTTACAGTTTGCTTTTTTAAAATTTCTAGTTGTTCTCTGTTATATATTTAACGATAAAAGGATCTGCAACAATTTCTTTAATATATTCATTATGATTTCTCTTCATCATAATCAAATCAACAAGATCATAATGGTCTCTGTCCAATACGGCTTTGGCCTCACACTTTATTTTTCGAATTGTTGAATCGGACTTTATATTTTGCAAATTCCTTTTTGACGAAAAATTTTGTTTCACTTTTAAAATGGCATTTTTCTTTAGTTGGAAGGGGTTTCTATGTAACAGTTTTCTCTTTAAAATATTTCTCTCGATACCTTTTACATATGCAGTGATTTTCACGTCATGACAATAGTTTAATGAAGTGCTATAAACTTCGCATTCAAATTTTTTTATGACCAACTTAAATTTTTTTACATTTTCGGGAATTTTGTACACATTCTGCATATACAACTGTATTATTTTTTTTGGTATTTAACATATTTCATAACCAATTCACAAATATTATTTACATATTTCTTAATGCGATTTTTCAAATAGTAAGGATATTACTTAGTAACAAATTTTTTGCCATCAAAAATGACATTCCACATTGTTTTTGTTATTTTAAAGGGCCCTTCCAAGTATTTACAATTTTTAAAATGTAACTTACTATCTTTAAATCTAGGTTGTTGTTTAGAATGTCGGGGTAATGTAAGCGATTTGAAAGGTGAAGACAAATTTTCCAACTCTTTTGGTATACTGAAGCTACAGCTAGAAATTTGTAAATTGCCTTGGTTACTTAAGTTTTCAGATGTTTCCAGCATTTTATTGTCATATTTAATACCAGAACTCAGAAATTGTACGTTTTCAAAAGTCATATTTTTTGCGGAGTTGAAGACATTTGAATAGCACCAGATTTTATAAAAGCGGTTCTATAGCTGTCTAATGAAGACGGAAATGTATCTGGTGAATCAGTTTTAAATAAATCCTCAGAGTTACTTTTTCGGGTTTCTATTATGGGAAGCGTTTGTTGAGAATCGTTAATTTTTTTGGAGTCAAGTGACACAACGACATCGGTTTTCTCAATCGAACGAAGGCTGAAACTTTGCTCTGGAGACAAAATAGTATTCGACGAATTTACTTTACGATCGGATTCACTAATAACATTTTCTTTCTGATTTTCACACAATTCTGGTTCTGGCAGGTTTTGTTGGGATGCAGTTTCGTTCAAATTATTTGAAAATTTTAAATTATCCAGTATTATTTTATCTCTCTGTATTTCCCTAACAATGATGCTGGGAAATATTTTGTGTTTATATTTGGGCGACATTTCATCACACACCTCTCGTAATAAAGTACTGGAAGCAGTTAAATTTTCAAAATCATTTTTTGTTAACGATCTATCGCGATTCTGCATGATTCGTAAAATGTTTACAATTAATTTTCCTTTGTAGAAAACCATTATTCAACGGTCTGTTATCAAATAGTGAAATCACAATTTCTATTTTAACACGATAGTTACGACCAAGTAAACATTTTAAGATTTCTACCAAATTTTTGTCAATATCTTCTTTATTTCTCAACAAAAATAAAAAAGTTGTTAACCAAACTTACTTAATATTACATGACAAAGACAGTAATATTAAATTTTTTATGATTTTAGACAAAAAAATAGAATGTCTTTTTGGACACCAGTTAATTGGTCCTATGAATATTGACGCCGAAATTAAATTACATACCCCACTAGCATCCTTGTAATTGCGATGTTAATAAAAATGAATCCCTTATTCAACCTAAGAAGATTATGTGTATAAAGTACGTGGAGACAATAAAAAAATATATGGGAATATTAAGGTTTAGTGATTTATATATTCTGTATCGCGCTATGGGTTTTAGGCGCAGATGATTTAAAATAATGCACTGTGCAACTTTATTAGCAATGTTAATGAAATTTAATATGAATAAGAATAATTAAAGAATTGCAAAAAATCCGGTAAGAAAGTAATTATTATATTGATGTCTTAGCAGGTAGTCGTTTATAAATTATAATTTGCAAGAGAAAGTAAGCACAGTACGTTTTGCCAGGAATTATTTTAGAATTATGCCGGGATTATCAGAATTGCCTATGTTAGAACTGGGCTTAAAAAATAGCTTTACATTGAATTATTTAGATTTTTTGATGTACCCGTATTTTGCTGCAAACAACTCTAATGATGGTTTAAAATGTAATTCAGAATTATACGAAATTACGATGATATTGTCTTATAATTATTTATTTGTGGCATATTATAATGTCTCTTTTCGCCTTCGTTGGGTATTAAGCCACTGGTCCTATAAATTATTTTAAAAAATTTGTTAGATAAACCTCTGTGTCAAAAGAATGTAAGAGGCCGATTTTTTTGAAAAAATATTCTTGCCTAACCAAAAAAAGTCTCACACTTAAAAAAATAATATTAATTAAAAATGAAACTAATAAATGTCAAATAAAATGATTTAAAAAATTGAAGTTTCGGAACTCTCTGTGGTTCCGTTCTCACAATTAGAGTAAAATCTCTTTGAAAATTGATTTGTCTTATATATTTCCATTGACACGTGAAACAATAAGGATCTTTTCGCGACATACCCGGTAAGTTGCTGTATGTATATTTGCTTACTGTAGCATTTTCGCCAGGAATGGTAACATAGGGGAGTATGTAGTGACGTCACCAATTTTAGTTCAAATGTGATACCGCATCATAGGTCTCGAGGTAGGTTAACAGTGGTATGTATCTCTATCCTTGTTTGACTTGACATTAGAACATAAAGAGCTTCAAAATCATAAAATAACGTAAATGAAATAATTGTATAAATATAAATACAAGTCGAAATAGAGGTAAATTACAGTAGAGATGACGTGTTGCTATCTGTCGAGTTGGAAACGACAAATGTATTGTAAATGGTAAAAATATTCATCTTTCTTTGGTTATTTCTCTTAAGTACCGAACGATTTCTCTTGAATTAAGATAAACAGAGCCATTAAGTATTATTTGTCTTTAGCAAAACATTCAAAAGAAACTTATTGGGTTAAATTTTTAAATGTCTAACCACCATTTTATTAACCATTACGTTTTCGCAACACATGTTTACTGTTTACCGCTACTTACTGTTCATATGTGACCCGGTATGTCGCGAAAATATACTTACCATGTTATATTGATACTTTGTCTACTTACCTTGTCTCTAAAGATTGGCAATTAGTTGATATTAATTCCGAACTAATGGAGTTTAACTCCGTGTAATTCTATAAATTGGATATCACTATACTTTTTCGAAAGTAAAAAGCCCCTCGATAAGAACGATAATTCTTAACTTATGTTAAGAAGTCCTTCTATGTGTGAATTTTGAGGTTGGTATATTTAAAAAATTTAAAATGGAAGATATTTGTTCTTTATTTGTAAGATCGTTGATGTGGATTAATCATATCAAAACATTTCTCCTGTACAAACTAGAGTGTGCTTCCATGTGCGAAAATCGAGATATTAATTTTCTAAGTTTTAAGATGTAAAAAATAACTTAGTTCTTTTTTATTTGCAAGAGCCAATATTGACGGGGGTTGTTAATCATGTCAAGGCATTTCTCCTGTACAAACTATAATGTGCTTCCATGTGCGAAAATCTAGATATTAATTTTCTAAATTTTAAGATGTAACAAATAAACTTTTTTGTTCTCTATTTGCAAGAGCCAATATTGACGGGGCTTGTTAATCATGTCAAGACATTTCTCCTATACAAATTCGAATAAGCTTCCATGTGCGAAAATCGAGATATTAATTTTCCAATTTTTAAGATGTAAAAAATAATAACTGTTTTGTTTTGTATTTGCAAGAGCCAATATTGACGGGGGTTGTTAATTATGTCAAGATATTTCTCCTGTACAAACTAGAATGTGCTTCCATGTGCGAAAATCTAGATATTAATTTTCTAAGTTTTAAGATGTAACAAATAAACTTTTTTGTTTTTTATTTGCAAGAGCCAATATTGAAGGGGTTGTTAATCATGTCAAGACATTTCTCCTGTACAACTTCGAATGTGCTTCCATGTGCGAAAATCGAGATATTAATTTTCCAATTTTTAAGATGTAAAAAATAATGACTGTTTTGTTTTGTATTTGCAAGAGCCAATATTGACGGGGGTTGTTAATCATGTCAAGACATTTCTCCCGTACAAACTAGAAAGTGCTTCCATGTGCGAAAATCTAGATATTAATTTTCTAAGTTTTAAGATGTAAAAAATAATAACTTTTTTGTTTTTTATTTGCAAGAGCCAATATTGACGGGGGTTGTTAATCATGTCAAGACATTTCTCCTGTACAAATTCGAATGTGCTTCCATGTGCGAAAATCGAGATTTTAATTTTCCAATTTTTAAGATGTAAAAAATAATGACTGTTTTGTTTTGTATTTGCAAAAGCCAATATTGACAGGGGTTGTTAATCATGTCAAGACATTTCTCCTGTACAAATTCGAATGTGCTTCCATGTGCGAAAATCGAGATATTAATTTTCCAATTTTTAAGATGTAAAAAATAATGACTGTTTTGTTTTGTATTTGCAAGAGCCAATATTGACGGGGGTTGTTAATCATGTCAAGACATTTCTCCTGTACAAACCAGAAAGTGCTTCCATGTGCGAAAATCTAGATATTAATTTTCTAAATTTTAAGATGTAAAAAATAATAACTTTTTTTGTTTTTTATTTGCAAGAGCCAATATTGACGGGGGTTGTTAATCATGTCAAGACATTTCTCCTGTACAAATTCGAATGTGTTTCCTTGTGCGAAAATCGAGTTATTAATTTTCCAAGTTTTAAGATGTAAAAAATAATAACTGTTTTGTTTTGTATTTGCAAGAGCCAATATTGACGGGGGGTTGTTAATCATGTCAAGACATTTCTCCTGTACAAACTAGAATGTGCTTCCATGTGCGAAAATCGAGATATTAATTTTCCAAGTTTTAAGATGTAAAAAATAATAACTGTTTTGCTTTGTATTTGCAAGAGCCAATATTGACGGGGGTTGTTAATCATGTCAAGACATTTCTCCTGTATAAACTCGAATATGCTTCCATGTGCGAAAATCGAGATATTAATGTTCCAAATGTTAGGATTAAGACACAAAGATAGCTGCTAAATATCTACTGGTAGGGTACGTTCCGAAATTGGCTGCTATCTTTTGGCAGCTGTTTTCACATCAGTATTATAACTACATACTTATGTTTGAATTATGTTTATTTTTATATTATTATACAGACAAATTAACACAGATTTGTGTGTATTATATTTGCCACACTGGGTAAAGTGATCATCCTGCCTGATTTGATCAAGAAATATTCTCATTATGTAGGTATTGATTTTTTCATAACGTAATTTTATCTCAATTTTTAAATAAAAAAATATTTTCTTGCCATCTTTATAATATAAACTTCTCCACATAATTTATCGACAGACAAAATCAACTGCGGACAACTGTGTCGGTCATTAACTACCTATGAGAGATTCTATTGTTTATCAGTAAGCATATAAGCAAATGGGATTATTTTGTAGTTGTCAAATTAGGTGCGTAACCTTTTTATTTTTTTGTTTAAGTATGCTTGCATGGTGTAGCACAGTCTGACACCTGCACTAATTTCAATTTCATAAAATATGGTTGCCTTACAGTTATTTTAGACCTTAAAATACAATATATACTATAATCCTATAAGTATATATTTATGTTGTTTTAGGACGTATGATACAGGCTAAAGAGATAATGGGGTGAATCGATTTTAGAAGAAGGTAACCAACCATGAAAAGAGGTAATTTACGATCGGTATAACAAAATTTTAATATTTCAAAATCAACAAGAACTAGCAACATTTAATTTTTAATAGAGTAGGTACCCATCATATCTTGGTATATTAATTTGTCTCGAGTCATATATTGTCATAAATAGTAGATATATATTTTTAGTACTTTTTAGTAGACATTTTAGGTATTTCTTAAGCAATATATTTTATGCACTTATTTAATTTTTTTCTCTTCAGAAAAACTATTCTTAGAAAATAGTACATCTTTTTTTTTAATTATTGCTGCTTGCGATTTCAGATCTAATTTTTTTAACATTTATAAATTTGTGTTTCTAGTTTATTTTAGATTATAAAATTACATAGTAAATATTGAACATGTCTGAGCTTATAACAGCTTCAGATATCATAGGAAAATTACGATATTCCTGTTTTAAACTCTTTTCAGTTTTGCAATCAGCATAAGTGTCAACAAACAATTATTGATAAATGCGTCGATTAACAATTAATTTATGAATATTTGCGAGAAAAAAAAAGGATTTAAGAGAATCAGTGAGGGTCACATCAGAAAAATCAAAATATTTAAAGGTACTTAATTTTAATTTTTTTTTGTTCTTTCACTATTTTTCGACTATTTTTATTTAAATTCTGCACTAAATTTTGAGTATATACCTGGCTGTGACTACCATCCTGATTATGACTAATCTACATATTGATGCTCAAGAAACAATACCTCATCTCCAAATTAGCATTTTACATGAAACGAAAAAACTAACGAGATATTCATTTAAGTAAGTTTTAAGTATCAGTATTAATTTTGGAGATACAAGCAATTGGAAACTGTTGGACATAGGAGTGGATATCAAATTAAAATCTTAAATCAAGTTCTGGCAAAAATGAAGATATGAGGTATTGTTTCAATTGCGTCAATATATATTTTTTGTTTCATGTACAATCTTACGCAAGCAATCATACCCGAGGAACCACTCTATAAGAAGTTTATTTATAATTTAATTTTGTTACATTTTCTATTCATTTTATAATTTTTGATTTTATGTTGTTTGACATTAGAACAGTGCAGCTAGTCTGCACACAGTAATGAAATAATTTAGAGTATTACTTTTTTTACAGGAAGTATATATATATTTATGTTTTTATGATTTATTTCATTACTATTGGAATTGATTTTTCTCTTTAGATCAATTATTTTCTTTTTTTATACCTGCAAAGCAAATGATAATTTTTGTCTTGATATAATTATGATATTCATTATTGACTTCTGATGCTACTGTTTTTAGTGAAAAATTATTTAATTACATTAAAAAAGTCTACCAACCATTTTAATTTTACCGAGTGATATCAAAAGAATATTTACATATTTAATATTGTGATACTTGTTTTAAGATAAAGTAATAGTCTTTTGGTAGTTCGTTTGACTAAAGTTTATTAATATATTTTAATTCAGTTTGTTAGAATATTTGTCATCTAGCTATAACGATATTAATTATGATGTAATTGTTACAATGTGATTCGGTAATAAATAATATTAACTAAAAAGCTGTCTATTTTCCCTTCTACTCTTATTTTAAAATTATATATTAAAAGGCGAGGACACATTTTTTAAGTTGTTTTACCATTTACATTTTAAAGACTGGTTTTCCATTTCTTGCTACATTTATTTAGTAGATAAATTCTATGGAAACAGTAATTAATATTTTAGTAATTGTTTCCTCGGAATTTATTAATTAAATAAATGTACAGGAAATGGAAAAGCCGGCTCTTATAAATGAATAATTTATTATCAGAGGAAGATCTCTGTTTATTCTACATATTTTAGTTCTTGCCACCGAAGTAGAGGCGCTATAAGATAAGTAACATCACAGCTGCTTCTATCCTCCAGTATTGGTTTGCCTTTCTTTCTTTTTTTCTGTTCTGTGTGTAAAACTGTAACGCCTTAACAAAGGTATTTATGAATATGCAAAACAGCTTGAATTGGCTAACAAGGTGTATCACGTGGAAGCGAGCACTTAGAGCATAAAGTTCAATTTATATACTATGCCGCAGCTGCAGTTGAGATAGCCGCAGCTGTAGCCGTATCAGTTCAGAATAATTTGCAATTTATAAACTTGTGTGCTGTGCGGTTGCGGAATGATTCGCGCCTGCGCACGGCAACTTTTAACGTTTTTAGCTAACCAAAGTTCTGTGAACAAAACGTAAACACGTGTTTGGATTGTTTTGTTGTGTTGTGTTTATTTTTAAAAAAATATAAAAATGGATGCAGAAAATATACTATTAGGGACATTTGGACTTTTATTATGTTGTGAAATATTAAAAAAGCGACAAGGCCGCAACAATAGAAGATTTAAAAGCAGGCCTATAAATAGGCAAAGAAAAAATACATGGCAATTACCAGTATTTTCTGAAAATGAAACGCTGTGATCCAGAGCAATTTTTCAAATACACCCGAATGACTGTACCTGTATTTGAGGAATTGCTAAGTTTAGTGAAGGATATGTTGTCTCGTAGACTTAGGTCTGACGGTATAGGAGCAGAAGAACGACTGGCCATCACTTTTTAGTAAATAATAAATGCTGTGTGTATTAAACCATATAATATTTCATAGCTTTAATGAGGTGCTTTTATAATTTTAATCTTTTGTTTACAGATATCTGTCACAAGGTTCGAGTATGCAAAGTTTAGCTTGGGTGTTTCATATGGGACTGACTACAGTTCACCAAATAGTACATGAAACATGTAAAATACTTTGGGATGTACTGTATCCTATGTACTTGAAATCTCCATGTAGTGAGGAGGAGTGGAAAAAAATTTTTTGAGGGTTTTTTTCACCTGTGGAACTTTCCGAATTGTTTAGGTGCATTAGATGGGAAACATAAATATTTAGGCACCCCCAAAAAAGTGGATCTCTTTTCTTTAATTACAAAAAAAAAATTTAGTATTGTCTTAATGGCAGCATGTGATGCAAATTATTTATTCACATAGGTTGATATTGAATGTACCAAACAGCACAAAAATTCCTAATACGAACATTGAAATGCCATATGTGTTCGTTGGAGATGAAGCATTCCCTTTAAAGGATTATATTATGAGGTCATATCCAGGCAAAAATTTAACGTTAACGCAAAAAATTTTTAATTATAGACTTTCACGTGCCCGGTGAATGATTGAAAATACTTTTGATATTTTAGTTGCTACGTGGCGTATACTGAAGCAAACTATAAATGCCAAAGTGGAAAATATTGCCAATATTGTAAACAAGGTGGAGAAACAGGAGCACCTAATATATATTGTCCTGTTGGATATACGGATACCGATGATGAAGCAAATGGATTGTGGAGAAAAGAAGAACAACCATTACAATCTGTAGGTAGGTCATCCTCAAATTATGCCAGTAGGATACCCTACGGGATTAGAGATTCTTTGGCAAATTATTTTATGTCCGTGGAAGGTCAACTTCCATGGCAAGAAGAAAGAGTGATGAGAGGACGGGAACCATAATCTTAGTAGTCAGTGGCGGCTGGTGGAATTTAGATTATGTTGTATCTTAGTATTGGAGCATAGGACTCATGCGATACTTAAGGCTTAACTATCAAGATTATCTAAGCGATGAAATTTTGCAGAAAATAAAAATAACGACTGAAATTTGCGGATGAAAGTTGCGAAAATTGTGTGCCTCGTCAGGTTATTTTTTAAAGAAATTGTAAAATATTTGTAAAACATTTTTTGTCAGTATCTAGTGGAAAATATGTCGAGAGATTTTAAAGTTTATAAAAAATATTGTATTTTTATAAAATTACATCATTTTGAAATTTTATTTTAGATTCACATCTCGCTACAAATTTCAAAAAGATGTAACTATAAAAAAGCAATATTTTTTTGAAAAAATTTGAAATCTGTCTACACATTTTTCACTTGTTTCAGAAGAAATAATTGCAAATGTTTTACAAATTGGTGAGGTACACAATTTTTGTAACTTTTTTGCAAATTCCAATCGCAATTTTTTTTCCTGCAAAACTTCATTTAGTTTTGGTAGTTATGCCGTAAAGTATCGCTTGGATCCCAGCTCCAGTAATAAGATATGACAATCTAAATTTCACCAGCCACCACTAACACTGGTGTCTTTCAGGACAGGGCTCACTATCACCAGTAGCCGAATTTGCATACGTGCCAATATTTAAGGAAACTTCTGCTATTTAACCACATCTAGTGATAGTCATAGAAGCCCCAAAAAAATCTTGATTTTGTTTTATAAATATTTCCATTAGTGAGGAGTTACTTAAGTGGAACAATTAAAGTTCCTACGAAATATCCTATTACAATAAATTTTTTGTATATGTACATTTAAGTTTGTAGTGTTCAATTTGCTAAAACATTATTTATTTTACTTACCGTTCTCTAGAATTTGTATTTCTTTGTTCTAAACATGTTCTTTTTTGAATTATCAAACAAATGGAAGATAGGTTAGTTTGTTTATCTGAGATTTTAGGTATTTATGTAATTTACTATAAAAAAACTAGTAGTAGTATTATTTCATTTAAATTAAGAAAACATTTTTTTTCAGTATATCTCATTTTTTTATTAAAGGAAATGGTGCGATTATATTTCGCTTTTGTAGTATATTCCTGTGGCCTTTATTAGAAAATCACATAAACTAGACCTTAAACCTCATGCAGATGTTAGGTGATTTTGATAGCTACTGCCTTGTATTTAAAATCGGTTTTGAAATAAAGTAATGCTTAAGATTTGATTATATTATCATAAGCAGAATTGTAAAACTAAGAAATGAATAGGATAATAATTTTAACAGTATTCAAAGAAAAAAAAAATATATATATATATATACATATATATATGTATGTATTTATATATATTTATTTTCAAGTGTTTTAATTAGTATATTGATTTTAGTAAGTATTTTTATTAGTTAGGTACATATGAAACATTTTAATCCTCGATAATATTTATAATTTTCTTCCTTTTTTCTTTGGCCACATCTGCCTCCATTTCGTTCAATCTGCTGGCAATATATGCAGCAAATGTTTCATTTACATTTTTAGCCTCCTTTCCACTGGATATCTTTGACGCAATTTGCCTGGCCACCTCCGTAATATTTTCAAGTTCTCTATCAATTTTTTTTTTCGTTTTTGTTCGACCATTATTGCTGAAATTTTACATAATGTATTGTTTATGAAAAAATTAATAAAAGTAATAGATAATTATTACTATTTTGTTTTATCAGCTTCATTTACAAAAAATTATAGTTTTTCTACTAATAAAAAATATATAGGGCAGAGAAATACACAATTAGAATGCCTGTTTGAGTAAGTGCGAAAGGATTAATGCAAAAACCATGTATAAAACAGAACGTGTTAACATCGTTATTTAGTTGCTCCAACTATCATATTCAGTTATTATCCTGTACATGTATTTTTCTATGCATGTTTTTTCTGCTGTTCTGTTTTTTTTATACTTCCATAAAGCTAACATTCTGATTGGGAACTTTCTAATAGTGGATATACTTACATTCTCGTGATGTCGTTGGTGTAGGTGCCAAGGTAGTACCATCTTCTATATCACCTCCTTGAACGTCTGATTCAGGAGACATTGTTACGTCCAAGGAGCTCCATGGACGACTGGGTATCTGATGAAGACGACTGCGGCCTTTCCACCGAAACTTTAGGTGTTGCTGAAACGGTTCTAAAACAGAATTTTTTGTTATACTTTTATTTTTTGATGATTCCGAAAAGGCAAATTAAACAATAACAATAATTTATCTGCTTGTATGTGTATAGATACAGTGTGTTTCACTTAATATGGATACATCTCGATAACTTTTTATATTTTAGGGAATTTGATAATTTTTGTTTCATATGTGTGAAACCTGTAAAGCTTTATTAAATTAGTAAACTACATTTTAGCCTCAGTAAAAACTAGCCTACTACGATTAAAAATAAACGCAAAAAAATACAAATACATGACATATCAAAAAATTGTATAATGAAAAGTTGTTAAGAATCATCCCAAAAGGTCAAATCCAAAATACGGTTAAAAGCAAACAAAAATTTTTGTCAAATTGGAAGGTTTTTTTTGGAGCATTTTAGAATTGACCTACTGGGACGATTCTGAATATCTCTTAATAATTTTTTTTATTTGATCAAAAATAAAAAATATTGAATTTTTTTTAACTGTTGGCGAAATTCTTTATTTTTTGTTTTTAACGAAATTTTGGATTTGACCTTTCGGAATGATTCTGAACAACTTTTCCTAATAAAATTTTTTCTTTAAAAAAAATGACTAATGTTTTTAGCGTTTAATTTAAATCGCAGTAGTCTAGGTTTTTACCGAGGCTAAAATGTAGTTTACTCATTTAATAAAGTTTTACAAGCTTAATATAAACAGCGATAACCTACTTCCTTTTCCTAATAAATTTGTCATAAAATAACATCTTATTAAAAAACACCCAAGAGTTTTCTGGTGCTTCGCTACCTGAAGGGACATTTCTCTTTTCTTTAGTAAACCTATCCCTCAGGTTTTTCCACAATCTCTTGCATTCATCCACTAAAAATAATAAAAGAAGCACATTAATTACGAAAATTGAATCAAACTCGTCACTGAATAGTTTCATTATATATAAATACAGATCATATTCTGTACACATAAAAATCAATTTATTTGAAATATACAATGGACTTCATTTATTTTTTATTTTCACAAAATCTACTGGTACTTACAGGAGTATATCTATATTTTTTGCATATAAAATATATCTACTTACGCGAAATATGCAACACAGTCGCTATTTCTTGCCAGCTGTTTTCTTTAACTTCGTTGTTTTTAAAGTCCTTGTCTTTCAGATCGTATAAATGAGGGTACTGTTGTACCAGTTCTATTAATAAGCCCAAATCAACTTCTGAAATATAGAAAACAGATAATTTACCGAGAATTTACTTAATCTTACATAACCTCTTAAATACGTTAAATAAAATAATGCTTCATAAACTAATAAAAATCCATACATAATATACATACCTACACTCATTTTTAATAATTTCGTCTACTCAAACTGGGAACAAATCAGTCAAATCACAAAATAGAAATAAACACAAATAAAATGGCGTTCTAACAAACCAAATTCTAAGAAGAACTAAGGGAAATGTTTGATATTGCACAGGAAATCTACTTTATCGCGCCAATATCCTTTTGGCTTGATGACGGTCTCGGATACTATCCAGATAGCACAAATACATACTGAAAACGTCCCACGGACGTTTGTCTAAGACATTCGTACGTCCTAAGAACGTCCAAATCCGGTCCCAAAATGTCCGAAGGACGTATCAGGGACGTCAGATGTTACCAAATTGTCCGTCCCCAGAACGTCCCAAAACAGACATCTTAAAGCCGTCCTGGCGTGCTTTTTAGAGGACCTATGTAGAATCTTCTGACCCATTCAATTTTGATTCAAACAGTCTGGAGGTGCCCGCGTGCATACAGTCAATTTATATATGTCCCCTTAAAATTTCTTGTATGGCTTAATTGCGCCTACTGTACCACTATTTTTTCTCTGCGAAAATTTTTGTAAACGCGGCTTTCCTCCTTTACGTGGAAACCGACGATTTCAACACATAGGACTGGAATATCGGAAAACATACTTTATCGGACAATTCGAAAATTATACATATTTTTATTACGCAATCTTGAAAAAATCAGCTGATTTTAATAAAAATATGTAGAAACCAATTTTCGAATTATCCAACAAAACCTTTTCCAATTTTTCAGTCCTACGCGTTGAAATCTTCGGTTTCCACGTAGAGGGGGAAAGCTGCGTTTACAAAAATGTTCGCAGAGAAAAAAAGTGGTACAGTAGGCGCAGTTAAGCCATAAGAAGTTTTAAATGGATATATATATATATATTGATTTTGTGTATGTGGGCAGCTGGATAATATTATTATGGCTATAAACGCCCAGGAAAATAAATTATAACGTATAAAATATGTATGTTATTTATTTATTAACGAAGTATAAAACTACACTTAAAGCACATTATTTTTATTTACTTTATTTTTCATCCTTTCGCTGCTCCTTTTAACGAAGCTCTGTATGGCCAACTTAACATCTTTTCTGTTGCATCTGAGGCATTTCTCTGCGGCTTCTAAAAGGGGAAACATTTTCATTAAACATATAAAGTAAACATTATGTTACAATTTAAACAAACCCAATTTAGGACAATACTTTGGGCAAAATGTAAATAAAAAATACTTACTGAGAAGGGCTTTTGCTGTTAGGGAGTTTTCTAAAGACTTTTTTCCTTTTCGTCCTAACCAGCTATAATTTTTCAACACCGAATCATTTAAAATGGATGACATACTCCTCTTTATAAAATTATAGGGATTTGACCCACCAAATTTTGCTAGTTCATTCACCTAAAATAGACATATTTTTTTATGTTCTGAAGAGTGTATTAGAAAGAATAAACTATATTTATTTTTACAGGAACAAATTTGAAAAGTTTTGTCAGATGTATGGCATTTCTATTTTTTCCTAGTATGAATACTATGAATAAACCCTTGTTTCATTCTTACCACTTCATTAAAGTTCCCTTCATTTCCTAATTCTTCTTCAAATTTGTGGAAGTCCTCATCATTTTCAATGGGAAATTGAATATCTGGGAATTTTACGAATATCGAAGTACTGGTTGTTTCCACCTTGTTATTCTTTAGCTCCCTTATCTCATTTAGGACATTAACCAATATGCCTCTTATCAAACGATTTTGATTTTTAATCTCCACCAAAATTTTATTATCTGAAAAGATTTTTTTATAAAAATGTATAAACAAAATTGCAAATAAACACAGTTTTTTCAACAAATAAAAATTATAGAAAAGAGGAAATTAGGGAAGCTAAACTATGTTAAAAAACCATGTACTAATACATACCATGCTGCAAGCAACAAATTCTTCCATTCGAATTATTATTACCATCAGGCCGTTCTGGAAAGAAAAGATAAGTTAATTTATGTTTTGGAATGGGTTCGATTTGTAGAAATTACCTTTAATACTATTTGCATTGCCATATGATTTAACAGCAGTGTTGGAAACTGTTTGATGCACCATAGTTTCTGCCGATGAACTTGGTGTATTTTTGAGAAAAGTTTCCTCAAATCTCGATTGGCCTAAATTGGCTGAGGAGACTGTACCATCTAAAACAGTGTTTTATTATTGTTTAACCTGTTATACGAGTATATTTACACTGTATAGGCAATATAGGCCTTTTATAAACAACGTAATAATGAGCTAGTGAGCAAAAAAAATACTAACAATTATAATAATATATTGACAAACAAATAGCAAAAAATAAATCAAAATGCACTAAATCAACAAAACCACTAAACCAACTACAAACCAGAAAAATATAAGGCAGAATGTGTTCTACTTACTTGCATTTGGTTTTATAGAGAGTTTGCACATTTTTGGTGGTGGAGGTAACTTGGTATTTTCTATGTTTTCTAAAGATTCATCTGACGAACTTGAGAGCATTTTTTGAATCCTTTTTCTCTTCCCCTTACATTCACTTTCTGAATTAAGGTCACTGAAATCCTCAGCAACTTTTGCATTTAGTCTGGCCTTTGCATAGGCATCTTAAAAAATAATATGCACCTATATTATATTGCACTATAATCTATAGGTGAGACGAGGATTTTGTTAAAATGAATTTATTGAGTAATAAAAAAAATTTAACGGGTGGTGTAGCTATAAAAAAATATGTGGAAACTTACCAAATGTTGCATTTCTAAAAATTTTTATAGTGTGGCGGGGCCAATTTGTATTTAGGGCTTCACACTTCTTGATGGAAGTAGTAAGTTTCTCCTGCTTAAATGGAGGCCAATGGCACCACTCTCCTTGAATCCAGGATGTGGGTATGGCTTCAACTATCAAGTCCTCAGAAAATTGCACAATGGTCCAAGTTCTATCATCCATAATTCTTGTTTTTAGGAATCTTTGGATATTTAGATAGAATTACGATTTGCTAAACAGAATGATCTCCCATTGGTTTGTTTTTTTTTATTTTAAATCAGTAATTATTTAAACAATTTTTATAATATACTATAGTGAATTCCAAATGCACACTACCATAGAACTGGGCATCGCTTCGAATTTCTTATGGTCGATTGACCAATAGCAATTTGTGATATCGGTGTATCACGTGAGACGTGCTGTTTACTTGAGCTGTATCTCGGCTTGAAATTCACTGTACGTTATAAAAAGAAAAATCTACAGTAATTTATTTTGCAGTAAATAAAGTAGAAGTATAAATAAATAAATATTGGTTACCGAGGATATTCCTGAGGCAGGCAGTTAGGTAACTTACTCAATAAATTTAATAGTAATTTAGGTAGAAACATTTCAAAATACCTATCCAACCAATCCAAAAAAATAAAATAAACTTAAAAATAAAACTAAATAGTTTTTTACAAAGTATGAAGCAAGGGAAATACAATAAATTGATTTTCAAATGGAATTTTTACATTCTTACAGCTAATTTCACATACATCAAATATTTCAAGAGGTCTAGGTGTGGATACAGAATAAATTCCAATGTTTGATGATGGACAAGGGTCCTTATAAAAATCAGCACAGTCGGTAGGCTGTCAACAGACAATCCCGGGAAGGCCGCTAGCCTGATGCAGGCGGAGAGGCAAGCCCGGGTGGAGGGTCGAAGAGACCTACCCAGGAGGTTTGCCACTCTGCTAGCGGTGCAGGCGGGCAGGCCCAGGCGGTGGGTTAGTTGACAGTCGAGGACCGTGGTTCGGAGTCCACGCTAAACTGTAGGTCCCTAGGTAAAAAGGGCCCATTGTGGCCTACTTGCCTAGTAAAATAAGTAGCTACTACTACTACTACTATAAAAATCAGCTATTGTCAAAAATTGTCTAGCTAATATTTTACACTGATTATCAATTGTTAAAATCAAATTTTCAATTGAAATTATGGTGCCATTTAAGAGAGCGCAACAGTTATCAGGATCTCTATTTTGCAAAACAAATTTCTCAAAAACAGCCTTCTTAAATTGTTTAAGAATGTTTAAATTTAAAATTATTGGACCATTATTATGTTCATACTCAAGTAACGGACAATTTTTTGAAGCATTTTTATTATTTTTTTGATTTTCTTTATTTCGAGCTACCTGTTCACTGTGAGTAGATAAGCAAAGAGAGTTCTGGACCGGAAGTGGGCTCTGTGTGAGCTCGATGGCATGTGTTCATCGAGAGCGTCCAAGAGGTTGTTGCGGAGCTTCTGGTCATTGTCGTTGCTGAAGAAGTCTTCAGGGTTGAAGAGCTTATGGTCATTGTCGTCGGTGAAGACTACCTGGTGTTGTATGACGTAAGACTCTGGCAGCCATGGCGACTGGGGCTTAGAGAAAAAGCATGCGCAGTTGGGTATATAGAAAAAAAGATGTTCGCCTGGGCTTATAGAAAAAAACATGTCCGCCGGGGTAATCTAGAAAAATACATGATCGCCGGGGGGTTCTAGAAAAGAACATGTCCGCCGGGGGATTCTAGAAAAAAACATGGCCGCCGGGGGGCTTATAGAAAAAGCGCGTACGCCTGGGCTTATAGAAAAAAACATGGCCGGCGGGCCGTGGGCAGTAGTGGGGGGTTTTTCTGTTTTTTTGCTGCAGCTGCCACCTAGTGACAAGTAGGGGGGAGTTCGGGCCTACCAATTTCCAATTTAAAACGGAATATATTGTGTCCCTAATTGAAATTTTTATCATTGGCATTGATTAAGATGGATATATATTTATTATAACAGACAGAAACATGCATAAACAAAAACAAAATCAATAAGCTTGATATTATTTATTCATCTACTATATTGTATTTAATAACATATTTTGGTGGTAAAAATGATATAATATTTAGTAAAAAAGTTTTCATATCGATAGCAATCATTCTTCGGCAAAATTTCTGAATACTGATATCACCATTGAGAAACTTGCGACACAACGTCAAGGCTCTATTATACCGTCGCACTTGTTTTCTACATTCAGCATTACGAGTTTCATCATCTTGAATGGATTGCATATCATAAATATTGTCATGTTGCTCGCTATATATTAACGCTGAAATTTCATCACATATCCGTTCGACGGCACTTTGTAAGTCTTCAGCATTGCTCCAGTTCAATTCACTGTAAAACATCCACATTTTTTCCAACTTTTATTTTTTTTTTTTAAAATTCTAACTATACACTTTATTATTAGCAGAGAAGAACAGACTGTAAAGTAATACAGTAAACATGGTGCTGTTTCGAATTCGGTTGGAGGCTTGAATGGTGTAGAAGGGGTGGTGGTAGTAGTAGTGGTAGTAGCACATACGCTATTCAACTTTTTCCAGTCCACATCACCCACGGTATTATCTTGAAATCGTATTCTAAACTTGTATTGAATTGTATCATTCGGTATTGAAGTCAGAAGAGTGGGGATGTTATTTGCTGCATATGGAGTCATCATTACCCATTTTGATGGCCAACTATCATTTTTACGACCATCCCGATCGAAACATGCAAATACTTCTTTAGAATCATAAGGTTGATGTATGTACAGGATATTTTGCAGTATAGTAAGTATGTAGAATTATAAAGTGTGAACTTAACAGCACCATCGTTGCCAGTAAACTAATGTTTTTTTCCAGTAAACGCATGCATAAATCTCTACGATAGTGGGGTGGGACAAATACGGCGGTGACGGCGGTGGTCCTCCTCCACCCCCTTTGTCAATCCATTAAAACGTTTCATGTTTTTAAACACGTTTCGATCCCATATTATTTCTTCAGCATGCTGCATTTCAGAAGCAACTACGCTCAGCTTTTGAAAACTGGCGAACATACACTGTTTTTGTTCATAAAATTTTATAAGCTCTCTTAACTTTTCCAACTGCACGCAATGTTTTTCTAACCTCAATTTTAATTCTAACATGATGCTATTAGGTCTAATTCGATACTGAATTAAGTTTACAGATATTTAATTTACTTTCCGCTCGTCTGAGTTCCTGCATACATGAAGAATACTGCCATTGCAAATTTAACAAACCCCTATCAGTAGTATTTGAAATTATAGGTGGGGGTAATGTGCTGCTGTTGCTAGGGGAAATTAAACTTTCGGCTTTAGGTAATCGTTTGGTCTCCATATATTTAGCTATGTATTTATCTCGTTCAAATTCCAATCCTTTGGTGTTAGCTACACACGCAGAGAGATCAGATCTTAGTTTCAACATTTGATTTGTAGTATTATTGAGTAAAATTCTTAGATTTTTATCGTTGCAATCACAACTATGCACATTCAATTTTAATTTATTTTCATAGTTCATTAAATCATTCATAAATCTAGTATTGACGTCCAATAATCTTATTTCCAGATCCCTGTATAGTTTTCGACATAGTTGTAATTCATCATTTACGTGAATCGGAAGATACGAATGTGATAAATTTAATAGGTCTCGAGTCGGCAGTGGTTGAATTGGAGTAGTAGTAGTAGCGGAAATAATAGATAAATTAGTTTGTTGATTGTAGGTGGATAATTTTCTTAAAACATTTACACTAGGTAGATTGCTGTATTGTACATGTATCGATGCGTTATCGATATGATGACTAATATTTACAGAGCCATTATTAGTGTGTACAGAAGACTCAAAATAATCGCAACAACACAACAGTGGCATAAAAAGATATATGTATGCACGCGACAACATCTTGTTAATTACTAATTCATATTTATGCCACATTTCTTCTTTTAACATCTAAAAAGGATTGGGTGAGGGTGGGGGAATAAAAAATCAATAAGCTTAATATTTTTTTATTTTGGTAATAATGAATACAGCCAATTATAAAGTTTAGTACAATTTCTTAAACTACACATCGATTTATAATTCAAATGATTAGTACAAAAAGGTACATCTATAATAAAATTAGGTACATCTGACACATTATCTACGTTGATAACGTTAGGTGTGGATGATGAGGTTTGACCCAGTTCGCATAACTTATTTTCAAGAAACTCCTGTTTTTGATGACCTTTTACGTATACCATATTAGTATTACTATTCAGCAAGTGATCTCGTAATATATCATCTAACATATCATAGTTTACATAACCACAATAATATTTTAAAGCATGATGAAAACGCTCTAAATATTTTATCTGTTTTCGCAATTGATTGCTTAAGGTGCCAATTGGAAATGGAGGTCTCAACAAGTAATGAACTGTTTGGTGTTCGCTAATAAATGTTATTTCTTTCGGATGAAAATCAGGTAAATTGAATCCCTGAATATCAACGATCATTATTTTCATGGTGGGTGATGTAGACTGAGAAAAACTAGTTATCGGACATATCTTATATAGCACTTCTTACAATTCCGCTAAGCGGTAAATATTCTACTACACGATCGTATATAATTAAACAGTATGCTCTAGTGTTATCTGGGAATGCTTGTCTACTTTCCATTTCTAATTTTATATCAATAGTAGATGATTTTATTGAATCGTTTCTTTTAGAACAATCAATAACAAATAAGGTGTGGTTATTGAAAGCTACAAAGTTTAGCATCGGCTTGTTATTTGATGCGAATACTTTGGTGAATTGTGTATACCCGTGATAAGCCTCGGCATATTTTCTATTCGTGAAATCCAATTTCATAGCCTCATACGGATAATATTCCGAGTTTATACTTAGCTTTATATCCATTATATCAATATTATCAAAGTAGGTAATGTCATTTTTCTTATGATCTTTTCGATCGGTTTGATATGCTACAATGACCCATCTGGGACTATCAGCATTTGTACAAGTTTTAATTGCCCAAATTTCTTTCATAGCTCCAGCTGTCAATTTCGGTAATTCATGAATCTCCCAATGTCTATATGGCAGTAAAATTGGTTTATCGTTGTTTATTTGATTGAGCAGATTCAGTTTTAATACGTCATTTAAAAATATATCTTTAGCCTTAAGTTCAATACCGCGTATAGCTAATTCTACCTCAGCATCATCTGACGAAACTTTAAAACAATTAGTATCAGTCCGAGCCCTAACCAATCTTATAGTCTGTTTCCCAAACACAACTCTCTTATAGTCTTGAAATATTCCAAATAAATGACTTAAGGGAATTCTCATAAAAAATGTTGATCTTACAGGATCATAAGTTACCAGCTGACCGTTAGGAAAATTCCATCCTGCAATACTAAGTGTTTCATCATCCTTATCATAGCACAGATAAGCCCTCATCAGGCTTACAGTACCTGGATCTCTTACTTTATCCACTTCTTTACCGTTTAATTCATAACTTATAGATTCGAACAAGTATGCTCCCGCATTATTTGTGAATTCAACAGTTCCTCCACCAGAAGTTTTTGTTAAAGTTCCCTCAATCCATAAAGCAGCCTCGTGCATTAATAATAAAGCATCTTGCTGATAAATTGTAATCTCAATCTCATCATTATTTCTGAACGACTTAACGAATGGGTGGTATGTTCGAGATTCTTCTCGAATGATGGAATTATCAAAGTGTGGATCTTGGAATAACTGTAGTTCTTCTAACATCGTAACCCAGAGATTTTAAATACAAGATATTTGAAGATGCTACTACCTTCCTATTCGAACACTTGGCTGGCACTGAATGATGCTGATTTGAAAAGTTATTGTTTAAATACTTTGATGCTGTAATTACTAAGCCCATATTTTTTTCAATTCCAACCTTATAATAATTTCTTCGCCCCTAAAGTTAACAGGTTCAGAGTTTTGATCCAGTATCTCCAAGGTGATATTATTTATCTCTCGTTTGTTATTTACTGGAAGAAATATTAGATTGCTTGGTTCTATGTCTATAGCATACCCCGGATCTACAGATGGGGCGAATTCGAAAATCGTATGTGATGGTTTATTATTGTAGAACGCTCCTGTGGTAATATTACAGTCTACGTGGATCGTTATAACCTTCACTATCTGTACGGGCAAATCAGATTGATGTAAAATATCGGGTTTTAATTCACGAGCTGAAAAGCCTAGTAAACTGACTAAGCTATCACTATGTGTAAAGTTTATCTCAACTTTGCTCTTAATTTCACACTTGAGCGTATTATTGTTAGGTTTCAGCGAGAAATAATCGTTATGCTCTTTTACACCTTTTGACGTTATTTGACTCTGTATATACGCTTCAATATCACTTATTTCATAAGATCCAGTCGGAATCGAAATTACCTTTTCTTTAGTTCTATCACCTAATTCCCAATAGTAAAGTTTGTTATTTACACCTTCTTCGATGTTAGGAATATTATTATAGGCGTGAAAACCAATAAGAGCTAATGCGTAATGGTACTGAGGATCCAATTCAATGGGATTATAAAAGTCAATAGAAATAGTGGCACTTCGACCTCTTATCGTGAATATCTGAGACATAATGACTGAAACTTATAGTATATCGTTGTTTTTATAGAGAAACTCTAAGCATAAATGCCCACAATTGATCGTATTGAATTTTTTGGTAACTTCATAATTAAATCGTATTTTACATTTGTCACCAAAGTAACGTATTAATTCTACTGGAGGTTTAAGCGCACCGATACTGTCAAAATAAATAACATTATCATCACATTTCTTATATGCTACCCAATGCGTGCCAGGCCCTTCTTGCATATCGAGATTAATAATGGCACTTTCGTATCTTCTAGGAGTGTGACGTAAAGAGTCACGCATAAAGACACCTCTGAAATATGGAATTTTCAATTTTTTAGCATATTTTATCAAATCTACATCAAAGAGTGCCCTATTGGGTAGCTTCACTGGAAGTTTTTTTGCTCTTTTTTTCAAATAGAGTCCCAATCCCTTCTTATATGGTCTCACATATAGCCTCGAACCTTGTTTTCCCAAAGCTATAGACTCCATAGTTTTATTATGTCTTTCAGCCTCTTCTGCCTTTTTCTTAGCGACATTAGCGTCCACAACTGCTTTTGCTACTCCCGCAGCTCCTCCTGTTAAGGCGCCTAGATGCGCGGTGTTTTAACCTTCTTTCGACCGCCTGCACCTTTCACAGCTAACCTCGCTACTTTTACGGCCATACTGACATTCTTCCTTAAACTGTTGTTATTGGGTTTTTTAAATAGTTTTTTTGGCATTGCTCATGACCTTTCGGAAACCAACTTGTTGTCGTCGTTTTCTATAACCCATCCCTGTCTTTCGTTTAACTTTCATGGCGTTAACAATAGCCCAAGCAGCAGCTATTTCTTTCCAATTACCGTTTTTTGACTTAACTCTTTCCCAGGCACGTTGCTCAAGTTCGTAATCTGCCTTATGGCGATCTTGCAAATTAGAACTTTTACTATATGCTATATCGTGGTCGCGGCAACTTCGATCAAGATCGTTAATGCCCGGATCGTTCCGCCTTAAGCGTTTTTCCAACTTAGTGCCTGGCCCGCAGTATTGATATCCCGGTAAATGTGCTTCAAACGGCAACTTATTTATCAGGGAATTTACTATTCCACCACCTTGTTTCAGCATCAACATCTAGACTGATAATGAGTAAAAAATAAAAAGAGATTGTATATATAAGCTGTTAACCGCCATCAAAAGCGTGAGTCTACTACGATGCGTCTTCTTAAACAGCAAGTGTCACACCCTGTGGAGAACTTGGACATTTTTTCACAACACCCAGTAGTAGAAAAACATGGGGCGCTATTCCCTAGTGCGTTAAGGGTGATAATAGCCGGACCTTCCGGTGCTGGGAAAACAAATTTACTTTTAAGTCTTCTCTTCAGTCCTAACGGTTTGTGGTTTGAAAACATATACGTCTATTCTAAATCTCTATATCAGTCTAAATATAAATTGTTGGAGGATGTACTGAAGAAGGTGAAAGGTGTTAATTATTTTCCGTTTACAGATAGTGAAAGTATAATAGATCCATCTGAAGCTAAAACTAATTCCATATTCATTTTCGATGATGTGGCTTGCTATAAACAGGATAAAATAAGAGCGTATTTCAGCATGGGTAGACATAAGCTTGTCGACTGTTTCTATCTCTGTCAGACCTATACACATATCGGTAAACACCTCGTACGTGATAACTGTAATTGCATTATTTTATTCAAACAGGATCGCATGAACCTTAAACATGTTTATGATGATCATGTGACCCCCCGATATGACTTTGAATAAATTTGAAAAACTGTGTGCTGAATGTTGGAATGACAAGTATGGAGTATTAGTAATAGTTAAAGATTTTGATTTAAATAAGGGGCGCTATCGTAAAGGGTTCGATCAATATATAAGTATATGATACATCATACAACGTTATTACTGTTCTACACGTTAACAGATACAGACCAGTAAAAAGTTGTAGAAAAGCTCTGCCTGCCCCGTACAGACCAGTAAAAAGTTACTACAGATCTGTAGAAAAGCTGTACCTGTACCGTACAGATCCGTACAAAAGCTGTACCTGTATCATACAGACCTATGTAAAAATGAAATATAAGAAAGTATCTCTAGAGAAATATAATGCAGCCAAGCCACACGCATATGATTTGGAAAAGGATAAGTTACTTAAAAAGAAAATTAATGACGTGTCGAAGACCATCAGAAAGAAATATTTGGCTTTAAAGCTGGGAAAGGCTGAAGAAGATGAATCTCTTAATCGTATATTGAAACCAATTGTAGAGCCATTACATGACATTAAAATAAACACATCTAAAAGCACGATGCCGACGGTGGGGTCTATAGTAAAACCTGAAGTAGATGAAAAACTCTTTAAACGACAGACACCATCACCACCACCAGTTAAATTTCTACGTGATGATGTAATCGGCGAAGTTTTTTCTGAAAAAGGTCCTGAAGAAGAAGAAGAGAAGAAGTGGCAGCAGCAGATCTGACATTTGATGAAGTTAAAGCACAATATGATGATCTAGTTAAACATAATAAGCCTGTTATAGATGAATACCTGGAACAATTTCCGCCATTATCGAGATATTATATTGAGGGATTTTTCACAAACAGTGAAAGTTTTGATCAAAATTCTGGCGCTCGTTTTGATTTTTCAACAAATAAATTATTTATAGGCAATAAAGAACTACAAATAGAGGCTAATAATAACATTGTGATCGACAATAGATTATATCAGGGTACTAGAGGTTTATATGATTTAATATTTATGAAAAAACCTCAAGGATACAACAATACTGATTTAAGAAATTACAAAGAAATTCTAGAATTAAGCAGTGCTCACAAACGCGATTATAATCCGCAAGGGCAAATCAAGGGGAATAAGTATCATAAATATAAGAACGTAATAAAACCTCTATTTGATTCAAAAATTAGGAGTAAGTCATATCATGCTCCGTCGAAAAGTGGATCTGGCATGGCTGTGTACAACGAAAACCGATAGAATACGTTTACTGGGATAATGTAAATGAACTTGTCGACAGGCTAAAACTTTTAATGGCCTCAAAGTCTGCAGGAAACACTGATTCTCACGATAATGAAATTTTGAGTATATTATCAGAACTGAAGGAAATAGGTGTTATTGCTTAAATATTTGCAACTTTGTTAATTAACATCATTTACAATATGAGTGTAGACAATTTCGGTAGGTCTAATATAGACCGCGGTACTCTAAGCAGTAGTAGTGCCCATTTACTTTCACCATATCGACATGGCTTCATTTTCACTGAGGACGGAAATATAGATGTGGAAAATCTAAAACTCAGTAATGTTAAATCGCCTACTAATGCCAATGATGTTTGTAATAAAAAATATGTAGACGATAGGCTAACGTCTCTAAATAAGGAGCTCCATACAATTATTGAAATGTCCTCAAACAATACCATTCGAGAATTAGAACATAAATACATCAAAAATATATCTATAAAAATTTCTGATGTTGATGGTAAAGTAAAGAGCTTCAGCGAATCGCTTGAGATCATTAAGAAGCTTATATCTCAGGAAGTAGAGAATTTACGAAGCGAGTTTTTGAGCGCAATACAAATACTTAGGAATGACAGAACTATAATAATTACTGATTTATCAAATAAAATTTCAAACTTAACATCGGATGTAAAACAAATGTCTGAAGTTTATTTAGATACGACCAATTTTAAAAAAGTCAGTTAACTCAGTTTATTGATGACCGCAACATCATGAAAGCTATGAAACATTCAAAAGAAAAAATTCGGGTAATAAACGAACTCCATAAACCAGCTAGAAGACACTTCAAACGTAGACGCATCATCATAAAAGGTTTGGATGATCTCTGGCAGATGGATTTGGCTGAAATGGGTAATTATGCTCGGGAAAATAAAAATTTCAAATATATATTAGTGGTGATTGATTGTTTTTCAAAATTTGTCTGGACTAAACCTATAAAAACCAAATCTGGAGAAGAGGTGATGCAAGCTATCGACGCTATACTCAAAGATAGTAAACGAACGCCTAAAAATTTACAATCAGATCAGGGTAAAGAGTTTTATAACGTCCATTTTAAAAATCTAATGAAAAAGTATGGTATTAATCATTATAGTACGTTCAGCGTGAAGAAGGCTGCTATTGTGGAACGCGTCATCAGAACGTTAAAGGAGAAGCTATATAAATACTTTTGCTTAAACGGTATATACCGATGGATAGACATACTTTCAGAAATAAACGATAATTACAATGGGCAACGTCATCGTACGACGGGTATGAAACCTTGTGAAATAAACATGAGGAATGAAAAACAAATTTTACGTTCCGCTTACAAGCACATTAAGTTGGCAACAGATCATCGAAAATTTAAAGTTGGCGATATGGTTCGTATTAATAAAAATAAACACGTATTTGAGAAAGGGTATACGCCTAATTGGACCACCGAATTATTCAAAATCGTTAGAGTCCACATTACCAACCCGATTACTTACCTCCTGGAAGATTTACGTGGAAACCCAATCAGCGGTGGTTTTTACGCTGAAGAATTGCAAAAGACCAAACACTCTGACATTTACCTGGTAGAAAAAGTACTGCGCAGGCGCGGTAACAAAGTTTTTGTTAAATGGTTAGGTTTAGATAAGTCTCACAATAGTTGGATAGACAGCGCCAATAAACTCTGAAGTAGGTGTAGCTAACTTATTAGAATATTATAAATGCAATATAAGACCGGCAGTATCTCGATAGACATGGCATCGATCACACCTAGTCCTACATTTTCTGAAGATTTCGACCATTGGCAGGAAGTTGATCGAATTACCAAACAGTATGCAGTTTCGATTCAAAAAGAAGAAAAGTACATTTTCGAAAGCACCTTCGCAATGACAAGTTCTACATATAAAATAAAAGTTGGATTTAGTGGTGCAAGAAACAATGTTCCAGCTGTAAAAATATTAATGGCCGCCAATGAGCTAGTCAATAATGCTCATAACATTTCCTTTGATGTTGAAGAATGGTATGATTTTATTACTTACCTTAAACAATTTTCTAAGAACTACTTCGATGTTGATAGTGGATTGGGCGAGGGGGAGGCTGGTGAGGTGGAACAATTTTCGTTTTCAAATTACATTATCTCCACATCGACATTTATGGGTAATAAGATGTTGCAAGTGGCTAATGGTTCTGTTACGTTTTATATATGTGAAAATACTGTGCGTGAATTTATCAACATTAGCGGACTTATCAATTCAAATATGAATGTACTAAATAACTTAGATTTTGCTATGTTTTACAATAACTTTTTGAACGTTACTAATAATATACTATGTGAATCTAATTATGAACTATGTTCATATAATGTAATGTTAAATTTATGTGAGTTATTACCACATTCTATTCAAATGCATTGTATTCGTGAATGTTTGTATTTTAATAGAGATAAGGTTTTGAATGATTTAGACAGAAAAATGTTTTTATTAAATGCTTGAATAAATATTTTCAAATATATACCATCTTATTATTTACCACGTTTCAGTAGTTATTTGGCGGGTATAGAAAATGGACGAGCAGTATGAAAAAAGATTAAAAACATTTGAAAATTGGTCATCTGAATTTTCAAAGTTCGAAATTGCAATAGCCGGTTTCATTTATACCGGGCAAGATGATATAGTTAAATGTCCAATATGTGAAATTGAATTGTGTCGATGGTGTGAAGGTGATGACCCTACGGCGGATCACCTGAGATGGAGTCCTGACTGCTCGTTTTTTTCTAGTGATGACGATTCATTATATATTAAGAGAAAAAGAAAGCCGGTTTACGAAGATAAAAAAACTTTAGAGAGTCGTATGAGGACATTTGAGGATTGGCCCCCTCAGATGTATCAAAAACGAAAAGAATTAGCTGAGGCAGGTTTCTACTATACCGGCAGAGGGGATCAAGTTTTATGTTTTCACTGTGGTCTAGGACTACAAAACTGGAGCTCTGGAGATAATGCATGGGAACAGCACGCCCTCTTTTACATTAAATGTGAATTTCATCAACTTAAGAATGAAAAAGATGTGTCATCATTGTCAGTAAAACAAAGCCCTTCATTATCAGTAGAGGATGTGGAAGTTGAAGTTGAACAGGTTGAAACTTGCAGTGACAAACTATTGTGTAAAATTTTAGAAAATGAATCTTGTGTGGTATTTATCCCCTGCAAACATATGGTTTGCTGTAGCGATTGTTCAGTTAATTTTGATAAATATATTATATGTAGGCGAAAAATCAATTCTTTTTTGAAAATATTTATATCATGAAAAATATATGATTGTCAAGTGTTTTATTTTTAATAAATACCTAGAAATAAAACCCAATTTATATTTTTTTTATTTTAAACATATAAGAAAAATATACATAATTTTTATTTTAGCACATATGGAAGAGCTGCAATAACTTAATATAAAAATAGAACTATTCATAATAAGCACATATTTTAGGTTGATTTTTACATATTGCAATATAAGCTAATAAATTAAGCTTTTTTGGATTGTAGGGTTTATATATATCACGTAAGCGTGTGACGTATTTTATAAACCGATCAACTCTTATTGTCATTATATACCGCTAACGAGGAACACGAGTTGGGTCTAAAGTGCTCTGGGAGGCGCGACGAATTTTTTACGTAAAAGGGGTGCTTTTGTGCACATTTTGCCCTTATAAACATAGATAGTTTGTCCGCGCGTTTTCGCGGGGGTGGGGGGTGAATTTTGAATTAATCGTTTTTTCCAAAAAAATGGTTCCCTCAATGCAGGTATGGGACGACTAGACGAGTACAACGCCGTCGAGATCGCTTCGATAGCTCTTCCCGTCGCCGAGATATAGGACCCGGAAAATTTCCCCCCTTTGCCGCCCAATGAGCAACAAGAGTAGCCTACACTGAGCCTCCGAGCCCCGTTTTGACCCCGGGGCTGGCCATGGGGGCGACACGAGATGAAAAAACTTCCATCTCGACCCACCCTCCACCATTGGGGTGCGTGGAGGGGGGTGCTACATCCCCCGAGTTCAGAGGAGGGGGGTCGCGACCCCCAAATAGAAAGGAAAATGACCAGGCCTACAAAAAAGTATAGAGGTGCGAAACTCGTACGACGCTCCGTTTGGCCTGTGCAGGTACCAAATCGATCGCTTTTTCGCGTTTTTTTTTCAAATGGTCGCGAAATATGGTAAATATGCAAATTAAGGAGCGCGCTTTCGGGGGGGCCGTCCTTAGGGGGGAGGTTTTTGGGAAAAAAATCGATGGGGTTTGGGGGGTCGGGGGGAGGGGGGGCTAAATTTGGAAAACGCCTTTTCTGCAAATTCGCGCACGGCGTGTCATTCTACGTCGGGAACGACGTAAAAAAGTCTTCTGACCGAATTCGATCAGACGCGTCGTAACGGCGCGGCGGCCGTCGGCGCGCCGAAAATTTTCGAACGTCCGAAAAAAATAGTAAATATGCGAATTAAGGAACGCGCTTCCGTGGGGGGTCGTCGTTGGGCGAGAGGTTTTTGGGAAAAAATCGAGGGGGAAGTGGGGGGTCGGGGAGGGGGGCTAACTCGGAATATCGCATATTCGGCAAAATCGCGTACGGAGGGTCATTCTACGGTGCGAACGACGCAAAAAAGTCTTATGGCCGATTTCGATCCGACGCGTCGTAACGGCGCGGCGGTTGTCGACGCGCCGAAAACGTTCGATCGTTCGAAAAAAATAGTAACAATGCGGAATAAGGAACGCGCTTCCTTGGGGGCCGTCGTTGGGCGAGAGGTTTTTTGAAAAAAATCGTGGGGGATTGGGGGGGTCAGGGAGGGGGCTAAATCCGATTATCGCATTTTCGGCAAAATCGCGTACGGAGTGTCATTCTACGTCGCGAATGACGCAAAAAAGTCTTATGACCGATTTCGATTCGGCGCGTCGTAACGGTGCGGCGATCGTCGACGCGCCGAAAACGTTCGATCGTCTGAAATAAATAGTAACTATGCGGATTAAGGAACGCGCTTCCGTGGGGGGCCGTCGTTGGGCGAGAGGTTTTTTGTAAAAAAATCTAGGGGGGGAATGGGGGGTCGGGGAGGGGGGGCTAATTACGAATATCGCATTTTCGGCAAAATCGCGTACGGAGGGTCATTCTACGACGCGAACGACGCAAAAAAGTCTTATGGCCGAATTCGATCCGACGCGTCGTAACGGCACGGTGGTCGTCGACGCGCCGAAAATTTTCGATCGTCCGAAATTTTCAATTTAAAAAGGAATATATTGTGTCCTTTAATCGTGTAACAATATTTATATTTTTCGGTAGTTATTAATATAGTTTTTAACGTAAAAAAAAAACGGAGTGTGTAGGGATCGAACCATCGATACATTGATTGTAAAGCCAATACTTTACCCGCTAGACCATCAACCACTTACTTATTGTTCTTAGTATAGACAGCGTTTTCTATTTATTGGTTAATTTGGTTACAAGGAATTTGGGTAAAAAGAAGTAACAAATGTACGTCATTTATTTTTTGGCCAATAAGCTATAATACATTTAATTATGAACGAATACATTATTTATTTTGCGTCTAAAATTTTTTCTGCAACTACGTACAAAATGTTTTGCATTGTAAAAGTTTCAGATATTAATGATTGCATTAATCAAAATGTAGATATTAATTAAAGTACATTGAAAAAAAATTAAATAAAATTGAAAATTTAAAGAATCGAAGCGAATGTAAAAATTACGTTACAATTATTTGCAAGTGTGAGACAGGAAAAAAAATTGGCAATTACAAATGCAAGTGTGAATAAAAAAAATGTTTGTTTTAAAATGTACAATAATGAAAACGTTAAGTTCTTTAAATATGCAGGAAACAGAGAATTGCTAAAGACAACAAATGAACTGTATAAATAGAATTGTAAAAAAAAAGATTTAAATTAATTTTTTTTTTGTTCCACTGATGTTTCTTTTAATTAGCAGGTTTTGAAGGCAACTATTACATTTCTGTTATTATCTAAATTTTCACGTTCATTTCATTAATATTTACATTTTCAATAATTACTTTTTAACGAAAAAAAAACGGAGTGTGTAGGCATCGCACCATCGATCTTTTGATTGTAAAGCCAGTGCTTTACCCGTTAGACCATCAACCATTTACTAATTGTTGTTAGTATACACAGCGTTTTCTATTTATTGGATAATTTGGTTACAAGGAATTTGGGTAAAAAGAATTTCAAACGGTCGCGAAATATGGTAAATATGCAAATTAAGGAACGCGCTTTCGTGGGGGGCCGCCATTCGTCGGGGGTTCTCGGAAAAAATCGAGGGGGGTCGGGGCGTCGGGGAGGGGGGCTATTTTTTGGAAAACGCCTTTTCTGCAAATTCGCGCACGGCGTGTCGTTCTACGTCGCGAACGACGCAAAAAGTCTTATGACCGAAAATTTTTGATCGTCCGAAAAAAATAGTAAATATGCAGATTAAGGAACGCGCTTCCGTAGGCGGGCATTACTCGATGGGGAGTTTTCGTGAAAAAATTGGAGGGGGGGCGACGGGTCAGGTAGGAGGGGCTAATTTCGGAACGCGCCTTTTCGGCAAAATAGTGTACGGCGTGTCGTTCCACGTCGCGAAATACGCAAAAAAAGTCTTAAGACCAAAATCCGATCCGACGTGTCGTAACGGCGTGGCAGCCTTCGACGCTCCGAAAATTTTCTATCGTCCGAAAATAATACTTCGTCGGCAGATTAAGGAGAGCGCTTCCGTGGGCGGGTATTATTCGACGAGAGGTTTTTGGAAAAAAAACTAGGGGGGGATTGGGGAGTCGGGGAGGGGGGGCCTAATTTTTGAAAACGCCTGCTCGGAAAATTAGCGGGCGGCGTGTCGTTCTACGTCGCGATCGACGCAAAAAAGTCTTATGATCGAAGTCGATCCGACGCGTCGTAACGGCGTGGCGGCCATCGACGCGCCGAAAAGTTTCGATCGTCCGAAAAAAAATACTTTCTTGGCGGATTAAGGACCGCGCTCCCGTGGGCGGGTATTTTTCGACGAGATGTTTTCGAGAAAAATTTGGAGGGGGGTGTGGTAGGGGGGGAAGGGGGGCTAATTTCGGAGGGCACCCCTTCGGCGAATTCGCGTACGGAGTGTCGTTCTACGTCGCAAACGGTGCAGAAAAGTATAATGACCAAATTCGATCCGACGCATCGTAACGGCGTGGCGGCCTCTGATGCGCCGAAAATGTTCGACCGTCCGAAAAAAATACTTCGTCGGCAGATTAAGGACCGCGCTCCCGTGGGCAGAAGTTATTAGAGGAGGGATTTCCGTAAAAAAATTGGTGGGGGTGTGGGGGGTCGGAGAGGGGGGGCTAATTTCGGAACGCGCCTTTTCGGCAGGGGAGCGCGTCGTTCTTCATAGCGAACGACGCAAAAAAGTCTTATGACCGAATTCGATCCGACGTATCGTATCGGCGTGGCTGCCTTCGACGCGCCGAACATTTTCAATCGTCCGAAAAAATACTTCGTCGGCAGATTAAGGACCGCGCTCCCGTGGGTAGGTAGTATTCGAGGAGAGGTTTACGTGAAAAAATTGGAGGGGGAGTGGGGGTCGGGGAGGGGGAGATAATTTCGGAACGCGCCTTTTCGGCAAAATCGCGGGGTGCGTATCGTTCTGCGTCGCTAACGACGCAAATAAGTCTTATGACCGAATCCGATCCGACGCATCGTAACGGCGTGGCGGCCGTCGGCGCGCCGAAAATTTTCGATCGACCGAAAAAAATAGTAAATACGCAGATGAAGGAACGAGCTTCCGTGGGGGTCGTCGTTCGACGAGAAGTTTTTGAGAAAAATTTCGAGGGGGGTGCGAGGTCGAGGAGGGGGGGCTACTTTTGGAAAACGCCTTTTCGGCAAATTCGCGCGCGGCGTGTCGTTCTACCACGCGAACGACGCAAAAAAAGTCTTATGACCGAATTCGATCCGACGCGTCGTTACGGCGACAGAGGAGGATGCCTTGCACAGCGCCAAGGGTGTGCGTAGCGCACGCTTAACTTATGCACATATCAGAATTGGATACGGGGGTTAGCCGTTCAGGTCCTCATACTGTTCACCCGCATATACTGTTCACCCGTTCTCACTTGTTCTAACGAAATGATCAGTCCCATTTTGGGGAAATTTTATTATTCTTAATTCATCACGCTCATCAACATATATACCTACTTTGCACACAGTCATATCAAACTGTTTTAAGATGTTAAATACAAAATTTTCATAGTTACAAGCAAATTTTCCAATAGATATTTCATTAATATCTTCAGTTTTGTAGAAAAAATGTGATGTATGAGTTTTCATTGTATATGGTGGATGGTCTGAGTTTTCAACATAAATGTCAATATCACCATATTTTATGGTTCTATCAAGTAAATATGCAGCAAAACCGCCGGCAATACAACATTTTTTACCCATCGTTTTTCCTGTCAATGTTAATACTTCAAGCGCGACTTTAAACTGCATCTTTTTCGATTCGCTAAGAAGATGTATAAAAAATGGCTCACTAATATAATTGATATGATGCGACAGTAATTCCATGTTTGTCTCACGTTCTAACTAAAAACATACAATTTATTCTAGCATAAGTGAGTAGTGACCCCAAGGTAATGTATCTGTTGAATCCTGAATTAAATATCTTTTATCATCGAAAGGACTCAAAGCAATTTTAGTTTGCTCAATCGAGTAGACTTTATGTAAATGTGATTGGATGGTTCTTTTAGTTCGGTACAGTTCGGTTTTAGTTTCCAGGCAGTTCTTATAGTCATCGAAGGAAATTTTATTTTTTACAATATTAGTTTTTACCCCTTTAGATTTTTTTATATCATCTTTCCCCTCAACTCTAAGCGCATACATTTTCGAACGTAACCCCACGAAATGTGTCATTATGGTGCCGGAGCATTCATCCTTCATTAGCCCATGTACTTTTTTATTAACTAAAGGAATATTATACCGGTTGTTGGACGGATAGTCGCTAGTATCAAATTTAGCAATGTTTTCTTTTATAATTTCCACATAAACATCATCACATTTCACCTCATATATTAAACTATCTGTATCGGTATAAAGCAACTTACAACTAAATTATAGTGAAAATCATATACGCAAGTTTTTGATATATCTAAAATACATAAACCGATATACAGGGGCTTGTTGAAAAAAAATTCCAGACTTATTTAATTCAATAGCAACTAAATTCTCATCAAATATAGCACGACTATGAAAATTGGGGCTAGCGATGTAATTTTTAGCTCCGTATCGACCCTCCCATTTCGACACCAATTTTACAAGCCGATGCTTACGGATATTTTCCATCGTCTTTCCAAAAACCGCATTAATCAGTAACTTATATAGATTCTTTTCAAATTCATTTTTCGAACTGGCGCGCAATTTTGTGTTCAAGTCGATATATTTCTTTAACCAGGGTGATTGATTAAATTTTAATATTCTATGAATTTTTATCAGTTTTAACCCATGGGCTATAGCTTGCTTCAAATTTCGATAATGAATGACGTATCTAGTTTTATTGTGTAAAGTTGTCATTAATTTTGGTAATTTTGATCCTGGGGGCACTAGATGTTCCGGACAGAATGGTATGTCTTTATGTTTGTCATGTAAGTGTTCGGGGTACTCTAAATCAACCTCGAGAACGTAACCTTCCGGCGATTCGTTGGATACTTTGGAAACGTCAAAATTTTCGATATTTTCAACCCACTGAAACCCACCAAAAGGCAAGAACTGCTCCATAGCCCACCCATATAAGTTATTAATATCGAAATATAGTAGGTAATTACTCACTTTTGAGGGATCATAATCTGACATAAATTTATTATTGTCCTTGGCATACCTGTTGACGCATTGGCTTACACCGCCCCTAATACCACGCTCAATAAACAATAGCATGTCAACGTCTTGTAAAAGTTCTAGCTCCACCTGGGTATACTTCAACATACAGTCCCAAGTATACCCAGGTAGTGTATAATAATATGCAGGATCCAAATGATAAATATTTAAACATATTTGTCTGAAATTTTCAAAGATATCCGTCAATAAAAGTGCGTCAGTTTTCAAATATAAGTCTGAATATTCACCTAGTGTTTTAATATTAAATTTTTCCCAAACATTCCGAGCATGTTGGTAGTCTTCATCGCTTATATTAGAGTCATTTAATTTATTGTAAAAATGTTCTTTTGTCGGTAACTCAGTTTCAGATAATTTTTCCACAGAATCTATATAGTCATATGGAAATACTCCTTTTCTCATAAGCATATTAAAATTTTCACTATCTAAATTACTAAATTCTTTTTGTAAATTAGTTAATTCCCCTTTTCTTAAATATGATGATAGCTTATCCAGTGATGCTGCCATAAATTGGAAAGAATCGATGAACCGCAACTTTATTGCAAAACCTTCAACACTTCTTGTGAACGATATGTATTTTTCCTTATTGATCGGTAATAATGAGATCCGACCAGTTTTTGCAAGATCTTTGATAAGAAAATGAGCGTCATATCCAGATAAATTATGAAAAATGATCGGTACTGTAAATGGCTTCTTAAAATTTAGGTTGCAAGCTTCGTGCGCGGGACCGCGATATTTACCCGTAAAGTGACAGTGGTCATGAACTTTTTTATCATTCAGCTTAAACGATTTTTCGCAAATATGGCAATGGGTGGATATTGAAAAATCCCTTTGTTGCAATTCCGAAATGTTCATTGGCATGATAGTTTTTAGTTTTAATTCAATAAATTCACCAATATTCTCTAATTGTTTTGAAAACCACTCTATACAGTTAATATTACGATTGCTACAATAATATGATAAGCTATCATCATATGAACATTTAAAATATAATCCCGCACTGAAAGCAGTATGTTTTTGATATTTTAAAGTTTTAGTTTGACTAATTTCGGAAAATGGGCTGGCTTGGATCCGAAATCGCGCATAAGTTATAATTATAATTTTTGAACCTTAAAATTTTTTCCTTTGGAAATGATATTTTACATTTATTAACATTTTTACAATCTACTGTATGTAAATTTAATTTTACTTCACTAGAAAAATAATTTAAACATATATCACAAATGTACAGTTTCCCATTGCGTTTACTCATTTGTTTAGACACAAGTTTGGAAAGGTCTTTTATCCAACAGAAATGATACTTTATTTCAACATCGGAAGCATCGTCATCATTACTTTTTTCACGCTCATCTGTATATTTATTTTGAATAATTAATAAGTTTACATGTTTCTCTAACTTAGTTTTAGTTAAACGAGCTGGTACTGTATGAAAATTCTTCCCAAACAATTTTAGCATATAAACATTAACAGAAATGTTATTTTGTTTTTCAAATTTTTGAATTTGAGATAGTGACATTGGAAGTTCAATATTTTTTAAATCCAAAATTGTCGAGTAATGAGGGTATGATGATACTCTATTTGAATGGCGGTCGGCGGGATACAAAGCCGAAACTATCGCCCAAGCAAAGCATGCATCATCATCATAATTTTTTACGTTGATGCACGCATGCTTACAAGCAATCACCGCCGGTAGTCTAATGAACGATGAGCCGTTACCCATTTCAACAACATTAATATTTATTTCTAAACTATTTATTTTTTGTAGCGCAAATCCTGAGTCTTTTTCTTGAAACTCTTCCAATTTATTCAAAATTTTATCTATAATATGCTCCTGAAACCATAACTTTAAATCTATACTGATATCAATTGAGGCATTTTTAGTGTTAAAATATTTAAATTCAGTAATTTCCTTTTCAGTTATAGGATTTGCCTTAATAAACTGGCCACAAAATACAGAGTTTACTTTTATTGTTGGAAATGATTTAAGATTGTTATTTATTCGTGACTTGAAGAGAAAGAAAGCATCTTCAAGAAAATGAATAGCGTCTTTTGTTTTAAATTAATTATTAAACCTGAACGTATGCGACCTGCAAATACTGAATTTACATCCACCCATTTAACTCTAGAACTTCTGTTTACTTTACCCCCCAACCCCTGCCCAACATGCCCTAAATTTGTTAACAAAGCTTTAATTCTTTTTAAATGTCCGATATTTGTATGGATTTTTCTCTGAAGTCCAATAGAATTGCAATTATGTAATGTCCGGTTGAGCAAACGTAAATGTCGCCCCACTAATTTTAACCACTTTTCCTTATCTAAAATGTTTTTACTTTCACTTAATACTTTTTTAACACAATCAAATTTTTTCACAATTTCATCACTCAAATTACATATATCCATTATCAAATTTTATCTAATAATATAATACATTTTTTGCAAACTTGTATGCATGAACATTCATATTCTAATGATTTGGTAAACTTTGACCGCACCTTTATAAATAATTGCTTTAAATAAATAGAAATGTTTACTGTTACTGGCAAATGATTGGGATAAATTGCATCATCGATATAAAAAATGCGTGGTTTTCAACAAATATACGAGTTTTAAAATATTTTCTACAAATAATACATTTATACATACTAACTTATTGCGGCTCTTTATTGTGTAGAGGATTCGCCTTCGCTGATAGTGCCATCACCTCTTACCATTGTTGCGATTCTTGTTGCGATTCAACTAAAATTAAAAGCAAAAATAGCGCTTAGTAAAAAAATGATCAAAATGCATGAAAATTTACTTACATGCACCGCTTGGAGGACAATTCTCGTTTTCAATAAATTTGAATGATGGTCCTAACGACGGTTTATTCACGTCTTTCATACCCTCGAATACCAGACAATATTTCCCTGATGTAAAATTTTTTAAGTCGTCTCTCATTACAAGTGTCATCCGTTGCGGCAAGAAAGTAACCCTATCCTCAAATTCTAAAAATACTGTTTCACCAAAATTGGTTTTTACCAATTTAGCTGAAAATATTGGTATCGGTACATTTATTGGAAAATCCACCAGCTTAATGTTGGGTTTGGTCTTTAAGACAGACACACTATTAAATTTTCTTAAATCCATCTAAAAATGTTTATACATGTTTGTGAATAAATTACAAAAATAAAAATGATTAGAACTTACGTTTTTTTATAAACACACACACACTTGCTGCGAACTAACTTGATGTGAAAACTTGGATATAATGTAAAATTATCTCAGTTTATGCTTTTATACACATCGATAGTCCCATAATTGGCAAAATATATTTCTCGACATCCTTCAACTCATAAATATCCATCAACGTCAGCATTATTATCATACTTGCAGCATCCGGTCGGCTTTATATGGTATTAATTAAATGCAGCTATTAATGAGGTTACATTTTTGCAGATGTTGTTTGCCTTGATTGTAAATTATCAAAGTTGATAACCCAGCTTGTTGGGTTTATTTCCACACGATATAATTACTTGTTTATTTCCACTTAATATAATGAGCCGCTACTTTTTATTGATATTATACAGTATCTGGAGATTTCTAATTAAAAAGTCCCTCCTTATTCCGGCTATACTTGTATAAAACCTCGCCAATACTCATAAATTATATTTTACGTAGCTAATTGTGAAGCAGTGAAGATGTCTTTGTGGGGATATTTTTCCGAAAAGTGAGTGAATTACTACTTATAAAATATTATTACATACATATTTCAATTACAGTGATAGTGATGATGATGACCTAGCCCCGCAAAGCAACGACGACTGTATTGAGCACGGTTGTACGATGGATTTATGTACATGCCCGTGGAAATCGTGAGTAAAATTTCATTATTTTCTTAAAATATCAAGAGAGGTGATTATTTTCTTATACATTTAAAAATAAATTTATTGATTACATACATAATCGAATTCTTAGAGAATATTATTCAATTACAGCGACGACGCACCATCGCCTCTGGAGGATCTTTCAACGACATATTCTACAGAATTTGAGAGGTATGTATATTAGTCAGTTTATTAATCATTTAATTTTTTTAAAAGCGTATTATTTTTTATCTCATAAAATTGTTGTTACAGTGCACCGCGGTGGACATTTGACCACACAGAGCCTCTGGAGGATCTCCACCCAGCATTTAATATTGCGGAATTGGAGGGGTATATATATTATTCAGTTTATTAATCATTTAATTTTTTTAAAAGCGTATTATTTTTTATCTCATAAAATTATTGTTACAGTGCACCGCGGTGGACATTCGACCACACAGAGCCTCTGGAGGATCTCCACCCAGCATTTAATATTGCGGAATTGGAGGGGTATATATATTATTCAGTTTATTAATCATTTAATTTTTTTAAAAGCGTATTATTTTTTATCTCATAAAATTATTGTTACAGTGCACCGCGGTGGACATTCGACCACACAGAGCCTCTGGAGGATCTCCACCCAGCATTTAATATTGCGGAATTGGAGGGGTATATATATTATTCAGTTTATTAATCATTAAATTTTTTTAAAAGCGTATTATTTTTTATCTCATAAAATTATTGTTACAGTGCACCGTGGTGGACATTCAACCCCACAGAGGAGGAGCATCCGACGATATATTCTGTATTTGATAGGTATATATATTATTCAGTTTATTAATCATTTAATTTTTTAAAAAGCGTATTATTTTTTATCACATAAAATTATTGTTACAGTGCACCGCGGTGGACATTCGACCACACAGAGCCTCTGAAGGATCTCCACCCAGCATTTACTATTGCGGAATTGGAGGGGTATATATATTATTCAGTTTATTAATCATTTAATTTTTTAAAAAGCGTATTATTTTTTATCTCATAAAACTATTGTTACAGTGCACCGCGGTGGACATTTACCCCCCCACAGCACCTCTGGAGGACCACCGTGGATATCCACCCCCACCACAAGCCATCCATAGATGTTAAATATAAAAAAAAATAAAATGTAAATAAATATGTAAATATGTAAATTATAAATTATTAAAATAAATTAGTTAATAGAAATGATATTTTTCGTCTAATTTATATATAAGAATCTTTCATTAGTAGTTGAAATAGCTCAGTGGGAGAGCGTTAGACTGAAGGTCTTGAGGTTCTGAGTTCAAATCTCAGTTTTAACTTTTTTTTTGTTTCACTTTAATTTATATAATGATAAACATTTCAATTAGTTGACCTCTCTACACAAATAGCATCATATCGCACTTTGCGCTTTCCTTATCACACTGCTGTACATTAATATAAATTATTATTTGTTCAAGTATAAAACTGCCGAGTCATCCCGGCTTCAGACCAAAATTTCACAACCAGAAAGGCACTACATACAGGGCTGCCACCCACACCACGTGATAGCCCATATGTAACATCGAATCAAAACATCTTTCAAATTTTAGCTATCTTCAACGGGTCTAGAGTTATAAGCGAAAAACAGAAAAACCCCCCCACTACTGCCCACGGCCCGCCGGCCATGTTTTTTTCTATAAGCCCAGGCGTACACGCTTTTTCTATAAGCCCCCCGGCGGCCATGTTTTTTTTCTAGAATCCCCCGGCGGACATGTTCTTTTCTAGAACCCCCCGGCGATCATGTTTTTTTCTAGATTACCCCGGCGGGCATGTTTTTTTCTATAAGCCCAGGCGAACATCTTTTTTTTCTATATACCCAACTGCGTATGCTTTTTCTCTAAGCCCCAGCCGCCATGGCTGCCAGAGTCTTACGTCATACAACACCAGGCAGTCTTCACCGACGACAATGACCATAAGCTCTTCAACCCTGAAGACTTCTTCAGCAACGACAATGACCAGAAGCTCCGCAACAACCTCTTGGACGCTCTCGATGAACACATGCCATCGAGCTCACACAGAGGCCCCTTCCGGTCCAGAACTCTCTTTGCTTATCTACTACTGTGCCTTTTTACAATTTGAGATAATGGTTTATCATGTTTCCTTATTTTTTTTAATATTGACTGTAAATAATTTTCAAACGGGAAGGAGCTAAAATTATCCAAGGGACCAAATTTTTTTACATCATCGGTAAGGTGCAGTAAATTATGAACATTATGAGAGATGTGTTCTGCACCATATAAAATTTTAAAAGTGTTTACATAGTATTTTAAGAGATCAGCAGCATAGTCTATTAGACTAAAATGGTTTTACTAGACAAAATAGTGATTGCAACATGTAAAGTAAGAAAATTTAAATATCTATCACTACTTAATTTGTTCTTTAAAGCCACAGGCCCGATATAAAATAAAAACATCCTAAATTCGGTTGCTTCCCACCTTTTTAAGGCATCTTTGGTTAGGTCGCTTACTAGTTCTAAATGTACAGATTTTGTAGTAAAGCAAACAAATAAACTGATATATGCTTTAGACGCCTTACCTCCTCGGCCTTTCTTGTCCCTTATTAAAATCGGGCCAGCATAATCGATTCCGGTTATGATAAAGGCTGGTTTCGGATAAACTCTAGGTTTGGGTAATATGCCCATAATTGGAACTTTCGATACAGGGTTTATTCGGTAACATCTTATGCATGAATGTACGGTTTTTCTTGCAACATTTCTGCCCGATAAAGGCCAAAAGCGTTCCCGCACAGAGAATAGTAATTGTTGTGGACCAGCATGATACGGATGTGTTCATTCAAAAAGACGAGTTTCATTAAATAATGTTTGTTCGAAAGAAGTGCCGGGTGCTTCTTTTCATACTCATAGGACGACATCTGTAACCTACCTCCCACTCGCAAAACACCATCTGGGTCTAGGAAAGGGTTTAGACTAAGAAGTGACGATTTTTTATGCAATAACTTGCCCTCGCTAAGGGCTGAAAATTCTTTAGGGAAACTTTCGATTTGGGATATCTTGACTAAACAAGTTAGTGCCTTGGCTAGTTCAGTTGCACTTAGCGGGCCAAAATTTCGATTCGGGATGTGCCGTTTGCAATTATAGACGAATCTTAGACACATAGCTGTTACCCTAAATAACCTTGACAGGCTTGAAAACTGGCTGATTGGAAACAACTCGGTTTGTTCCATTACTTGAAAAGACACCTTCTGTTTTTTTAAGCTCGGGTAGCTCACCCTTAAATTGGAAGGACGATTGCAACCATGCATCCTGCGATTTGCCTAGCCAATGTGGGCCAGACCACCAAATTGTAGATTTTAAAAAATCGTTAGGATATACATTTGAGTTTTCTAAAGACAGTTGTTTAAGACACCTCACTGCTAACCATGGAGCTGAAGCCGTACCGTAAGTCACACAGTATTAAGATGGTAGGTATTCACCTCCTGAGAGAAATTAGGACGCCAAAGAATTTTTTGTAAGGATCTCTGCCTTGGTTCGATCAATATTTGCCGGTACATTTTTATTATGTCAGCACAAATTACTATATTATGTTGGCTAAACCTTAAAAGTATAGAGACAAGATCGTTCTGAATCGTTGGACCTATATATTGCAGATCTTTCAACGATGTATCAGAGTCTGAGCGAGCCGAGGCGTCGAAGACTACCCTGAGTTTGGTTGTTTGATTTTGCTCATTAAGTACACCGTGGTGTGGTAAAAATATGAATAATCAGACTTATCATCACTTGCAATTTTCGACATGTGACCAAGACTATGGTATTCCTTCATGAAATCTACATATGTGCGATTTAAAATTGGATTTTTTTGTAATTTGCGCTCTATGGAATATAAACGATTTAGAGCCGATTGGTTAGAATCCCCTAGACAAGATGGTGTGTGTTTTAAAGGGATTTGAACAATAAATCGCCCTTCTTGATCGCGAGTTGTGGTTTTCTGGAAATTATCCTCACAAATTCTTTCATCGATTGACAACATTGGAGTTTCTATAAAAGGTTCCCCTAGTTCCCAGAATTGTTTTAATTAATTTTGCAAATCTAAATTGGAAACAATATTGCAGTGTGTTTGACCACTAGAGATGGACTTAATGGGGCCGGACACTATCCAAACAAAAACGGTTTTTTGCATAGTGGGAAGGTTGGTACCTAATTGAAATTAACCTACACAAAGAAGGTCATAAAATATTCCTGCTCCCAACAGGATATCAATTTTGTTGCATTTATAAAATTCAGGATCAGCTAGCCTCAGGTGACTAGGTATATTAAGAGACGTAACGCTTATAGGCTGGCTTGGCATATTTTCATTAATCTTCGGCAAAACAGACAAGTAATTATAGTTTTAAAGGAATTATACATTGACTCGATTGATAAACTGCATTTTTGATTTATGTGCGACATTACTTGATTAATTCCTACAACAGACAGGTTAATTTTTGTTTTCTCTAGGCCTAACCGATTGCATAATTCTTCGGTAATGAAATGCGTTTGAGATGCAGAGTCTAACAAGATTCTACAGGTATGTGGGTACCCTACTCGGTCAACAACTTGTACCAAAGCAGTAGACAATAAAACAACCGTGTGTTCATTATTATTATTTGCAGAGTAGTTAAAAATATGACTAGTTTCATTGTCGATTGGTTGAATGGCCTTGGCAGAATTTGCAATGAGGTTTTTACTGTTCGAACTAGCCCTACTTTCGCTATTACCGGGCCTGTCGTCAAAATCAAGTAGAGTATTATGCTTAGCGTTGCACTTTTTGCAATGACCCGCGAAATAATGCTTTGATAAATGATTACCTCGCAGGCAATTTATGCACAACCTCAATTTTTTAATTTGTTCAATCCTATCATTGATTGACAGTTTTAAAAAGTCTGAACAAGCTTGAATGAAATGTTCACCCTTGCAAACAACGCATGTTATTTTTTTTGCATTAGCCGTATTTACTTGATAAGCTGCATGTGTAGCATGAGATTCTTTGTGGTATGGTTTTTTATCATGTGTTATCTCCGAAGTTTTAGTTAAAGTTTTCAACAGATCTGCTTTATTTTTAATGAACAACTTAAAATCGTTTAAGGTAGGCATTTTATTGTTTCTATTATTACCAGGGACATAAACCTTAGTCTCCTCCCAAACACGCGCCGTTGTCTTATCCAATTTATTAGTTAAAATGTAAATTAGGAGTGTGTCCCAGTGTTCGATAGGCTGATTAAGAGTTTGTAACGATCTGAGATGTTTTGAAAGCGTGTCAAGCATTTTTTCTTAATTCTGAAAAAAATCACGATCTAAGGCTGGAATATCAAAAATTGCTTTAACATGGTTATGTACAAGTACATTTTCGTTATTGTACCTGTTTAACAAAATATCTCATGCAACACTGTAATTGTTAGCTGAAAATTCCAAAGACCGTACCACCTGTGCTGCACTGCCTTCTAACGCCACACGTAAGTAGTGGTATTTTTTGTATTTCACTAAGAGACTGATTTAAATTAATTAAAGATTCAAAGGTATCTCTGAACTCCAACCAATTCTCATAAGCACCGGTATATTTTGGTAATTTGATCTCAGGCAATTTTATATTTTGTACATAAGGCATAGCATCATTGTCAGAGCAGCCCTGTTTATTTTTTATTTGCATTGTTTCGGGACCAGGTGCATTTACAACCTTGTAATAATCGATAATTGTTTGTTTACATTTAGAAGTTAATGAAAAATACATTTTTTCAAATTCTTCCCTCTCCTTGTAATTGTCATTTTCATCCTCATTTTGCTCCTCGATTAAAACTTGTACGTCATCAAACTCTTGCAATACGGTTTGATGTATATCTAACCCGTTTCTAATTCTAATATATTTGCTCTGTCTCTTTGTTCAATTGGAATTCCCGCAACCAAATTTAAAAAGGCATCTAGGTGATCTTTAAAACGAGTTTGACGTTGCTTTAGCGAACTACGTGTTTTAATAAGCTTTTTCATGTTTGGCGGGCTCATTTTGAATACAATTAATTGATAATATTGCAAAGATAATTAACTGTTAAGCTATCCAAAAAGAAACTATTTATTCTCTAGGAAATTAGGCATTAAAATAGGTAAACAAGGAACGAACTTACAGCTTTGTACAGTTTGCCTGCCTGCTACACCAGCTGATCGGTTTCCAGTAGTAGCCCAGCTCGATATTTATTGAAATGCTGCTGCTCGCCGCCAAGAACTTGCACGGTCCGCTGCTCGTTTCTACTACACGTATTTCTTGGTTATGGCCGACGTTTCTCAACGTCGAAATTTTTGACTGTATTTACTTGAGTTTCACTGGTTATTATCGGATTTGAAGGACCATATGTTGATTAATTTGTCTTTTATTTTGCTCCGAGTAATAAAACTCTGGTTTGATTGTTGTGTACAATGATTTATTCACTTTTTTTGACGCTTACACACATGAATACAGCCGGTTCGGTTTGTTAATTTGCAACGACTCTCGTCCCTCGTCAATTACATCGTTGCGGGTGTTTACAAAAAAGGTTGACGAATGGGGAACTATTATAAAGTACAAATAAAGCGTAGACAGCTTATGATATACACCACTATCCGAAATTAATCGTCCTTCCTCTACCCGAAATTGCAGTCTAGTCCTTCTTGGTAAGAAAATGGAAGATTAAAATCAACATTATCTGTTGCAATATCCATTTCAACATCATCATTTACTAATACTATGGGTATATTTTTTATATCAAATTTATCAGACGTTTCTTTGTATTAGTACAATCTTGTAAAATCTTTGTCGGAGAACTTTTAATACGGAACGCATCTTTTAACATTTCTATTTCTGATACAAGTAAATCAGAACTAGCTTTTCCTAATGCATTTTCGGTACCAAAATTATTAATAAGACTATTTTGTAAAATTGGTGTAGTACTGTTGTCAGGAGCTAAATTAGCATATTCATTAAAAGGTAATTCTGATATTTTTGATCCTTGTTTAACAAGGTTTAAAATTTTTTGTGCTCGAGAAGTCATATGCTTTCTGAAAAGTAATAAAAACGACATAAAAAATTAAAAATTTATTATTTTCATTGATTATTCTTTTTTTTTTTGGAGAATAAATGCAAAAGTGCAAAAGCAAGCAGAATCTGCTAACTGTGATCAAATGCAGTCATAACATAAATGCAATAGCTGCTATCTACTTGGTATGGAAAATCTAGTTTTTTAGTAGACTCTGCTTTCATTACATATAAATAGTTATATCGGAATATTAAGAAAACTGTACTTACTCTTTTCTAATATACATTCAACTGCTAACTGCTATTATTATAGTGCAAAAATAGCCTTTATACCAGAGCGCGCCTAGTCGGGTTATAAAACCTATAATAATAAACAAGAAACTGACAGATAGCAGATATTGCCGCTCCTAGCAACAGGTTGATTAGATAGCATGTATTGTTTTCACTCGATAAAATAAACAAATAATTTTTCTGCAGTTAGCAGACCATTTCATATTGCGCGCTAAATTTGTATGAAGCTAACTACACAAAAAGTCATATTTCCCAAAAATGTCAGCAGGTATTGTCATATCGCCGACGTTTTATCTTTTTGGCTGGCCGCTTAGCCGTCTAGAAGTTGTGGATGCGTTCTAACTTGATGTGCTATCACAGATGACAGGTGACAGTAATGTTTATTTTGTGCAATGATCATAGAAAAATATAATAATTAATCATTGGTTTTGAGAGAATAAAATAAATAATTTTAAAATGGATTTGACTTTAATTTATTGTGTAGAAGATTTTAATATAATCTATGATATATCACATTTTTTGTATAAGGATAATGTGGCCCGAAAAACAAGTCTTAACAATGGCGTAACCGTCAGCATGAACGTAATGTAAGCACACTAGCATTTAAACTTCTTAGCAGTAACTATGGGATTTGGCAGTGTAAAGCATATGGCTTAGATGGATTTCGAGTAAAACAACGTTTTATCACAACAAACTTTTTAATACAAGGCCCGACAGCATGGAGTATGGCAGACTGACTTTTTCTCTTAGAACAGCTAGCGCCATCTATATTACATAGACAGAAGTGCACATATCAACACCTCCCTTCAATTCTGTAATATTAGAAAGGTAAGGAACAAACACAATACTACATACTTATTTCTAATCATTTGGAAATAAACTTTATCAAAAAAAACTGTAGTTTTAATTCTATTTTTTACAATAAATTAACATTCTAAGATATTTAAATTAAGGACCAGGTAATTGCTTTGTAAGAATATCCGCATGCTGCTTATCAGTTTGAATATAAAATATTTTAACCTTATTTTCAGCTACACAATCTCTTACAGTGATGTTTGATATCTATGTGTTTAGTACGTTTAGATTCTAAAGTTGAGGCCATTTTTATACAACTTTGATTGTCTTCAAAAATTTTAATCGGGTAAAATTTGTAATTTCTGATAGCATTTGTGCTAAGAAAAGGTTTTCTGTTATGCAGGTAGATAAAGCAACATATTCGGATTCGGTACTGGATAACGTGACAATACTTTGCTTTTTCGTTTTCCAGTACACCACATTGTTATTCATTTTTATTACAAAACCAGTTATACTCTTACGATCGACAATACTGTTGGCAAAATCAGAGTCTACGTAAGAGACTAAATGAACATTTGAATCACTACTCTGTGAATCTTAAACCAAAATTCTCGGTTTGTTTTAAATATCTCAAAACATTTTTTAAGTGATTCCAGTGCTCATCAGAATATCCATTTTGAAATTGACTAAAGTATGTGATACTAAAACTAAGGTCGGGTTTAGAGCCTAGCATTAAATACATCAAACAACCTACGAGTTCACGATAGGGTAATTTATTTACGATTCCAGGCTGAACAAGTAATTGTAATTTTGGCTGCATGAGTAAATCAGAGAGTTTTTTTAAAACTTTTCTAATTAATTCTTTTTGACAAATGTATAATTCATTATTAACTTTGTTAATTTCTAACGTCCATTCTCACCGTGCTTCTTAAGGAAGGTTTAACGGTAAGGCGTGCTTAAATCTAAATTTTCCGTTGCACCGTTGCTTAAACGTACTTAAATTGCCCTAAACCTTCCTTAAATTTAAGCTCTGAAAAATGGTGGCTTAAAGCTGGTTTAAATTTAAGATTTGTTCTGAGCATGCGCATTTTTACAAATTATGTGTCATCATTACTGTCATTTATATGATTTCAATTTTCAGTATTTAAAATTTTAAATTATATTATAAAATAGAATCTGATGAAGAAGATATCTTTGAGGACGACATTGACATATTGGAAATTATTGATTTCGGGTTTCCCAGAAGAATTTATATCAGAACCCAAATAGCACTGTACGTTCGATACAAGTTTGCATCAGGTTTGCATGTGCAAACCTTTCAAACTTGCTTCAGGCTTACAAACACAAGTCTGCTTACTTGATGCAAGCCTGCATCAAACTGCCTAGTTACCACTTTGCAAGGCTTGTTGCAAACTTGCAGAACAAGCTCACATTAAACCTGTTGCAGCAAGCTTACTTCAAGCATTTTTATGTGAGCTTGAATAAGACTTCCCAGTTGTCTTTGAGTAGGGCTTGTAGAACGAGCGTGCATCAAGCTTATACATAAAGCCTGTATGCAGTGGCAGCTGGTGGATTTTGGTTACTCCATATCTCAGTATTGGAGCATGGGACCCAAGCAATATTTTAAGGCACGACTATCAGTACTAAATGAAGAAGTTTTTCAGAAAAAAATTGAAAAAAAATTTGAGGAAAAAAGTTACAAAAAATACGCTGCCACCCCAGATTACTTATAGACCATTAGTAAAATATTTGCAAACTATTTTTTTTCGTAATCAGAAGGAAAATTTATCATCCCATTTTTTTGGTTTTCGAAAATTTTGATGTTTTTTGTAAAGTTATGACGATTTGAAATTTACACAGTGAAGAACTTAAATTTCAAAATGTCATAATAACATTACAAAAAATTAAAATTTTCGAAAACAAAAAAAAAACGGTATTTGTTGAATATTTGTTTTTCTATTTGCTCTTCTTTTTAAAAACTTGTATTAATGTTAAACCACGCCAACCACCCTATGTGTAAAATATAACTCTTTTCTAATATGTTGGTACCATATAAATAAATAGATTTATATTACCATTCTTTAAATGACTTTATTTTTTATAAACTATTTCTAATATATATATATATATATATATATATATATATATATATATATATATATATATATATATATATATATATATATTAGACTTCTAGGATCGGTCGGAAGTAGCATTTCAACCATATGAGAATTTCATACCTCTCACCACTATTCACTTCACCTTAGTTGGTATAAAACTAGCGGTTGGCCTCTATCATTTTTCATATAGCATATGGAGAACAAATAGTTGAAATCGATCTATGTCTGGTTAGGAAATGACAAATGATATTGGCTATCGATCTATCATGATTTAAAGGTGTAATTCAATGCAGGTCGGGGTATTTGCCCGCTGAGTAGTTGTTTCCTTCAAATCATATTTAATCATATATATATATATATATATATATATATATATATATATATATATATATATATATATATGGGACAATCCGCGTCAACCGGATCAGAGCTACGACCAAAATTAGGAGCAACCAAAAAAATCGACCAAGGACTCATTTTAAAGCTTAGAGCATCTACTTTCAAATGCCGAGTGCGCCTTTGAACAATCCAATATAGCGGCTCCAATATGGCGGCCGGAAGCCGGAGAAAAATCGAGTGTCCAGCAAAAAAAAGCTTGTAAAAATAAAAATTCGCAACCGATCGGGTCATATCTTAGCTGAAATTGTAGCTGATGGACGCCCCTAAAAAGTTGGTGTGGTAGGTTGACAAAATCCAACATGGCGGATCCAATATGGTGGCCGAATTTTTTGAAAAACAACCGATTTGCACCAAATTTGGTATTCAGGTGTTTTGGGGGTCACTGATCACGAATCCGAGGTCAGATTTGTCAAACTCAAGATGGCGGATCCAAGATGGCGAACGAAATTTTCGAAAATCAACCGATTTGTACCAAATTTGTTATTCGGGGGTTTTTGAGGTCGCCGATAACGAATCTCAAATTTCTAAAATTCTCAAATTTAATGTGGCGGATATAAGATGGCTGATCTAATAAGGCGGCGATATTTTCGAAAATCAGCCGATTGACACAAAATTTTATGTAAGGGGGTGTTTGCGGTCACTGATAAATCTGTGATAAAAATTTAAAAATTTTGACAGACTGAAGGTCGAGGCTCATCATGGCTCAAAATCAATTAGTTATTGAAATTTTAGCAAATCACTAAAGCATATGTGCAGTAATGATTATTTTTATGAGTTTTTTTATTACCTATTAAGTAATTAATCTACTACAGGTTGAAATTGTCGGAACCAGGACAATAGGTTAAAATAAAACGCTTTCGTTTAATATAAACTTCTTCAGGGCTCAATAGCCAAATAATGATGTAGAAATTCCACAACAGGAAATTCTTTTTAAAGACTACGTCTGTGGGCATAACAATTACAAGACCAATCAATTTGAAAGTCAATAAAATATACATATATGTAGACATTAGACACAACAGATTAAAATTTAATAATCTTAATCAGTATTTTTAAAAAAAAACAACCTATTTGCACCAAATTTGCTATACTGGGGTTTTTGGGGTCTCTGAGTACGAATCTGAGGTCAGATTTTTAAAATTCAAGATGATGGACCTAATATGGCGGAAACTCAACCCAATCCACTATATTGGGTCCGCCATCTTGGATTTTGAAAATCGAACTTCGGATTCGTAATCGGCGACCCCAAAAACCCCCGTATAACAAATTTGGTAGAAATCGGTTGATTTTCGAAAATTTCAGCCGCCATCTTGGATCCGCCACCTTGAGTTTGGCAAATCTGACCTCGGACTCGTGATCAGTGACATCCAAAACCCCAGTATACCAAATTTGGTGCAAATCGGTTGATTTTCAAAAATTCGGCCACCATATTGGATTCTTGACCGCGATATTGGATCCGCCATGTTGGATTTTGTCAACCTACCACGCCAGCTTTTTTAGGGGCGTCCATCAGCTACAATTTGAGCCAAGATATGACCCGATCGGTTGGGAATTTTTATTTTTACAAGCTTTCTTTGCTGGACACTCGATTTTTTCTCCGGCTTTCGGCCGCCATATTGGAGCCACCATATTAAATTTTTCAAAGGCGCACTCGGCATTTGATAGTAGACACTCTAAGCTTTAAAATGAGTCCTTGGTCGATTTTTTTGGTTGCTCCTAATTTTGGTCGTAGCTCTGATCCGGTTGACGCGGATTGTCCCATATATATATATATATATATATATATATATATATATATATATATATATATATATATATATATATATATATATATATATATATATATATTGTTGTGGTAATAAGGATTGTTGTATTGTTGTATTTTTATTTATAATTTGTAAAAATTTTGAATTGTTTTATTAAACTGTTGTAAAATTGAAAATTTTGTGATTTATTAAAATTTATGAAAATTGGCGCCTTTATTTTAAATTTGTATTTATTTTTATTTATGCCCTTGTATACCCAAACTAGCTCAGATTTTATTTGACAAGTTTTTTACTTACTGTTTTATTTTCTTTTGCTCTTACTCAGGATGCAGGTTCACTATGTTTCTATCTATGGTATAATTTCAAATTTAAATACACAAAATCAGTACACATCCATACACAAAAAAACTAAACACTTTCAGAAAATAACAAGGGTTGTTTTAATTTAATAATTTTTTTAAAAATTTTAACAAATAAATTTACTATAATAGCTTAATTTACCCAACCAAATGTTAAATCTCGAGATTTTACCTTACTTTGTTTTCTATCCTTGCAGTTGGCCAAACTGTGTCGTTTCTTAATTCTGTATCAGCGGTATTCCACGTTCCAAGTTCAGATAATATGGCCGCTCTAATTTTCTACTGTACTGGTGTAGTGTATTTACGTTATTTTTTGTGGTTTATCCCCAGCTGGATTTTTTTTATAACAGGTAAGTACTTACAAAATTTTTCCACTGTTTCTTTATTTTTTCTGTCTTGAATTCTTATTTTAAAACCTTTTATTTACAACAGTCTACTTCTAACCTTGATTTTCTTAATATTTCTTCTCTTTTTATTTCATTCGATTCGCCAAATTTCCAAAACTTTCTTCAACCTCCAATTTTTTTATCAATAACAACAAACTATCAATTTCTTTTCTTGCTTACTTTAATTTTGTATATAGTAAAATCACCAAATTTCAAAAATGACTACTTGTGACAAATTATTTTTTTTATGTCAAATATTTTTAATTTTGATAATAAAAACTTTTATACTACCTTTTTGTTGCCTTTTTAATACAATATTCTTTTCTTGATACTTTCCTGAGCATTTTCTGTAAATTAGCATGTGTATGTTCAGTATAAAAGTTTTTATCTTTCACATCTCTTTTTAAAAATGTTTCTTAACGAGTGCCCTATAATTTTAAACAAACTCCTTTTTATAAACTAGAACTTATTAACTACTCATAACAAATCTTTTCATCTCTAGATTAACATATCTTTTCTCAAAAACTAATATTTTTGTTTCTACATTTTGTAGGCTGTCGAAATTGGTTTCACCCCTTTTACCACACTTTAACACGGTGTCTTGAGCTACCCCCACACACACACGAAGCACTGAGTGTCTTCATTGTCCTAATGGCATATCTTTGCACATCGATGGATTTTCTGTTTAATTTTGGATGAAATTATAGTTCAACTATGCTGTCACACATACAAAATCAAGAAATGTTTATGTTTCAACCCCAATATTGGAGAAATTATTATGGCATTCATCTAAACACTTTACTGCACCCCTGTTTGGTAAGTCTTATTTCAGTTTATATTCACTTTTACAGACCATGCACTTTTTATGTTTCGTTATGAAAGTTTTAAGATAATTTACAATATTTTCCCTGTTTATTGAATGTTGCTTTCTTAACTTTTATCTAAACTTTTGACACTACTGAAGTTGATTGAAGTGAATTTTTATATGGGACTACATTGGTGACACCTTTTCGATGGTAGGAAATACACAAAATGTCTCTCGTCAGCTCTGCCAGTGAAGATCCAGGACTTCGACTTGAACACCTTTTTTCTTGCTTTTTTATTTTTTTCATTAATTTTTATGGCCAATTTGGCTTTGCAAATACCTTATAACTAACTACATTTTTGATATGAACAATAAATACTTAATTCTACTACACATATGTTAAAAACTAAATTAAAATTATTTTCTGAAAATGTTCATTCATAAATGTATGCATAATACTGTATTCATCAAACCTTTTATTTTTACTGCACGTTTGCACTCTATTTTTGTCCCTCTATTTATCTGCATTTTATTATTCTAATGAAACCAATTAAAAACCTTTTAAAATAATTTATAATATTGCTACATGTGATATAATTCCCCCCCAAATTTTTAAATTTACTGATTTTATAAAGTGAATTTCCAAAATTTAATAGTTCACATTAGCAATTTTTTTTTATGATAAATATGGGTATAAAAGTTCTATATGAAATCTGCCTCTAATGGCATCTGAATCCACAAATTTTAACTCATACACATTTTCATTTACAACTTCATTAATCTGATAAGGTCCTTCATATCGAGTTTGTAGTTTCGCACTTATTTTATTTTTCTTATTTGAAACTCGTAACCTTTTTACCACAACCATATCACCCTTTTTAAATTTTACTCGTTTAGTTATATTTTTGTTTGCCCTTTTAAGAGATCTTTCCGCGTTGTTTTTAATTCTTTTTATGGCCTTTTGCCTTAATTTTTGAAGGTCTACCTGTTCGTCTGCCCTCCATGGTCGTTCAGGTAATGTTCCAAACATTAAAATCACGGGTGGTATTTCCGTTACCGTGTTTTGTACATTATTTAAATAATTCTCTACTCGTGACAATTCTTCATCCCATTTTTCATGCTTTCCATCCACTAGCAATCTCAAAAATCTTAATACCTCTTGAATATACCCACTTACAAACCTTGGTTCAAAATTTATTAACGATTTATATTTTCCCATTAATTCTTCAGTCATCTTTGTGTTCGTGCACACAATTAATTATTACCCCTACTCTTTTCGCGTTTGCGATATTTTTATCAATTATGGAACTCGTTTGTTCCTTATAAACATTATTTGGACCCGTTTTGTCCTTAACACCTATAAATGGTACGTTTGTACCCCCCATAATTATTTAACGTTCTTTCAAATCAATCCTTGCTTTTATACCTGTTAATAAATTTTCCCCCAATATTACATCGTAACTCATTCCACTTACAACAATAAACTCACCACTCACTCTTATCTCCCCAATATAAAAATCAGTTTGTAAAACTTTTGTACATTCCGCAATCTTTTTACCCGTTACATTAATCAAATTTACCTTCATCGCTTTCCTTATCCGCTTGTTAAACTCAGTATAATCTTTTTGAATGACCTTCATTAATGCTTACTTCAGCCCCCGTATCTATCAATGCTGTTAAATTGTAATTTAATATTTTTATTTGAATACATGGTAATGAACAAATTAATCCTGACTCGTTTCCTTGATCGTTCTCCATTGTTATAAATTCTCTCATATGTTGATATGAGAGAATTTATTGTTTTGCCAGCCTCACCTCCCATTACTGAAAATCCGGTCGGAGTTTACCCTGATTTTCCGGTTTTATGGCTTCCAAATCATTTGCCGATCTGTGTCTTGTACATTTGCCACCTGCTCATATGTACGTCTGTCAGTCTCATTATTTCTGTTTTCCGTCCGATTAAAATTTTGATTCCTATTGTTACCGTCTCCCCTATCGTTCCTAAAATTCCCATTTCTATTTTCCGTTCTATAATTTTGATTTTGGTATTGATTGTACCTGTTATCTCCCTGATATCTAAAATTTTGGTTTTGGTTCCCCTGATAATTTTGATTCCATTCGCGTTTTCATAGTTTTGATTATTGTTGCCGTACGTCTGTCTGTTATTCGGTCTTCTCCATTCCGTTCGATCATCGTCAATTACCCTAATATATTCGATTAACCCTTCTATTGTTCCGATTCTTTGAGTAACTATGACCTTTCGAATATCATTATCATAATGCCTGCTAAGATGTTTCACGATTTCTCCCTCATCCATTTTTGGTTCCAAATGTTTCGCGTTGTAATATTTTCTCATGATATATGCTTCCCTTGATAAACCCCCATTGTCTTTGTATTTCCCGTTAAATAAATTTGTTTTAACTCTATTCTGGTTATGTTCCCCCCCAGTATTTTTGGCAAAATAAACCCTCAAATTCATCAATAGTTTCATATTTATCCTCAATTAACTGGTACCAAAATTGTGCTTCGCCTCTCAATTTAGAATGAATGGAACTTTTAACGTCAATGCCTAGCGGTAATGTTTCAAAATATTTCTTAAGTCGTGATATAAATATTTTTTGATGAATTCTCGCATCCCCTGCAAAATATAACTCACTGTTTTGTGCCTTTTGACACTGTGCATACGCTATTGCACTAGGAGAACTATCCCCTTGAATATAATTACCCCTCTGACATAATTTAATCCTTTCACTCATCGCTTTCATACGTTCCTCATATTCTTCGTCCCGTCTGCCTGTTATCCTTGTCAAATTTTCAAAATTTTTCTCTATTTCCCCGGTTACTTTGCTATTTATATTTAAATTTAGATTATTTACTTGTTGTTTAATATCTCTTGTCTCATTTTCTAAATTTGCAATCCTAACATTTGACTGCTTAATTTGACCTCTTACCTCGTTTACCTTTACCTCTACTTTTTCTTCTGTCCTTCCAAACCTATCCGCTATCTGTGCAAACCTTATTGTCATCTCTTCTTCATGCTTTTCCTGAAAACTTCTAAAAATGTCCCTCACATTCTCCGTAATTTCCATCTTAATCGTCTCTTGAATCCCATCTATTCTTTTTGTAATCTTGTCCTGATTTTCTTTCAGTAGCTTCTCTATGTTTTCCTTGGTTTCCTTTGCCGCTTCTATCCTGTTCTTTTCCATGGTTTCCATTAATTTTTCATCTCTTTCTATCCTGTTCTTTTCCATTAATTTTGCGCTTTCTTTGTTTTCTTCCATCATCTTCCTCATCATTTCCATTATACTTTGGTTTTGTTCAGCATTTCCCGATTGTTGCTGGCTTGTTTCTTCCGTTATATTTGTCGACATTTTGTCTTGTGACCTAAGTTTCATGTGCTTTTATATGTTTACCTTTTTGTGTACTGATTTGTTTTTTAATAGCTATTTTTATACCTTTCTAGCCCCACTTTGGGCTGGCCACTTTGTTGTGGTAATAAGGATTGTTGTATTGTTGTATTTTTATTTATAATTTGTAAAAATTTTGAATTGTTTTATTAAACTCTTGTAAAATTGAAAATTTTGTGATTTATTAAAATTTATGAAAATTGGCGCCTTTATTTTAAATTTGTATTTATTTTTATTTATGCCCTTGTATACCCAGACTAGCTCAGATTTTATTTTACAAGTTTTTACTTACTGTTTTATTTTCTTTTGCTCTTACTCAGGATGCAGGTTCACTATGTTTCTATCTATAGTATAATTTCAAATTTAAATACACAAAATCAGTACACATCCATACACAAAACAACTAAACACTTTCAGAAAATAACAAGGAGTTGTTTTAATTTAATAATTTTTTTAAAAATTTTAACAAATAAATTTACTATAATAGCTTAATTTACCCAACCAAATGTTAAATCTCGAGATTTTACCTTACTTTGTTTTCTATCTTTGCAGTTGGCCAAACTGTGTCGTTTCTTAATTCTGTTTCAGCTGTATTCCACGTTCCAAGTTCAGATAATAGGGCCGCTCTAATTTTCTACTGTACTGGTGTGGTGTATTTACTTTATTTTTTTGTGGTTTATCCCCAGCTGGATTTTTTTTATAACAGGTAAGTACTTACAAAATTTTTCCACTGTTTCTTTATTTTTCTGTCTTGAATTCTTATTTTAAAACCTTTTATTTACAACACTTTACTTCTAACCTTGATTTTCTTAATATTTCTTCTCTTTTTATTTCATTCGATTCGCCAAATTTCCAAAACTTTTTTTCAACCTCCAATTTTTTTTATCAATAACAACCAACTATCAATTTTTTTTCTTGCTTACTTTAATTTATTTGTATATAGTAAAATCACCAAATTTCAAAAATGACTACTTGTGACAAATTATTTTTTTTATGTCAAATATTTTTAATTTTGAAAATAAAAACTTTTATACTACCTTTTTGTTGCCTTTTTAATACAATATTCTTTTCTTGGTACTTTCCTGAGCATTTTCTGTAAATTAGCATGTGTTATGTTCAGTATAAAAGTTTCTTTCACATCTCTTTTTAAAAATTTTTCTTAACGAGTGCCCTATAATTTTATAAACTAGAACTTATTAACTACTCATAACAAATCTTTTCATCTCTAGATTAACATATCTTTTCTCAAAAACTAATATTTTTGTTTCTACATTTTGTAGGCTGTCGAAATTGGTTTCACCCCTTTTACCACACTTTAACACGGTGTCTTGAGCTACCCCCACACACACACGAAGCACTGAGTGTCTTCATTGTCCTGATGGCATGTCTTTGCACATCGATGGATTTTCTGTTTAATTTTGGATGAAATTATAGTTCAACTATGCTGTCACACATACAAAATCAAGAAATGTTTATGTTTCAACCCCAATATTGGAGAAATTATTATGGCATTCATCTAAACACATTACTGCACCCCTGTTTGGTAAGTCTTGTTAGAACTGTAAGCAATAACTGGATAAACTTATATTTATATTTTTTTTATGATTGGTTGTATTGCATAGATTGGCAACACTGAAACTAAGAGTTGTCAAAAAGAGAATGACAGCACAGATTATTATAATTATTATAGTAAAAATATATATTATTTGCGTTTCTTGTAAAGGACATACATGTCCCATAGTGGTTTAGTTGGCACATTAAAGTATTGCTGATAAAGTGTGACTGTTACTTCCATTGCCCCACAATAGGTTATGGGCCCAGAGGCTGCTCATACTGCGATTTAAATGTGAAATTGAAATCATCAAGTCAAGATGAACAACACAACGATGGCCACGAACACAAACAAATGTTGATGCTGATACAAGTCTCGTATCAAGTCCTGCTTATATGGGTCCTGCTGGTGTACCAGGAATAGAAAAACTTGAAGGTCACAAGAATTATGATAACTGGAAGTTTCAGATGCGTATGGTCTTAATAGACTATGGTTTATGGAAATGTGTACTTGGTTAGGATAATGACTCTGAAAAAGGTCAAAGAGCTCTTGCAAAAATAAGCCTATCTGTGAAACCAGTTTATGTGAGTCATATTCGGGGTGCTACCACAGCCAAGCAAGCATGGGAAAATTTGGAAAAAGCTTTTCAAAGTGCTGGTCTAAGTAGACAACTTTTCCTCAAGAGAAAGTTATATAGATCTCGATATGAGGACTTTATATCAATAAACGAGTATGTAAGTGGTATGTTATCACTCGTTCACCAGCTGTCAGACATTAAAATACAAATCGACGACAGTGAAATTGGAATGTTGCTTTTGAGCGGATTACCTGATTCTTACGAAACTTTATTAAGTGGCTATGGGGCAACACACACAACAATAACCAGTGAAGATGTTATCAAAACTCTATTAGAAGAAGATGCTCGTCGTGGTTTACGAGAAGAACCCACATCCTCTGCCTTAGCTACCAAAGGTTTTAAAAAGAAGAAAATAATTTGCCACGAGTGTGGTTTGAAGGCCATATTAAACCCCGTTGTCCAAAATTAAAGAAACAGAAGTCTAATAAATCGGACAAGTCAGCTAAATTTGAGCAGAAAAATACACTTTTATTTACTCCAGCTGCTTTAGCTACAGGTAACTTTGACAGTAATGCATGGTATGTTGATAGTTGTGCCAGTAATCATGTTAGTCCTAAAAGGGAGTGGATGGAAAATTTTAATCCTGATGCTATGACTGTTTTTTGCACTGCTGATAATAGAAATGTGTCAAGTAAGGGTTCTGGTGATATTACAACCCGTTTGGTTAATTCTGTGAATTAAACAAGCACGTTTAGTACTGTTACTGATGTAAAATATGCTCCAAACGCTGCTGCAAACTTACTTTCTGTCGGCCAGATTGCAGCTAAAGGTCATGTAATAGTTTTCAAGGAAAATGGTTTCGAAGCTTACCAGAATGATAAGGTTACGATTCGAGGAACTGTTAAGTTTACGGGTACCAAAGTTGGTGGCATTTATAAATTGGATCAAACTTCCCAAGGTGATCATAAGTCTAATGTGTGCATAGAAGACACTGTAATGCCTGTCAATCAAGTGATTAATAAACAGACTTGGCACAGACGTTTAGGACATCTCAGCAATCGTAGTATTTCACTATTGAAAAGTAACCTTGCTAATGGTATAGATTTCCAAGATGACACAAATTCTTCATGTATTCCTTGCATTGAAGCCAAACAAACAAGGAAAAGTTTTCCTAAGGGCCAAGCTAGGCGAGCTAGTAAACTTCTAGAATTAATACATACTAATATCTGTGGACCGATGTCTGAACCTAGTTGGGGAGGCTCCAGGTACGTCCTTATGTTTACTGATGACTTCTCACGAAAAACGTTTGGTTATTTTTTTGAAACATAAATCAGAGACTTTACTATTTTCAAAGAGTTAAAACAAATGGTTGAGACTCAGACTGGATTAAAGATCAAAAGAGTAAGATCAGACAATGGTACAGAGTAATGTAACAAAAAATTTTCTTGTCTGTTTAAAACGTTTGGCATTGTACATGAATTGACTGTCCCGTACACTCCAGAACAAAATGGGGTTCAAGAAAGATGTAATCGAATCATAATTGAGAAAGCTAGAGCTTTATTGCACGATTCTGGTTTATCAAAGTCATATTGAGCTGAGGCTGTATCTACCGCCATATATTTAAAAAATAGAAGTCCTACAACTGCTGTTAAGGGTGCTACACCTGAAGAATTATGGACTGGATCCAAGGTTAATCTTAGTCACCTTAGAGTTTTCGGCTGCCGTGCATATTGTCACATACCAAAGCAGTTTACAGGAAAGTTTGACTGCAAGGCTAAACCAATGATTATGTTGGGATATTGTGAACATACTAAAGGCTATAGATTAGCTGATCCTGACAATCCAAATAAAGTTGAAAGAGCAAGAGATGTTGTATTTCTCGAGCACATAATGCATGCTAAAGATGTTTCAAGTAACGAGACACCTCCAGATGATAAAACCGAGATCAATCATGTAACTTACCCTAACGATGGGGGCAATCGTATTCCTGATATTAACTTAAATCAAGATTATCAGTGTTTAAAGTCTGAAAGTTCTAATGAAGAACAGAGTCTATCCGATAACGACCATGAAGAATTTTCTTCAAGTAGATCTTCTGAACCAGAGCCAGAATTGCCTTCAACCTCATCTGGTAGAGTTCGCCGTCCACCTGTTTGGATGAAGAACTATTTACATGAGCCTAATGATGCATGTTTACAACTTGTAGCCAATGATTCACCGAGGGAGCCAATGTCAGTGAATGAAGCACTTGGTTCTTCGGACAAGAACAAATGGATTGAGGCTATGAAAATTGAATACGATTCTTTTATCAAGAATGATGTATGGGTTTTAGTTGATCGCCCTAAATCTACAAATGTTGTATCAAGTAAGTGGATTTTTAAATTAAAGAAAGATGGTGATAATAATATTCGCTATAAAGCCCGATTAGTTGCGAAGGGTTTTTCACAATCCTATGGCATTGACTATTATGAGACGTTTTCACCTGTTGCGCGTAACTCCACTTTAAAAATGCTAGTTGCATTATCAGTTGAGCTTGATTTGTCAATAGAACATTTTGATGTAACCACCGCCTTTCTACATGGTGAGCTTGATGAACAGGTATATATGGAACAACCTGATTTGTTTACAAAGAAAGGTGAGGAATCTAAAGTATGTCTCTTGAAAAAGGCTGTGTATGGTCTTAAACAGGCATCAAGAGCGTGGAACAAAAAGGTAAATGAAGTCCTAGAAAAATTTGGTTACCAGAGATCTGATAATGAACCATGTTTATATTATAAAGTCCAAGATAATTCAGTGATTATTATTGTTCTTTACGTAGATGATTTTTACATTTTTCATAATGATTTGACTCTAAAGAATAGTCTGTTTGATGTCTTAAAACATAATTTTAATATCAAAGACTTAGGCAAAGCACAGAATATTCTGGGTATGCAAATTTTAAGAGATGAATCGGAAGGTATAATTTACTTAAGTCAGAGGTCTTACATTATTGACATACTGAATAAATTTGGTTTTTCTGATGCTAAAGAAGCTTATACTCCAATTGAACCAAATGTAAAACTTAAACTGTCTGAAAACGATGCTAATATTCCGTACCAAAATGCAATTGGATGTCTCATGTATTTAGCCGTGAATTCAAGACCAGATATTGCCTACACAGTTAGTTTTTTAAGTCAATTTAATACTGGATATTCGCTTGAACATTGGAATCTTGTAAAACGTGTGTTTCGTTATCTCAAATCTACAGTTGACTTGGGCCTAAAGTTTAAGAAGAATAATTCTACAAACATAGAGGGCTACGTAGATGCTACATGGGGAGACCACGAATTTGATAGAAAGTCTCACACTGGATATATTTTTAAATTAGCTGGTGGACCAATTTCTTGGGAAACTCGTAAGCAAAGGACTGTTGCACTCTCATCATCCGAGGCTGAGTACTTGGCCGCATCGGACGCTTGTAAAGAAGCTGTTTACCTACGTAGACTTATTACAGAAATTTTGCTTAAACCAATGAAGCCTATTACCCTTTATATGGACAATCAAAGTGCGATAAAAATTGCGGAGAACCCGGTATTTCATAACCGCACCAAGCATATAGATATTCGGTTTCATTTTATACGTGAAGCTGTTAATGCCGGTAAGGTTATGTTAGTGTATAAACCCACAAGTGAAATGACAGCTGATGTACTTACAAAAGGTTTGGGATGAATTAAACATGAGAAGTTTGTGAAAGACATGGGGCTAGTTAAAATTTAGCTAATGTTTCATAATTTTTTTTTTACTACTCAAATGTTTTTTTATTTTATTTTATCCTGTTAGCTTAAGGGGGAGTGTTAGAACTGTAAGCAATAACTGGATAAACTTATATTTATATTTTTTTTTATGATTGGTTGTATTGCATAGATTGGCAACACTGAAACTAAGAGTTGTCAAAAAGAGAATGACAGCACAGATTATTATAATTATTATAGTAAAAATATATATTATTTGCGTTTCTTGTAAAGGACATACATGTCCCATAGTGGTTTAGTTGGCACATTAAAGTATTGCTGATAAAGTGTGACTGTTATTTCCATTGCCCCACAATAAGTCTTATTTCAGTTTATATTCACTTTTACAGACCATGCACTTTTTATGTTTCGTTATGAAAGTTTTAAGATAATTTACAATATTTTCCCCTGTTTATTGAATGTTGCTTTCTTAACTTTTATCTAAAGTTCAATTACATTTACTCTATACTAGATTTTTCATAAATTTCCCCTTTTAAAAGTTTATACTATAACAATTGTCTCTTTTTATAGGTGAAATCTTTCCCCTGAAATTATGCAACTTTTGATACTACTGAAGTTGATTGAAGTGAATTTTTATATGGGACTACATTGGTGACACCTTTTCGATGACAGGAAATACACAAAATGTCTCTCGTCAGCTCTTCAAGTGATGATCCAGGACTTCGACTTGAACACCTTTTTCTTGCTTTTTTATTTTTTTCATTAATTTTTATGGCCAATTTGGCTTTGCAAATACCTTATAACTAACTACATTTTTGATATGAACAATAAATACTTAATTCTACTACACATATGTTAAAAACTAAATTAAAATTATTTTCTGAAAATGTTCATTCATAAATGTATGCATAATACTGTATTCATCAAACCTTTTATTTTTACTGCACGTTTGCACTCTATTTTTGTCCCTCTATTTATCTGCATTTTATTATTCTAATGAAAACAATTAAAAACCTTTTAAAATAATTTATAATATTGCTACATGTGATAATACATACAGACAAATTAGACGACTGTCTAAGTTACGAACAAAAAATTATAAATTAACTTCGGGGATGCAGTCCCCCGAAGTTAATTTATAATTTATATATATATATATATATATATATATATATATATATATATATATATATATATATATATATATGTTAGATTACGGTTTCCGTAAAGTTGTTTTTAAAAAACATTTATTTAATTAACATGGACTCAACGTTGAGTCTTGGTAAAAATACAATTAATTGAATTGAATATAATTTAATGTAACATGTCGAAAGTGAGTATAAGAACTGAGTTAACAAATGATTACAATTTAATTTATAAGCTTGGAAGGCTGTACTTGGTCAGCATAAACAATGATTCCCAAGCTTATAACAAAGGAAATGCAAATTAAGCAGTTAACAATAAAATAAGCAGGAATTTGTTATCAGTCACGTAGTGAAATATGATATCCTGGGATAGTCTAGAATATATTCTAAGTTACTATACGGTGTCTGAAATATTATATAACAACTTCCCCCTTATAGAAAAGTTGGTGTTTATACAGCAACTTTTAAAAATGTAAAACAGTGTAAAAGCATGAAATCTAACATAGTGTAAAATAGCAAAGCGTTAACATTGAGAGTGGTTATAAAATGAAAATAAAATAATAAAATAATAAAATAATATAAAGGTGATAAAATAATAAAATGACAAAATTTAAAATGCAGCACAAAAATGAAACAATATTCACTGAATGTCTTTTGCATTAAGTTCAGATAGAAAAACACATTTAACAGTCTTTTTAAGTCAATGCGATTTCTTCGGTTTCTTCTTCATGGATACTGGGTCTTTTCCTCGGAGGTAGAATGCTGGAAAATCTCCTGGAGACCTTACTTGGTCGTGGTGGAGGTGGAGGTGATCCGGATGGATTGACAAGAGCCAGCTTCCGACTCCTTTTTGCATTTGAAAAATATATAGAGAATAATAAGGGCAATAATTAATGTTATGGTCAGATATGTGAACCATGAGATGTGTTTGGTCACAAAAGGTTCGTTGATAAGATCATCTAAATTTTTGGAATATTGGTCTAATTTGTGTTTGGCAATTTCGAGGTCTTCGGTGTTCAGGTGGTTTAATTTTAATGGTTTTAATTTGGGTAGTTGACTTTTGTATGGAAAGTTGTTGCAGCATTCATACGGAATTTGAATAGGATGGGTTTTATCTTTAACATCTAATATTTCCTTGGATTCAGCTTGAATCTTGGTAATGCCGATAAAGGCGTAACAACTAGGTTGTAATTTTATAATAGAGTTCTTCATGATGATTTCCGTTATTGAATTTCTCTTAGGGCAACTGATAGTAACGTGTAGAGGTTCTACATTAATAATTAACCATGTGTTCTCCTGGAGTTTTTGAACATTATATCCTTGACTAATGATAAATGATGTTTGACAGTTTTCGGGTAGGCGATTGAGATGTTTGAACAGTCTTGCTTCACAAATTGCATTGGTGTCGATTGGATAAGCGAACAAGTTATAGCATAATTTAGTTCCAATGTAGAGTTGTTTGCATTCTTTCAGGTCCGGAATAGGTATAAACATTAAAGAATCATCATCTCTCGCGATATATTTTTGAGAGGTTGACAGAATGTGGTGCAAACCAGTTCTATTATCCAAAATAGGGATAGGGTATAATTGATAGGTTGTGTAAGTTTGAGGATCTACTAAAGGTATCTTTAAGGCAAAAATTAAACTTGAATCTGTTTGAAAAGCTTGCAGTTCAATAATATCTAGGTACTGAGCAACTCTTGATAATTTTATTTGAAGTGGCAAGTTGTTCCTTTGCAAATTTTGTGAAATTTCTTGTAAAGAGCTTATTAAATCCTGAGGGGTAATTATAGAGGTATGAATGATTTTTAATCTTGCAAAAGTTATTGAATTTAGAATATCGTTTAAATGGTCCTCGATGTATAAATAGTTTGCCATTAATTGTTCACATATTTCGAGAAACTTTAGTTTTGTTTTAACTATTTGTATATCATGTTCGGTACGTAAGATCGCATCTTCGATATCTTTGATATCTTTATTAAACGTTTCCTCGTCAATTTGTAATTTTTGAATAGTTGAATTGAAATTTTTTATTACCGATGTTGTTACGGATATTTGGTTTTTAATCAAGTTTTCTAGTTGATGCTCGTCGTTGTTTAGTTTATTAATACAATCAGAATAGTATTGACCGTCTTCAGCATCTAGATTTCCGGTAATTGATTTAAATACTGTTCCGATTCCGTTTATAATTCCTCTTTTGTATCGTTTTGTATCAAGATAAACCTCGTCAAACTTAGATTGAATAGATTTAGAAATTTGTTTTAGAAGGCTAAGATGAGTCTTAACTTCGCTCATGAAAGTATTCATGTTATGATATGCAGGGTCAAGGGTGTTTAGGATGGTGTCCAGGATTTTGTCGTTTTTGTCAGAAACTGTCTTTAGTTCGGATATATTCTTGTGAACTAATAGTGTCCACTTCTCGTTGGTCACAATTATTTCTGATTTTTCGTGGTAGTAAATTCCAATGGTGTTATTAATTGGTGTAATTTTGTATTGGGAAACTGCTAGGGCTACTGATCCGAACAGCAGGAGTAACCTGAAAAAGGTTAATTTTCAAAATAGGGTTTCATTCGATCAAAATTTACTTTACTAGTTTGATTAGTGTCTGGGTTAAGTAGAATAGCAGAATTTTGGAAAATTTCGATTATTTCGAAAGGACCGTTAAACTTGTTGTGTAGTTTATCTTTGATTTGTGATTCTTTGACGTAAACTTTATTGCCAATTTGGTAATCGGGTCGATTTTCGGGAATATTTTTGTCAAAGCGGATTTTTGCTTTTTCTTTTTTGTAATTGCGTTCGTTCGCGCGCTAGTTTATAATAATGGGATATTCGATTATTAAGGTCTCGTATGTATTTAGTAATCAAATCTTTCTGGTTATAAAGTTTTTCGGGTGGTCTGTTTGAGGTATGCCCGAAAATTAGCTCATACGGTGTAAATCCGTGTGTTTTATTGATAGAGTTGTTGTAACAGATAACAGCATAAGGCAGTATAGTGAGTGGATGTTCGTTAGGGTTTTCTGTATTATGAACCCTTATCATTTCCGCTAATGTGGCGTGGAATCTTTCGAGTGAACCGTTCGATTGCGGATGTCCTACGCTAGAATATGTCAGTTTTATGTCATATAGAGTACATAGGTCTCTGAGTAGGCTGTTGTCGAATTCACGGCCATAGTCACAGTGTACTCGTAATGGTGTGCCAAAATGTTGAAAATATAGCAATAAGGTATTGACAACTGATTTCGCCGTTTTGTCCTTTAAGGCGTATGCTTGAGTGAATTTTGTTAATTCATCTCGGACGGTTAAAGCGTAGTTTCTGTTCGGTGTTTCGAAAATATCAATATTTATACGTTCAAAAGGCGTTCGTGGGGTTTCTGTAATAACTAAAGGATTGCTGAGATTTTTTGCGGCAGACTTTTGTCTTTTGACATGTTTCGCAATTTTTTATATAGCTTTCAATGTCTTTGGTTAAACCTTGCCAATTATATTTTACTTTTATTCTCCGAATTGTTTCGTTTATCCCACGGTGTAAGTTATTTTTACCTGTGTGATTTTGGTCAATAATAATAGGAATTTGGTCATTATCTGGAATTTTGACGATGTTTTGGCAAATTACTAGTTTTAAGTCTTTTTCTGCAAAGATAAATGATAGTATTTCCAATGTAGGTAAATCTAAATTATTTTCTACGTGATACGTACATGAAAGATCGAGATCATTTTGATGTTTGAATAAAGTATAAAATAATGTTTCGTTGACAGATTCTAGATCGAAAGGTAATGGGATGATAAAATATTTTCGATTTCTGACAGTCTTACTTGAAACTATATTAATTTTAGCGTTACTAAAATCGGGATGTTCTTCGAAAATATCCTCGATTATTTTATAGTGAAAATCTTCCAGTTTATGTTGTTGGAAGAACGTTATAATATTTTTGTTTTCCTTGTCTAATAATTGTTTATTAGAAAATTTGATTTTAGAATAATCGATTAGCGATTTTGTCTTGTATAAATTTACGAAAGTATTATATTCTTGAAAAAATTGTTCGTCTGTGATTTTATCATCGGAATCTTCGGTGTCGGAATTCTGTTCGTCGTCAGAATTAGCGGCTAAAATAGATGTTTGAAAGGTAACACAATCTTTAACATGGTTTAGTTTGATTCTAGATAACGCGTCGGCATTTTTGTTAATTTTACCTGGTTTGTATATGACTTCGTAATCATATTCTTCCAGTTTTAAGCGCCAACGAGCTAGCCTGCTTCCTGGGTCCTTTATAGAGAATAGCCAGGTAAGTGGTCTGTGGTCAGTAACTAACGTGAATTTTCTACCGAATAAATATGGTCTAAAATGCTTAACTGACCAGACTATTGCTAAGAGCTCACGTTCAATAGTAGAGTACTTTGTTTCCGCACTGCATAACGTTCTGGACGCATATGCAATAGGTAGGTCCTTGCCTATAGGGCCCTGCGAGAGTACTGCACCTATCGCGAATGCGCTAGCATCCGTAGTTAGTATGAAAGTATCGTTAAAATTCGGGTATATTAGAATCGGTGTGGTTGTTAAGGCTTGTTTCAAATTTTCGAAAGAATTTGTACAGTCATTGTCGAAATTAAAAGGAATGTCTTTTTGTAGTAATTTTGTCAGTGGTTTGGATATCTTAGAGAAATTAGGAATGAATCTCCTATAATAACCAGCTAAACCTAAGAATGATTGTATTTCTTTGGCATTTTTTGGCTGAGGAAAATTTTGAATAGCGTCAACTTTAATTGGGTTTGGCTTTACACCATCTTTAGTGATGAGGTGACCAAGATAGGCGACTTCTTTGCGCAAGAATTCGCACTTGTCCGGTTGAATTTTTAAATTTGCTTTTCGTAAACGTTGAAATACTTCGGTTAAACGGGAGATGTGTTCATGAATGGTTGGTGAATAGATGATAATATCATCCATATAAACCAAACAGCGTTCATTCTGGATACCTAACAAAATGTTGTCCATCACTCTCTGAAATGTTGATGGGGCATTTTTAAGTCCGAATGGCATTCGCACAAATTCAAAATGACCATTTTCGACGGTGAAAGCAGTCTTTTGAATGTCTTCCGTATTTATCTCGATCTGGTGAAAACCAGATGCCAAATCTAGTGTCGTAAAATACTGACATTTGCCAAGTTGATCTAGTAAGTCAGAAATATTTGGGAGTGGATATTTGTCGTCAACTGTCAGTTCGTTTAATTTTCTATAGTCTACCACGACTCGCCATTTTTGTTTTCCGGACGCGTCGAGTTTTTTTGGGACAACCCAAACTGGAGAAGACCAGGGCGAGATTGATGGTCGAATGATACCTTGGTCTAACATTTTAGAAACTTGTGTTTTGACTTCTTCTTTATGAATATGCGGATACCGGTATGATTTTGTAAAAACTGGCTTTGCATTATTTGTGTCAATTGAATGTTTTATTTCGTTCGTAAAACTCAAGTTATCTCCTTCTAGGTAGAAAATATCAGAAAAGTTTAAGCAAAGTTCCGTAATTAAATAACTCTCTTCGTCGTTAAGATGTTCTAAGCGTAATTGTTTTTTAATTTCGAAATGTCTGTCTGTCTGTTGGGAATCGAGATTTTGGGAATTCAAATTAAATATTTCTCTAAATTTCTCAACAGGTTCTAGTTTAAGATTTGAAAGATCTATTATTTTAGGTATTGCATTAGGATTTATAACTGATGTTAAAAATTCTCCATTACTGTCAATTTTGACAAGAGCATTTGGCAAACGTACTTTGTCCGATTCCTGAGCTAACAGTATAGCATCAGTATTTCGTAAATTACATTTAAGTTTAAAAATCTTTTCTATACGCGGCTCAATAGATATTAAATTTTGGTTATTGGTATTATCTAAATTTTGATTTTCTGGATGGGGTTTTTGACATTGATTTTGCGTTACATTTTTACAACTAACAGGTAATTGTACGCACGAATCATCAGTAACTTTAAATAGCGGTACAGTTTTAAAGTTCGTTATTAGTTTTTTATTTTTTATATCTACCTGACATTCGTAGTGTTCTAAAAAATCTGCGCCTAACAGTCCATCAAAGTCTATATCTAAATTATGAACATAAACTTTATGTGGATTGCCTTCTGTAAATGGTATAAGTGCTGATTCACTTATTTTTACCTTTTGGTCCGTTATACCCTGTATAATTACATTTTCGGAAAATCTTTGTCGATAATTTTCGGCTGTTTTAGGTTTGAAAATAGAAATACCTGCACCGGTGTCTATTAAAATTTTAAATCTGTTTGTAATATCCTTTATATAATAAAGATTTTTAGAGTTTACAGATAGTAATGAATTTACATGAATGTCTGTTCTGGGAAGTTTAAGTACGGGTTTAAGTCGTCTTGTAAGTTCATGGTTTGTATTTGTGTTTGTAAATCCGCAACTGGGTCTGAATCTTGGTTGGGAGGATTCGTTGGATGATCTAAGCCTTGGTGAAAATCCTGAGGATTAGCAGTATAATCCTCATAGTAAGTATCCTGAGAATTAGCTGTATAATTCCCATAGTTAGTATCCTGAGAATTAGCAGTATAATTCTCATAGTGAATGTCCTGAGAATTAGCAGTATAATTCTCCTCATTTTGTTCAGGTTGAAAATTATTAAAATTACAAGTTTCATTTTGTACTTGATTATCAAAGGAATAATTTTCGTATTGATCAGTGTACTGGTTATCGTAAGTTGCGCAATTTAAATGATGGGTTTTTGGTTGATTATTGAAGCGATTAAAATTGGGGTTATGCTGTATTACAGATTGTCTTTGTGGATTATAATTAGGATTCGGTCTTATGGGTGAAGTCCGATTCTGTTGAGAAGAGCTCGGTTGTTGATTTTGAAATTGATTTGGATATTGGTTTTGTGGGAATGTTCTTTGATATTGATTTGATTGTGCAAAATTGTGATAGTTTGAATTTCCTTGGAAATTTGGCCTATTGAAATTTTGAGAAGTTGAGGGTTGTTGTTGTTGTTGTCTTGTTCGGCATTCGTTTATAGTATGCCCATTTCTTTTACAAAATGAACAGAATTTTTGAAAATTAATGTTTGGCCTTCTTACTTGACTTTGAATTGGATTTTTAGCAACGTTATTTTTTGGGAATTTTTGAGTTTCAAAATACGATAGCTGTAATTCTCTTTTAATACGATTTATAGCGTCTAGCATATTTTTTAGGATTTCCGGCACGAATAATTTTGCCTAGTGTTGGTTCTAAACCTGTAAGTAGAGTAGTTAGCGTCATTGTTTCAATTAGTTCGCTTTGAGCTTGTTTTTGCTCCGCAGTAAAATGTTGTTTTTGAATTGCAGCATGCATTTTTGCATTATGCGTTTGTAACCGTGCTATAAATGTTAATGCAGATTCGTTATGTATTTGATGAATCCGTTGTAAATCTTGAATGAGAGATGTCAGATCCCTCGAGTCGCCAAAATGAGACTCTAATAAGAATTTAATTTCTGCCCATGTAGCTGGGTTACGAGAGTTTACGATTTCAGAAGCTTTGCCACGCAATTTATTTTTAATATGTATGGTTAACAATAACTTTTGATCTCTAACAGCCATAGAGTGGGCGTATATACATGAATTAAGAAAGGTTTGTAGAGCGATGGGGTTGCCATCGAACTCCGGTATTATTGAAAAAATTTCAGATAATTTGTAAGGTTCAACTTGTTCTGTTACTGCGTCTGGCATTTTGTTGCTTAGTATTTAGAAATTATTTAAAAAAAAATAATTTGATCAATTTAGGTGATCAAGGAAAAATATTAAAAGTATTTCTTAATTAAAATTATGCACTTATTAAAGTTTATTTGTTTTAGTGGTGCATTAACTTTGTAATGCGGTTTTTATTATTTGTAGAATAATTGTAAATGGGATAATAATAATAATAATGGATAATAGAAATAATTATGCACTTACATAAAAATTAGTTTGGTCTCTAAGTCGAACTGTACTTCTTGCTCACCTCTACACACGTGTATGTAGCGAGTGGATACAGTTAGAAATATCAGCCAACTAATATGTGAAATATAACGAATTTGGTCTTTAGATCGAACTGTACTTCTTGCTCACACCTACACACGTATATGTAGCGAGTGGATACAGTTAGAAATGTCAGAGCCAAATAAAAATAAAAATTAAAAGTGAAATAAAATAATAATAAAATTGTTTGTTGCTTGATAAAAAAAAATTAAAATGATAGTACGAGATGATTCTTATAATATTTCTTACTCTATAGTTTGCTTCATGGAGTAGGTTCTTCTCTGTTGAAGAATTGGGATCCACCACTGCAGCTAAGAAGTTCTCCTTGTTCTAGTAGGTCCTGTCCACTAGTTAGGCACCTTTTGAAGATGGACTCCTTGTTCTCTTGGAGGGTTACACGACTAGTTAGGCTCCCGAACTGCAATGTTATCAGATCCTACCGACTGCGCCAATTGTTAGATTACGGTTTCCGTAAAGTTGTTTTTAAAAAACATTTATTTAATTAACATGGACTCAACGTTGAGTCTTGGTAAAAATACAATTAATTGAATTGAATATAATTTAATGTAACATGTCGAAAGTGAGTATAAGAACTGAGTTAACAAATGATTACAATTTAATTTATAAGCTTGGAAGGCTGTACTTGGTCAGCATAAACAATGATTCCCAAGCTTATAACAAAGGAAATGCAAATTAAGCAGTTAACAATAAAATAAGCAGGAATTTGTTATCAGTCACGTAGTGAAATATGATATCCTGGGATAGTCTAGAATATATTCTAAGTTACTATACGGTGTCTGAAATATTATATAACATATATATATATATATATATATATATATATATATATATATATATATATATATATATATATATATATATATATATATATATATATATATATATATGCCAAAGCGTCCATTTGGGGTCGCATTTTATACGTATACACTTTTTGATACGTGTGCGTCATTTTGGGGTCATTTTGGTTGGTAATATAGAAAATGCACAGTATGTAATGTTGGTTGCATAGCAAATAAATCTGTAATTCAAAATAATTTGTCTGTGAAAAAAGCAAAAAACAAAAACAAAACAGTCATATCTACTACATGCAGACTACGATTTAACCACGGTACTTTTCCCAGCCATCTTCATAAAATTCGAGTCTTGAATAACCCTCACTGTGACTGCGATAACGTATCAATTGGTGACGTCAACTACTATCTTTTTACTTGCAGTAAGTATGAGAATTACAGAACAGAACTGTTTGAAGAGCTAGTTGACAACGGAGTAATGTTTCCTGTGAATGCGAATGATATTCTGTCTTTATCTGGAAAATTTTATAAACCAATCATATAATTTATAAAAAATACGAGTACGAGATATTAGATTAAAAAATCATTTTAAATAACATGTCTCCTCTATTGTAATCTCTTCCGTTGTCTAAGTCCTAATTATATGTTGTGATAACTGTGAAAATGTGCCGTTGACGGACCCCTCGGCAATCCTTCTCATCTCCTTCTATATCCATCTTTGTGTAATGTTTAAAATATGTTTCTCATAACATACAAACTCTAGAATTGGCTGAGGAAACCTGTTTGAGTTTCTGGCTGCCATTAAGAAAAAAAACCCAAAATAGTATCCACTATTGGGTATAAATGTGATATATAAAAAATTAACAATAAAGTGAATCAATATCAATTAATTGTTAAAAAAAAGAAAAGAGTAGTTAATACAAGCATATAAAAATTTAAAAACTTAAAGATGCAATGAAAAAAGAACAAGTGACCATAATACAGTTTAATACACCAGGAATAAAATTAAGATTATAAAAATGACTTTTTATCGTTTTTTGAAATTTATTTATTTATTAGAAAATCGTTAGTGTTAGATTGTATTAAAAAGAAAACATACCTTTGTTTTGTAAATTGAGATGGTACAGTATATTTTATACGCTTTAAGTAAAAATTTTATATCTGTAGTTTTTCCGCGATGTTCGAGAGTCAATAAATTTAATTAACTACGAATCAGACATCTTTCGCTAATTTGGGGAAAGTATTTGCTATTAATGTACCTAATAAGTTTATTTTTTGAACACTTTCCAATTTATCAATGTAAATATTAGGTATACAGAGGATTCCAAATTAATGATCTATAATTTAAGACGCTGTTCACTTACGCCATGTAGATAGTTTTTGGGTAACTAAATTTCATAGCATGACCTAAATATAGATTCCAACATTTGAGAAGCCTTTTTTTGTAATTCTAGATGTGTTGATCGAATAACAGTTTTGAATCAAATATAATTCCTAGATTCTTTACTTCACTGACAGTTTTTAAATTGTTGACTGATATTTTAAAGAGGTTGATATTAAGATTATGTTTCTGCTGAAAGTTGTATGTTGGCACTTTGAGAAATTAAGATACAATGACTTATTTTCGCACTATGTAAAAAAGTCGATCTAAGTCCTCTTGTAACAATATACTGTCAGAAGGGCAAGTTATTGAGTGAAATATTTTTAAAATAATCTGCATACATTGTAACAAAGCTGTTATTTTTTATGTCTATTTTAAATGTCTGTATGGCTTTAGTAGGTACACCCAGTTATAATATAATTCATTTATTTTTGACTTTAATTAAGTATCTATTATTTGATCTTTAGGAATTGCACCATTTATTTCATAGGCAATAATTATTATTTTGACTTATTTATTCAAGGAAAAGTCTTAAAATAATCCTTTTCGACTGTTTCTTGTTCTAGAATATATTAGTAAATTATTTCAAATTCAATGCCGATAATAATTTTGAAGTCAACAATTTATTTGCAACAAATTACGCTTGGACACGTACAATTTCTATTAAACATCACAAGCATGGCAATCCAAGATAAGAACAGCGCAAGGTGCCTGTGCGCGTTTTCACTATAAATTAAGCCAAGGCGCAGAGATAAAACCACAAGGATCGCACTGAAAGAGTTAGTTCTGCGACCAGATCAACTTTCAAGCAGACTGTACCTGCCCGTTTACCGTCTACTATACAAGTAAGTGAATTATTTTAAGCTATTGTGAAACTTGGCCATATCGTTGAATATTTTGGTATTTATTTTGTATTTTCGGACTTGTAAAATTTTTCTTCATTTAAATCGAATTTATTCTGATTCTTAACTTAGAATTATTATGACAGATTTTTATTTGAACTTAGTACCAATTGCAAATATCCTGTGACCGAACTTGTAAAATTTTCCATTAGTTTCAATTGAATTTATTTTGATTTTAAACTTAGAATTATTTTTGAAATTAAATTGATTTTCATTTTCGATATTACTAAAATTACTTAATTAAAATCTGATGGTCATTTCGTGTATATCTTGGTTGAAAATAAGATAGTGTTCATGCTAGTAACTTGGTACAAATCATTACAAATCGTCCATAATTTTATCATTCAGACTTTGTCAGTTTGAAGCTCGAAGAGATGACTAAGAGACGAAGGAGACCTAGTAAATTATTTTTTTTTGAGAAATTCTCATTTAGACACTGTTAATTAACTTACCAGGCAGAACTTTAACTTCTTTAATTGTCGCGTATGACGAATCTTTTGGAAGCTCGAAGAAACGACTAAAAGCCGAGGGAAGGGCCACGACTTATTAATATTTTCAAGGGCAAATTCTCATTTAGACATTGTTAATTAATTTACCAGGCAGAACTGTAACTTCTCTTAATTATCGCGTGTTATGACTCTTGGAAGCTCGAAGAGACGACTAACACCGAAGGAGGAGCCACGAATTATTAAAATTAATAATTTCCAAATAATTATCTTCAAAATAAGTAACTTTTCAGGCAAAACCATAATTTGTTTCATATATATATTTTCACCTAGGCCTGCTACTATTAACCAATTTATTTTGAATACTACACCGAGTACCGTTTTTCTTTCTGCTGAGACCAGGATCTCGAAATTATCTTCCGACTGTTTATATTTTTTCTTTTTTGATGCACCGCCGTTTTGCTTAGAATTAAAATATTACTGAAAGATAATAATAAGTTATATACAGGGTTCTACAAAAATTTTTAGAAATCTACTAGATGACAATATCAAGTTTTCGGTAGATGAAGAGTTTCAAGGTCATTTGAAAGTCAACTTGCTTTTTTTAATGGAATGGTTTATTTTTTATTCCGGCATCTGAAAGATCATTAAATTCTGCGTATAAATCATTTGAACATTAAATCCCTAAAAGGATAGTTACGAAGATATTCAAGGTTATCTAAAAGTTTGGGAACGGACGATTTTCTCGAAAACTAGACGTTTCAGAAAAAAATGTTTCCTATAAAAGTTTCACATTTTTTAGAAATCTACTAAATGACAATCTCAAGTTTTCGGTAGGTGAAGAGTTTCAAGGTCATTTGAAGGTCAACTTGTCTTTTTTAAGGGAATGGTGTATTTTTTCCAGCATCTGAAAGATCATTAAATTCTGCGTACGAATTATGAACATTAAATCCCTAAAATGGATAGTACGGAGATATTCAAGGTTATCTAAAAGATCATTCTGAACCTTTACCTACGGAAAATTTGATTTCGTTGTCGTATAGTATCTTTAAAATCTTAACACTTTTGTATTTAACAAGTTTATCGAAGATGCGGTGTTTTTAAGACAGTCGAGCGTGCCAGATCTTTTAGATAATCTTGAATATCTCCGTAACGATCCTTTTTAAGGATTTAATGTTTCAATGATTTATATACAGAATTTAATGATAATTTTTTTTTTAATTTGATAATGGCCGGGGTGGCAACAGTTGCCAAATGTATAAGTAAGTATTCCTGTAAAATTTTGCAAGTCTTGAACAACCCCTTAAGGTGCACCCACCATCCCAAAAATTTTATATCGACTTTTTGTTTGGTACTTAAAACTTTATGATGACCATCAAATAATACGTAATTCGGTATAAATATTCGATTGGTACTAATGCTGGTGTTCCATCTTCAACCATATTCGAAATATGGCCGTTTATTCGTGAAGAAAGTCGAAAATGTCAATTATGTCGTTTATTATTCGTTTATCAGAAAATTCTATTCTTCACAAAAGTTTCTAATCAACGCAATGGGCACAGAAGAAGCGTCATTAAATATGATCTAGGATACATATGTCGTCGAAAAACTGAACTAACGTGAATTATTAGCTACAAATTGTCCGCCGAGGGCTTTCAACTAAATCATCGGTCAAAAATAAGCACGGAATAGTGCTTTCTGACATCGAAAACCTCTTTTGGCACATTTTCATTTCGAATTAATTTTTTTTGGTTCAATTATGGGAAATATATGAAGCTTGATTCTAAATGAACTCTTCCATATCGACTTTTTGTTTGGAACTTAAAACTTTGTGATGACTATCAAATAATACGTAATTCCACGTAAAATTTCGATTGGTACTATTACCGATCTTCTATCTTCTACGGTATTCGAAATATGGTCGTTTATTTGTGAAAATTTTTGAAAATGTCAACTATTACGTTTATTCTCCATTTCTCAGGAAATTCTATTCTTCACAAAAGTTTATAATCAACGCCATGAACACAGAACCGTCATTAAGTATGATCTGGGATACATACGTCTTCGAGAAACTGAACTAACGTGAATTATTAGCTACAAATTGTCCGCCGACGGCTTTCAAGTAAGTCATTGGCCAATAATAAGCACGGATTCGTATTTTCTGACACCGAGAACCCCTTTTGGCACATTTTCATTTCGAATTAAATTTTTTTGTTTCAATTATGTGAAAAATATATAGCTTGATTCTGAATGAACTCTTCCATATAAAACTTTGTGATGACTATCAAATAATACGTAATTCCGTGTAAAAATTTGATTGGTGCTATTGCCGATCTTCTACTATGATATTCGAAATATGGCCGTTTATTTGTGAAAAATTTTGAAAATGTCAACTATTACATTTATTCTCCATTTCTCAGGAAATTCTATTCTTCACAAAAGTTTATAATCAACGCGATGAACACAGAACCGTCATTAAGTATGATCTGGGATACATACGTCTTCGAGAAACTGAACTAACGTGAATTATTAGCTACAAATTGTCCGCCGACGGCTTTCAATTAAGTCATTGGCCAATAATAAGCACGGATTCGTATTTTCTGACACCGAGAACCCCTTTTGGCACATTTTCATTTCGAATTAAATTTTTTTTGTTTCAATTATGTGAAAAATATATAGCTTGATTCTACATGAACTCTTCCATATAAAACTTTGTGATGACTATCAAATAATACGTAATTCCGTGTAAAAATTTGATTGGTGCTATTGCCGATCTTCTATCTTCTATGATATTCGAAATATGGCCGTTTATTTGTGAAAAATTTTGAAAATGTCAACTATTACATTTATTCTCCATTTCTCAGGAAATTCTATTCTTCACAAAAGTTTATAATCAACGCGATGAACACAGAACCGTCATTAAGTATGATCAGGGATACATACGTCGTTGAGAAACTGAACTAACGTGAATTATTAGCTACAAATTGTCCGCCAACGGCTTTCAAGTAAGTCATTGGCCGATAATAAGCACGGAGTCGTGTTTTCTGACACCGAGAACCCCTTTTGGCACATTTTCATTTCGAATTAAATTTTTTTTGTTTCAATTATGTGAAAAATATGAAGCTTGATTCTAAATGAACTCTTCCATATCGACTTTTTGTTTGGAACTTAAAACTTTGTGATGACTATCAAATAATACGTAATTCCGTGTAAAAATTCGATTGGTGCTATTGCCGATCTTCTATCTTCTATGATACTCGAAATATGGCCGTTTATTGGTGAAAAATTTTGAAAATGTCAACTATTACGTTTATTCTCCGTTTCTCAGGAAATTCTATTCTTCACAAAACTTTATAATCAACGCGATGAACATTGAACCGTCATTAAATATGACGTCGTCGAGAAACTGAACTAACGTGAATTATTAGCTACAAATTGTCCGCCGGCGGCTTTCAACTAAGTCATTGGCCAATAATAAGCACGGAATTGTGTTTTCTGACACCGAGAACCCCTTTTGGCACATTTTCATTTCGAATTAAATTTTTTTTGGTTCAATTATGTGAAAAATATGAAGCTTGATTCTAAATGAACTCTTCCATATCGACTTTTTGTTTGGAACTTAAAACTTTGTGATAACTATCAAATAATACGTAATTCCGTGTAAAAATTCGATTGGTGCTATTGCCGATCTCCTATCTTCTACGATATTCGAAATATGGCCGTTTATTGATGAAAAATTTTGAAAATGTCAACTATTACGTTTATTCTCCATTTCTCAGGAAATTCTATTCTTCACAAAAGTTTATAATCAACGCGATGAACACAGAACCGTCATTAAATATGATCTGGGATACATACATCGTCGAGAAACTGAACTAACGTGAATTATTAGCTACAAATTGTCCGCCGACGGCTTTCAAGTAAGTCATTGGCCAATAATAAGCGCGGAATCGTGTTTTCTGACACCGAGAACCCCTTTTGGCACATTTTCATTTCGAATTAAATTTTTTTTGTTTCAATTATGTGAAAAATATGAAGCTTGATTCTAAATAAACTCTTCCATATCGACTTTTTGTTTGGAACTTAAAACTTTGTGATGACTATCAAATAATACGTAATTCCGTGTAAAAATTTGATTGGTGCTATTGCCGATCTTCTACTATGATATTCGAAATATGGCCGTTTATTGGTGAAAAATTTTGAAAATGTCAACTATTACGTTTATTCTCCATCTCTCAGATAATTCTATCCTTCACAAAAGTTTATAATCAACGCGATGAACACATAACCGTCATTAAGTATGATCTGGGATACATACGTCGTCGAGAAACTGAACTAACGTGAATTATTAGCTACAAATTGTCCGCCGACGGCTTTCAACTAAGTCATTGGCCAACAATAAGCACGGAATCATATTTGTCCGAGGAATTCTAATTTTTCTGTATATGCAAATATTTGTTATTTTGTTAAAAAAAAGTGAATTTTTATTTTTCTATATTTCTAATGCAAGTTTTTCGTTGCATTTTGTTACAAATAGTCACATCTTTTTTAGATTCGCATTGAAAAAAAATATATAATTTTATTAATTTAATAATATTTTTTCTGCATATTTAGTGAAATAATTATTTTTTAATACTTGTTACTTCTTTTTTTAGTTTTATTTTACTTCATTTACTTTATTTATTATTTTTTTATCAAAATGAATGTGGGATATGTATAATAATTATTAATAAATAAATTAAATTCAAACATGTTTCATTTAAATCTTTCTCAATACATAAAACCAGTATTTAAGAGCCAAACACAATTTTCATCACAAAAAATTGTATTTGCTTTTTAAATATTGGTTTTATATAAATTGAAAATTTGAATTCAGTTAAAAATGCAGTTCAAATGACCCGCCTCTATTTGTAGTTCATGAAAACTACCATTCAAGTAGTTGGTGCTTGTCGTTTTTAATGTCACAGCTGTTTCCTTCTTTTTCTATGGAAATAACTATTCTTCTTGTATATGTTCTGTATACTGTGGTTCTGTGTTTCTGACGTTTCCGTCATCTTTTATTTTGTAGCTGAATTGTTTTCTTATTTTTTTTTACGAGAGTTTTTGTGGATTTATTTATTTATTAATTATTGTACTTTTTGTATTATTGTATTATACCTACTAGTTTGCGGTTACATTGACTGATTCGTTTCGTTAGTTTTATTAGTTTTTTAGATGCATTTTGTGGTTATTGTTTAGTGTATAAAGTTATAACTGCAATAAATAACATGTTATGGGTCAATAAGAATAAATAGCATTATAAAAAAAAGGTAATAGTGATATTTCCCTGATTAACTCATCTTCCTCAAACACCAATAAGTTTCACATCATTTTTTAATTAAAAGCTGTATAGTTTTGTAATTTTTGATAATAAATAAAATAATTTTAAATTGAGTTGTTTTTGTCTTTTCAAATGTGTAATATTTTTTCCTCAAATAGTATTATCTACAGTTAATTTGTAATACATGACAATAACACAATTTATTTGCCAATTTAACTAAACATATAATGACTAACGTACATGACTGGATAGCTGCAATGTTAACGAACTTACTTATCTATTTTTGTTTTGATTGTGTTATATTTTAAAAATATTATATTAACTGTCAGACTAATAGTGCTAAAATGTTATGGCTATTAGCTGCAAATGGTCTATTACAACAAAAAATTACAGAGTGTTGTGAATTTCGATCGTAACGAAAATACATACTTATGTTACTAACATTCGCTGCAAAATTACAGTGCGTTTAACTGGTCATTTTATGTGATAGCAGAAAATGTTTGAGGTTAGATATTTACTATTTTTTTAATTTTGTTTGACTTCGTATTTCTATGAGGGAAATATTTTTGACACTATTATTATTGTAAAAACGAAAATTATATAATTTGTACCCATCTTCCTCTACATTCTCTTAGATGCAAATGTTAAAATCGTTTAGCAGAATATTTGAAATTTATGACAGAAATATAGATACTAAATTTGTGGTAAATTTGATTTAAATTTCCGCGGGTACCATAACATTCTGTAATTGGTCTACATGTAGCCAATCTAAATTGAAAATGTGTTACAGGATTCTGTAATTTCTACTTGGTTCCATGGCGACTGTAAAATGGCGTCACGTAGTATCAACTTTCGAACTAAGAATTTAAACTTGAAAATGATTTATAAAGTATAAAAATAAGAAAATGCATTGCGGAATAGTGCTACCAGATGAACAAAATTGGTTAATCAACAAATTCGAAGGTGAACTAATAATTGGTATGAAATTTTTTCTGAATTGAAATTAATTAAAAAACAAACTGACAGGAGTGACCTAACCTGGATGTTCATAGTTGTTTTTAAACAAGATACAAACATGCAAATGACGACATTGCGTCACAAACTGTAAAGTGGCTCCATAGTAGCTAAATGCTGAAACAGGACGATTCGACCATAGTCAGCTTAACCCGAGGTCCGTATCTATACGGACCTCGAGCTTAACCCAGCAACCTGTGTAATACCAAGAAGCATAAACAGGAAGGAGTGCTCAATAAGGCGAGAGCCAATCAAAGCAAAGTGCGCCAAAATGACGTCATAATAGACATTTTTAATTTTACATAAGTAAACTAGAAAAAAATAATCGATATAAAATATCTAACATTAACAGCCTAATTCTACCAAAATAAACACTAAAAAATTATATTACAAAGTTCTTCAACAAAACACTAATACACGAGTTTATAAACCAAATAAAATTTTTGTAATCTCTATGACAGTTTTCAGCCATATTGTTAAATACTGTCTATAAACTTCATAAAATGTTCGTTGTCTTTGTCTAACAAATGTGAAAATTGAGCACTCCTCTTGTTTATGCTTATTGGGGTAATACTAGTCTGTCGAATCAGCAACAGGATTCTGTAATTTTTACTTGGTTACCATGGACCTTGTTTATAAATTAATATAGTTATTCAACCTCTGTTAGTACCGGTAGATCATTGACAGATGGCGCGGCAGTTAAGGCATCGTTATGTAGAAATTTGCTATTTTTGTGACCTTTATTATATTTGAGACTGCACAAATTTCCCTGTATTATTCAGTAAAAGTCGCAAAAGTTGCAAAGTAAGTCATTTTTTATAAATCCCCGCGCCATCTGTCAATGATCTACCGGTACTAATGGAGGTTGAAGAACTATATTAATTTATAAACCAGGCCATGGAGAACTGTAAAGTGACGTCACACAGTATCAATTTTCGAACTAAGAATTTGAAATTGCAAATGTCAGAACGTCGTAAAAACCTAACCTATATATTCAGTTATAAATATTTATAAGGTATAAAAATAAGAAAATGCATTGTGGAATTGTGCTACCAGATAAACAAAATTAATTATTCAACAAATTCGAAGGTGAAGTAATAATTGGTACGAAATTTTTGCCGAATTCAAATTAATTACAAACAAACTGACAGTAGTGACCTAACCTGTATATGTTCAAATTGTTTTCAAACAAGACATTAACAAATGACGATTTTGCGTCACAAACTGTAAAGTGGCTCCATAGTAGCAAAATGCTGAAACGGCGATTCGACAGACTAGTATTACCCAGGCTGCTGGATTTAAATTTAGCTATGTTTCGAGAGATTAGTATTATCCAGGGGCCCGTTCAATGTCATACATCGATGTCGGTGTCTATGGTTGTTGGTGTAAATACATATACGTCGATGTATTTTAAATCCAGTGAACGACAGGTGTAATGTTTACTTAACGAAACGTAACCTAAAATCATAAATGTTAAACACGTTTGTGATAAGCTACATGAAAATGCCTAAAAAAGTGGTTTACTTAACTTTTTATAACAAACAAACTTAAACATCCAAATAAGACACAAAAAGCAACGTTCAAACTTGTATATGTTCTGTGGTTCAAACCATGTAAGTAATAGCAGGGTCGCGTTCAGTGCCAAACATTAACGGCGTTCGGTAATTGCTTCTGACGCCTGTGACGTACTCTCGATCGTTCGGTAATTACAATCTGAGCAAATTAATTAAATCTGTGTCGTTCGGTTATTTTCAGCCCAAGCAACATTTTACCAACTACCGACAACTTTTTCACTAATTCCGACGTCAGAATTATTACAAATAGTAGTCGAGTAATAACTTAAATTTTGTAGTTGTAATACGACGTCGAACCAAATATTGCGCCGACCTCGCAAACCTACTGCTTAAGTCTGGACGATTTACCAACGTTGATTTGCCGTTGGAAAACGATTTAATAAGGTTTGATATGTTTTCAAGTCATTATCCAACATTGATGAGACGTTGACAGCTGACTAAAATAGGTATGGTTATATTTTGAATAACTTATCAACGTTAGTTAGACGTTGACAGCTGACTAAAATAGGTATGGTTAAATTTTGAGTAACCTACCAACGTTGGGGTAGACGTTGGTGACTAACTGAATAGGTCAAGTTTGTTATGGAACACTTGCCAACGTTGGTTAGACGTTGGTTAGTGGCTTAATAGGTTTGGTCCCTTTTAGTTATTAACCAACGTTGGTTAGACGTTAATGACTAACTTAAGTAGCTCCGATTAATTTTTCGGTAATACACCTACTTCTGTATAACCTTGGTAACCGACTTGATAGGTAGCTACATTCATCTCAAGTAACATTTTACCGACTACTACTTTTTTACTAATTATACGGTCAGAATTATTACAAATATTAGTCAAGTAGCGTCGTAAATTTTATAGTTATGATACAACGTCGGAGCAACGTAGCTTGAACCTCGCAAACCTACTATTTACATCTAGCACATTTACCAACATTGGTTTGATGTCAGAAATCTACTTAATACGTTGAGTGTCTTCTTAGATTATTATCCAACGTTTATTAGACGTTGGTAACTGATTAATTAGATTTAGGTAATTTTTAGGTAACATTCCAACGTTGGTTAGACGTTGCTGACTGACGTAGTCGTCTAGCAACGTCGGTTGGACGTTGGTGTTAGGCTTTTGGTCTTTGGTCTAACATAACCTCAAAATTAATGTCGATAATTCAGGTATTGATAGGTATTTAGTAAAGATTTATACACCAACTGCAAGAGACGGTCGATATTATCGTGATTGTTTGGAATGAACGTTAGTGTTAGTGCAGATTTCTGCACCAAAGCCTACCAAAAGTTGGTGCAGGTAAAATTATTTAACCGTGAAGTCGCTATTAGTAAAAATAGTTGCACTTATTCCCGCCTTCGCCATATTTTCTAGTTCCACAGAAGGAAATAATAGGCGGCCATGTTGATTATGTGTACAATTATGTTAAATACACAAAATTTGCCTCTTTTTTTCAAATAAAGTAAGCAAAAAAGTTTTTATTTACTCGTAAAATTAATTAAACAATATTTCAACTGCGCTTTCTTTGGAAAGGGAAAATATTTTTTTGAAAGTAAAAAAAATAAAAATAGTACTTTCGTTCTTAAAATAAACATTATTCTTATGGGTTCACTATATTTTTCGACCTACTTTATATATATGTATCAATAAAATTTCTTTCGTTTCAGTTTTTACCCCACCAGATTTATTAAAATTTTATTCGAAGTATTTTGTATATAATACGTACTCAATGATAAACACGCCTTATCCATTTTATATAAATAGATAGGTACGACAAATAGAATAATATACAAAATTGCTTAGTTTCACTACCTACACCCGACTTTTGTAGGTCAAATTAAGGGCAAATTTTAAATAAGGTTGGTAATAGGCTGACAACCAATTTAAGCCGACGTAAAATTTGGTGAACATTTGGTCGGTAATCACAACGACTAAAGTCGGTCCTCTACGTCGAACCGACCCATATTTTATTGACCAGATTAGTACAAATATGGGTCATCCCGACGTTTTGTGTACGTCGCACACCGACTTCTAGTTGCGAACCGCAACGTCGGTTCGTCGTCAGAATGTTGCTTGGGAGATCATAGCGTCCGAGGTTCCTTTTCGACCGATGATTTAGATGTAAACAATTAAAAAAAGCGCGATTTTGAAAGTTTGACACTTCAACAGCTTTATAATTTAAAAACTCTGTTTTGTGCTAAAAACAGAAAGAATTTTTAATATGGAAGGCCAGGCAGACGGTGGTGTGAAGAAGTATTGAATTACATGTGCAATATTTGCCAATTTACGAGTGAGAATTACGATATTATAAGTGACCACTTAGATTATCATTGAAATGCGGAACAGTTTCTTCTGCAAAATAGGCCACCTTTTTTAATAAATATACTTCCAAGTCGTCATTTTCGTCGTCGCCATCCAAGATCCATTCTCTTTACCATATGAAGTTATGTTTATTGACAAATTACCTTCAAATACATCCATTATTTAAAACTTTTTTTACATTTACTTTCTAACCTTACTTTCGGATTAGTCTGTACCGTTCGTTTATTTCGGAGCAAATAACTTCGTCTATAATCACGTGATGAACATCTATTACCTCTGGACTTAAATCTGGGATGTAATTACCAAACACGGTTACTAATTAACAATTTTTGACAATTTCTACAAACAATGCGTTCAAGGCCATAGAAAGGTGCTTAAAATACGATTCCTGATTCCTGCGTTCAGTACCAGCTATGTCGGTGTCACTTTAGTTCAAGTTTCAACAGCGGTCTAGGACCGTTGTATTTTATACACCTCCATGTTGCTAATTTGTGCTCTCTGACATTGTTTGGAAGTAATATTGCAAAAAATATATATTTTTACACATGTTTTAAATCTTAACTAGTAATTTATAATGGCGCAAACAACTGTAGCTTCTAAAAAAATGTTAATTTAGGGCATAAACTCCTGGCAGATGAGAAATTCTTTTTAATTTGACAACGTTGTTTGTTTATACTATTATTAGTGTCATATAATAATAGATATTGCTTTTATTTATATGGTTTAAACGCTAATTTTCGTGCATTATTTGTATGTTGAAATTTGTTCGTCATAAAAGTTAAATATAAACCTATTTTTTTAGTAATTTTCATGTCAATTATTCACAAACGTTTAACATTTATGATTTTAGGTTACGTTTCGTTAAGTAAACATTACACCTGCCGTTCATTGGATTTAAAATACATCGACGTAAATGTATTTACACCAACAACCACCGACACCGACCACAGACATAAAAAGATTAGACTTATTATGAACGAACTGCGCATTCGTTTGCGCATGCAAACACAGGGAGCTGCCATTTTTATCTACTTTTTGTTTATAAATATACATTGGACCAATGAAGTGCTATAAAATTTGTTTTGTTGTGAGGGTTGCATAATATAATTTCGGCTATAATTTGGGAAATGATCTGAAACAACCGCACTCAGAAAGGGAAAGTAGTTATGTGCATTGTACGTGTTTTAATTATATTATGTCTTGCTTTGTTAGCGACTGTAAGAATGTTAAATGACTCCTACCTTCAAACTGCGGAATAACAGTAAAATACTAGCTCTTGAGTAGTTAAAAATGGCGGTGTAAATATTTGCAGGTAACTAGGCTTACAAGATCCTTCTCTATTTTTAAGTTCTGTGACACCGACATCGATGTACAGCATTGAACGTGCCCCAGTGTCAATTATATATAGGCACTGATAATAGTATAAACAAGTGAGGTATATAGATTTTCGAGGCGTATAGATTTTCGGAATTATTCATCGTCGAAGACACATATATTCGGAAAATTTTTGCATTTTTTACATTTACCGCTGCGGTGAAGATGCCATGTAGATTTTCAGAAGTATTCCTCAATGACAATGTATAAATTCTGATAAAACATTAGTCACAATTTTTTTCCTGTCTAGTATAATTTTTTACGTTAATTGAAAATTAGGAACTCAGTTCATTATAATTACGTATACTGTAACACTGTAAAAAGTCCGCCAGCTTGGAATTTGTAAAAACTGGTTACATATTCGTAATCAGCGACCCTAAATACCCCCGAATACAGATTTTGATTGAAATCAGAGCACACTGTAAAAAGTCCGCCATATTGAATCCGCTATCTTGAATTTCTGAAAACTGATTACAGATTCTCAATCAGCTATCTTAAAAACCGCCGGATACTGACTTTCACTGAAATCGGTACCTATTGTAAATAGTCTGCCATTTTGAATCCGCCATCTTGGATTTGTAAAAATTGATTTCAGAGTCTTAGTCAGCAACCTAAAAAAACCAAGATACCGACTTTGAGCGAAATCGGTCCATATTTGGAAAAGTTATCAAAAAATATATGAAATTTTTTTAATTTTTAAAAATTTTTTTTTAAGGTGCTTTCGTTGATTTTAGGAAAAAGTCCGACAGAAAAAAAAGTTTTCTTTTCCAAAGATCTACACACTGGCATCGAAAAATTTTCGAAATTTTGAAATTTTAAAAAACGTCAAAATTTTCGTTTTTCCCCCATTTTGCCCTACTTCCCGTTTTCGGAACCGGCTCAAAAATAATAGACATATGTAGATCATAGAGGTCTACCACTGGTCCAAATTTGAAGTCGATCGGTCAATATTTGTGACATTTATCGCATTTCAAAAAAAGTTTCCGGACTTCCGGACAGACGGAAAGTTTTTTGGAAATCTCGAGATTCGGATAGATCCCAAATTTGAGGTCGATTCGAGCAGCCGTTCTTGAGATACGGGGGCTCAAAGTTGCCGAGCATAAATGTATATATCGGCTTTCTTTAGAAAATCTATATAACAAGCAACTTTGTCAAATCGAAAAGAATTTTTCATCTGTCAGGAACTTATGCCTAAATTAACAGTTTTTTAGAAGCTACAGTTATTTCCACTGTTATAAATTACTAGTTAAGATTTAAAAAAATGTGTAAAATATACATTTTTTGCAAAATAAGTTTTTGATTATTACTTCCAAACATGTTAGGGAACACGAATTGACAACATAGAGTATTCAGCATCGAAGGTGTATAAAATACAACGGTCCCAAACCACTGTTGAAACTTGAGCTAAAATGACACCGACATAGCTGGTACTGAACGCAGGAATCGTATTTTAAGCATCTTCCTATGGCACTGAACGCATTGGTTGTAGAAATTGTTAAAAATTGTTAAATAATGTTTGTCACTGAACGCGACCCAGGCTGCTGGATTTAGTAGGTCACTGGTCAGCAGTGCGTTCGGTAGTCCACGTTGACCCAAGATCACAGAACTTAAAAATAGAGAAGGATCTATAAGCCTAATTATCTGCAAATTTTACACCGCCATTTTTATCTACTCGAGAGCGGGAATTTTAAAAAAACAACGTGGCAATGACAACGGAAAGTAGTTTTGAATCAATATGTTATTGCAATTATAATTAGTATTTTACTGTTATTCCACAATTTGAAGGTAGGAGTCTTTTAACATTCTTACAGTCGCTAACAAAGCAAAACATGATAGGACTAAAAAGAATGGTACCTACTTTAGAAATTAAAATGTGTGTTGCTAATTTTATTTATTTATCCTTTATAAAAGATTCTTTGCCTTTATGGGCTGTTTCAACTAATTTTTACCTACATTTTAGTCTATAAAATTCCTATTACAAATTATATCTGGGTAAAAACCACACAATAATAAAAACACGTACAACGCACACAACTACTTTCCCTTTCTGAGTACGGTTGCTTCAGATCATTTCCCAAATGCCAGCCAAAACTATATTATGCAACCCTCACAACAAAACAAATTTTATAGCACTTCATTGGTTCAATGTATATTTATAAACAAAAAGTAGATAAAAATGGCAGCTCCCTGTGTTTGCATGCGCAGGTGTGTGCGCAGAACGTTCATAATCAGTCTAATCTTTTTTAGGTCTGTGCCCAAGATTTGTAGACTAGGAGGTTGCCTCATATTCAGGTATTAGGTAACCTCCTAGTCTACAATTTGTATATGTTCTGTACGTGTAGTCTACAAATCTTGACGTTGACCCACCTTCTATTGTTGCGCTACTATACGATCCTGTTCAAACCACTTAACAGCCTGTGCCGGCATTATTTTATAGCTGGCGGTAATCTCACATAAGAAATCAAAGGTGCAGAATTGGGACTTATATCTTGAACTTTTCATCTGAGTTTTAACTCGCCTCAGTTGATTCACCTTTTTAATTGGTTTGGGTCGATTGAAAGGATGTTCTAAACCAATGACGAATTAGAGTAACTGAGGTTAGCTAGCATGATGAAAAGAATACACCTATAACAGTCATATACTTACATCCTTGTTATATATACGCGTATCTGAATTAGCGATCCTTGTCGAAAATCTGGGAAAGTGAGCGTAGATAGCACGAGCAGCACTGCGTTTCCATTGGACGAAGGCGTCCGCTGTCACATGTCACTCATTTTGTCATGTTATTTGTTTTCATGCAGAATTCCTGTTGTTTTAATCATTTTTGTGCAGAATTGTGGGTGTTTTTTTTAATAATATTTGTGCAAAATTGTGAACTGTAAAGTGTTGTGACTTTTTTAAATATTATTTTACTCGGACCTCTTATTAGTGTAGTTTAGTGTTAATATAAACATGCCTCAAAAACAGTGTTCTGTTTGTGGATTCAGTGTAGATGATGCGGAGAATATTAGAAAATACACAATTTTCCAGTAATTGTAATGATCAAAAGTAAGTTTGTGTGATGGAGGTTTTACAGGTATTTAAATGAAATGTACCCTTCTTGTTTAGGTCCAAAATTTGGCAAGAAATGATGGGAATGAAATAGGTGCCTGGCTTATCACTTCGCAACTATTTGATTTGCAATCGTCATTTTTCTACAGACAGTTACATGAACCTTGTAACACGGAAGCTGCGTGCTGATGCTGTTCCCACATTATTCCCATGCCTAGTGCGACTTGATCCGCAAGAAATGGTAATTCAAAGTAATCTAGGCTTTAGTAGTGATCAAGAGCTTTTAGAAAGTACTAATACAGGCATGGATATTGGTTACTGAATTTTTCCACCTTAAGTACCTACATTCTACATTGTTCTCGTTATTGTACTGTATTACTTATTGTAGCTTGATGGGCCAGATAGCTTGTGCATCTCTATCGCACCTATCACATACTCACTTTTCTATTTTCTACGCATGAGCGGTCTGACCCGCCAAGATATAATGCATATTTTGCAAGATTTTCTACGTGTCGAGCAGACTCATATTTTCTGCATGTAAAGCATTGCTTATGGCTGTGGTGTTACCAACACTTTTTTTTTTACCTGAATTTGATCATTACATGTATATTATATATTACAGGGGAAGCAGTTGTAATTGAAGACCCAATTCCATTCCTTGGTGGTGTAAACAGAAGAACCAAGAAAATAAGCAGGCTTGCAAAGATGCAAGGGCATCTAAGCGTAAGCTGAGGACATTCTGGCATCAATAGTTGATATATCTTATGTTTGAATATATTAGCTTTGTATTTGGATTTATTGACATATTTTTGTGAATTACAAAATTATAAATTATAGAATTATAAATTTAACAAGTTTTTGTCAGTTAAAGAAATTAACTGAATTAAAAAAAAATAATTTGTCAAATCAAAATATATCATAAACTCAAAATAAACAAAACTTGTGATGCACAAAAATTCTTGTTTTATGTAAGAATGGATGTAGCTCAAAGTAATCTATCGAGTTTTATCTCAAAAATAGTTCTGGGCGCACCCCCAGAGACAAAAATGCCTATTAAGTACCAATCCCCATTATTGTTTGTTTCAGGTAATATACGAGTGGTTGTACTAGCTATCTACTTACAGATCTAGAAGACTGTTAGTTTACGATTGTAAAAAGTAAAATGTAATTTCTGTATTTTAATAAATCAAATATTTCTTTGTGAATCCATTATTTTATTAGCATAAATACAGTATTAAACACATTGCGAATCCTTCAAGTATGATTAAATAAAAATCTTTATTGGTTTCCCAAAACAAGTACAATGAATACAGACTAAAACAATAGGTACCTATATACAGAAATATATAAACATGACTGTCAGTATAGATCAGTAAGTAAAATACTTCTGTGAATGAAAATTACTTCTAAGCTATGCTAACTTGATAAATTATGGCTTAGATATAACCGAAGTTAAATAACATTATTATCGACTGAAGTGTTGCATTTGCTAAAATAGCATACTAAAGTATACCTTCTCTTATAACACTTGAAATAGACAAGGATTATACGTTATATTACTAAATCAAACCACAGCAATTAGAAAATTATTATGACAAAAGATAATTCATCATAATTATTTACCAACTTAGGTAGTTTTGTGTAACGACATAAACCATAGTTTTTAAAACGTAGAATAGATTATATGACATCTTTTAAAATTATTGGACAAATTCAAAGCATACTTTGTACTTCAAATATGATAAATGACATGCTCCCCTTCGCGATAAAAAATGTGAATTTTTCATTAGGCATTAAAATCTTTAGCTTTAAGTGTACTTAAATCATTCAGTTGGCGACTCGAAAATGCAGTTACTCTCGTTTTCAAAACTCTCCGATTGGTTTTCTATATCATAAACAAATTTGAAAATAGGAATAGCTTCATTCCCAATAAGTTAACTGAAGGCTTTAAGTGTAGATTTAATTTTTTTTCAGTTCTAGATTTTTATGTTTTCAGGGGTAACATTTTCGATACATGGAGAAAATTTGTTAAACAAAAACTAATCTCTAACTGATCCTTGCGGTGCAGTTATTTAAAATCCAATAAAAATAAAAAACGTGAAATGCCATAAGTATTATACGACATTAAAAAAAATACCTGCTTTAATTGCCATATAATTCTTAGAAAGAAATTTTCGATTAAGATACTGTTAGTGGGTAATAGTTGCGATCTAAATTTATTATTTTTTACCTAAGAGTGCCACTTTTGCTGTTGAAAAGAAAATCTGTTTTGCCAAAATGCAAAGAAAATTAAATGATATACAAAACTTTAATTGTACATCTATTAATCAAAGATCATTTTCAACTACCAAATTTCAAACAATAACATGGCATGTGTATATGACATAAGCAGTGGCGGCTGGTGGATTTTCAAAGTAGTATATTTCAAGCAAGGGACATGGGACCCATGCCAAATTATAACAGGTTTCATCTGGGAATTAAATGACAATATTGGCAAAAAAAAAATTTTGATTGGAGTTTGAGAAAATATTAATTTTTGGAAAAGTTACAAGCATTTGAAAATATTTTGAAATTAAGAATAGAGCCTTAAAAAGTTGCAAATGCCTATAATTTTTCCAAAAATTAACATTTTCTCAAACAAAAAAAAACGGACTCATGGATTTTATAGTAGATTATGTTGGTACTTTTGAAATAGTTAAACCATATCGAATTCCAAAACTTTCCATGGGTGGCAGGGGTTTTCTGATATTTTTTTTCGCAAACTCCAATCAAAATTTCTTTTTTTGCTAATATTGTCGTTTAATTCCCAGATGAAACCTCTTATAATTAGGCATGGGTTCCATGTCTCTAACTTGAAATATAGTACTTTGAAAATCCACCAGCCGCCACTGGACCTAACCTAACCTAAAAAAATGATACAATATTTTACCAAAGATTTGATTTACCTTTTGAATCATGTATCCATACAACATGATCCATACCATTATCACCTTAATTTTAAAATTTATGAGCTTCTAATAGTGTACATGTCAATGTTACCTTGCATTTTGATGTTACCTTGCATTTTGACGAATACTTTTACTTTATTATACATTTTCTTTGTTTTCTATCAATAAAGTAGGCACTGAGTTTTATGTAAGTCAACAATTTAAAAATCTATAACATTACATTAGAATATTACATTTTAAACTTATAAACTGAAGGAAAACTAAGTATTTTGTGTTGCATTCTTCTTTATATTTCGTTTGATTTCATAGTACACCCATGACTTTAAATGTTGTGCAGTCCTGTTCTTGAATACTTTTGGGTAATGGTTTATTAAGTATTCACATTGATCTAATGTGGGATATTTTTTAGTTTCAAAATTTTTGACAAAAAACTGCCGGGCAATTCCCTTTTCCTCGCTTCTCCATTTAATAACAACTACAAAAAAAGGAAATGAATAAAGCCAAATTAAAGCATTTTATAATTCTTATAACTGAAAAAAGATATGATAAAATACCTCTGGATTTTTTTTACACTCTTCTTATTACCATCACTTAAATTGTCTATATGTTTCCTTATATGATTGTTGACAAAGGCATACAGTTGGTCTGGAGTCCTGTTCTGAAGTATACTATGAGAAGCTATAGCAGCAAAACATTCAGATTTATCCGGTAAATTTCCATTTATGATATCGTCAGCAAATAATTTGCATGCCAAATCTCGCTCTGGTGAAGACCACGATACTCTCTTGACCACACCAACAGGGGAAACTATAATTGATGATACAAGGTAAACATTAATAAAAAAATGGAGCCTTGAGTATAAGATATTACCAGAACGAGTCTTCCTCTTTTTTGGAGCATCTTCTATCGACACATTTCCGGTTCCTATGGAACTATTCAATATATTGGATGGTTGTGACTGTGAACCAATTTGTATTTGATTTGCTTGATACAGTGGAGAAATGATGTTTGTTTCATTTGTACTGTCCATTTCTTTATGTAAGAGGCTACTATTTCTTAAATCACACATTTCATTGTCGTTTTCCTCATCTGAAGATATTAAATCTTCGTCAATTCTTCCTTGTGCATCTTCTAGAAGTTTGAACATACTAGTAAGTTCACGAACAGCTAATGGAACTCTATAAACATCTCGATGGATCTTTACATCATGACCCATATAACTTGCAAGGTCAGCAATCTCCATTTCAGATAGTTTGAGAGTTGCACTTCTTGTCGCAAGATGCTTCCGCAGTTGAGTTCCCCGTAGAAGAGCTGGGTTATTAGCACCACACAATTCTGCATATTTCTTCAATAATGTACAACATGAAAGGTGTTTGTTTCGACCAAATGTGGTATTTGGTAATCCAAATAAATATGGATTATCTTCAGGTACTTTGGCATTATTACGATGCTGAAGCAATAACTGAATTGCATTATATAAATTTTTATGCAATAAAACTAGTACCTCTCTTCCGAGTTTACCCCTTATCGCAAATCTTATATAGTTGCCAGCCAACTTTTGCTCTTCTTTTGAGATACTTTGAATCATATCCTTATTCAAATTGTTATTAAGGGTTTGATAATTTTTATAATCGTCAACCTTTATTCGTTCTACCTCTCCTGCTCTACGGCGGTTAAATACTTGCAAAGATATCAAAGTATAACTTGCAAGATTTATCCAACTTTCATAGGTAAAATTTGATTTAAGATCCTGGTACCATTTCTCACGATTTTTATTTAAATATGCCCAAAGTTTCTGAATGTCATCCCTGGAAGGTAACTGAATTTTTTTGTGCCTCTTCTTTTCCAACATTGTTTCTAAGACAGTTTTATTTACCGATGTTCCATAATCTTCCTCTAGTAGTTTTAGAAAATCTGACACTTCATTTTTTCTTTCATTCTTCATTTTTTGATGCATTCACTTATTAATAGTCTAGCACACTTTTTCAATAAATTCCCTAAAAGAGTAGCAGTTGCCGGTGACTTGTAAGTACTATCGCCTTTCAAATCAGCTATATTATTTACAGCATTTATGATAATATCATAATATTTTGGATGTAAAATTGAGGCCAAATCAGAAACACTTTTATCTAATTTCTTCAATTCAAGGAGAAGGCGACCCAGGACTCTAATTCTAGAACGAATCATTTTGTAAAAGTGATCAGATTTGTACTTTTGACACTGTTTATTGGCAAACAAAATTATCAATTCATCGTAACGTATTATGTCAGTAACTTCATCTTGTCGTAGTACTGGGAATACTTTGTCAACTAAAATAGAACATGCCTTCTCATGTATTTGTGCATCAACTCTTCTACCCATCACCACAATGTTACGTTGACTGCCCTTTGAAGATTTCAAAAATGAAGTCATGATAACTTGAGTATCTTTGTTGACAACCCCATAATGATCATAACGTCTAGAAACAATTTGTAACCTTCGTTGAAATGACCTGATTATATTCGAATTATTTGGTTTGATAATTTCTATATATTTTTTTTTCTTATCCTAAAGTTAAAAAAATATAAATTAATCATATTTAATAATAAAAAAATGTGAATATAAAAAACTATTAAAACATGTAAGGTTAAATTTTTTTTACAACACTTTTATACTTTAGAAGAAAACATTATTTTCAAATTTTGACAAAATTTATTTTATATTAATAAATCTATAGTGACAAAAAACAACAATACAGTCTAGTATGCAAAATTTAGTTCAATTATGTGTAATAACATACAATATTATATTCAATATTAGTATAAATTTTATTTTATTAATCATATTATTCATAATCTGTATTATATTTAAAAGTATCTCGTAATATATACTCTAAGGGAAGATTTAATTGAAGCTAGTAAAATCTTTTTATGTGGACACTGCCAGGGTGGCCAAGTTTTTTTTTTTGTTTAATTATATTTCATTAAATATTTAAGGACTTATTCATAATTTATTTATTTTAATATTTTTTAAAAATATTTTAATGGAAAGAATATTTCACCTGTTTCCATATTATTTTATAGATTCTTTTTTCTATTAATATATTTCCTGGTACTTAATATCTTTTCTCCAGTCCACAATTTATAAATAACTTAAAATAATCAAGACAGCATTATTTATTAAGCCATCTAAAGCTCACTTCCATTGTTTGGCTTAGTTTATAGTTTTATACCAAATTTGGGAGATTTGATGACCAGTTTCATTTTTCATTTTGGAAAAAAAGACATTATTTAATAACCGATTATTGTGCCAATTTTGTTTGTTAGGCACATGAGCTGTACTCTTCACCAGTCACATTTTCTAAAATGGTCTTTCATTCTGAGACACAAATCGTCAAAATTATAATTCAGATTTTTTAACAGATTGCAACACTTTTCCAAAAAATGTTTTTGTGGGCAAATAAAAAAAATATAAATATAGGAACTTTATGTAAGTTTATAATCCATCTCAGTAAAACTTAAAAACTCGGCACTTGGGTAATCATGACTTTTTTTATATGTAGCTTTCACATTCTCAGATTTCTGAAATTATATTAGATTACATTTTATAAAAATGTCACAAATATGTAACTGTGTATGTATACTTGTAATCAAGTTTCAGATCTTAAACCAAAATCTCACAAAATATATTTTTGTACCACAGATTTTTTATTTGATTTAAGTATATACTTTCACTCCAAACTACACGAATTTTCTATTATAATACTGGGTTATGCTGTAAGATATTATATATAGTAAAATTTTGTAAAGTAATTCAAATATACATATCGGCAAAATGTAATAACACATTACCTCATTTAGGTATCTCAATATTAGTCACGGTGATTATTCTTGTGATGCAGTATGCCCTGATATTCAAATCATTTTATCAAATGTGAATGCAGGTAATTATACTAAAGAAAATCACTAAATATGCTAAATTCTCAGTAAACCAAAAATGCTAATCGCTTTCAATTCATCAACAAATGACTATAAAATAGAATTACAAATTGATGTTCATAATTTTTTGTGGAATATATTTTGCTAATTCAAAAATTTGACATCTGTCATCATGAAGAGTTGTTGATAACAATTTTAATATTTATTTTATTTGATATTATAAAAGAACGTTCATATCTTGACATAGAAATCAAGAAAAACCTACAAAACTTTAAGTATAGAAGAAATTATTCAGGAATATTTTTTGTTTTTTTTGCAGACATCACATGCTTAATACTTGTTTTCGAACAAGGCATTTCAAATTATAAAATTTAGAATCATAGTGTATTTCGGGTTATTAGACTCCTTTGACCACATTAATACGGCTCAAAGAAGTCTACCCAAAATAAACTGCCAATGACTTTACAAAAGTTAAAAGTTTGATCACTGAACAAATTTATCATTTATATAAGAGTAGAATTAGAAACACTCGCCTTTAGGGGCACTTAAAAACTTGTTCACATCTGGTTCTTCTTTGTGTATATTTTCTAAGTGTCTGGGTAATTTGGTAACCAGTTTTGTACAATAATAACAAAAAGTTCTTCTTAGTTCCTGCATCGGAGGATAATATTTTCACTTGTGCAACATCAGAAGTACGAGTAGAAGGCAAATTACTAAGAATTGCACATCCCCTGTTCACATCCTCTTTATCTAGGGTTCGGGTTTCTAAAAAATATTTAAATGTAAATGGTGTCTGTCGATTAGAATTGCAATAGTTCATTAGATTATGGAAGATTTAATAATTATTTTTTAATTAAAAACTACATTTTTATAAAAAAATTTTCTAATTATATTAGCCTATTTCTTAAAAAAGTAAAATCAAACATTAAACAAATCGATTATTTCAGTTGTTACTTATGTTGATGTGATTCAATTACCTGTATCAGTTTCCAAAGACAAACTTTCCATTGTGTCTGGCATTACTTCTAGACATATATTATTGGCATTAACAAAATTATTCACATCCTCTTTATCTAGGGCTCGGGTTTCTAAAAAATATTTAAATATAAACGGTGTCTGCCGATTACAATTGCAATATTTAGTTCATTAGATTATGGAAGATTTAATAATTATTTTTAATTAAAACTACATTTTTCTAAAATATCTAATTAAATCAGCCTATTTCTTAAAAAAATAAAACCAAACATTAAGTAAACCAATTATTTCAGTTGTTACTTATGTTGTGATTCAATTACCTATATCAGTGGTTTCCGAAGACAAGCTTTCAATTGTGTCTGGCATTACTTGTAGACATATCTTATTGGCATTAACAAAATTACTATTACCATTATGATCTGTAGCAGTCTCGACCACAATTTTTGTTGCTTCTGAAATAGTTTAATGAGAATTAAAAAGAAACAGTCAACTGAAGTAGTACGGTTGTAATTACAATGATGTGACTAAACTGGTCTAGTAACTTATACTTGTAGAAAATCAAGCCAGAATGCCATTTGGAATAGGCAAGTTATGATGGTCTCCATCCTATTCACAAAGGGATGGAATAGTTTATAATGTACGGCTAAAGAAATTCTGATTATATTTCTGTCTAAGTTTGCCCTAATGAAAACAAATTACATGACGGTATATCAAAGTTAGCTTTAAACTTGAAACGTCAAACATTGATCTAACTTTTTTCCCAGATATTTAAAACAAGTTTAAATAAGTTAATTCAGTAGATCTTGGCTCGCATGTCATAATTTATATGCGTATGAAATAATAACAACAGAAGTTAAATAGCGTCACTAACAATGACATTTCATTATTTGGTGCAAAATGTTTAAGGAAGCTAGTTGCGTAGGTTGGATATAATATTGTTTAAAAACTACCCTTTAATTTTATATTTCTATTTTTTAACTTTAGTAATTTTTTTTAGTTAACAAGCGAAAAAAATATGTTATAGGGATTTTCGATTACAATTTATATGAACTATAATCCCTTAAATTTTTAACCTTATACTGTTTACACCCTGTATTGTATGACTTTAGAAAAAATTGTTATAGGGATTTTCGATTACAATTTATACGAACTATAATCCCTTAAATTTTTGGCCTTATACTGTTTACACCCTGTATATTGGAGAACAAAATACAAAAACTTTACATCAAACTAAAATAGTCGATATTGTGAAAAACTGCTTTATCATTTATACAAATATATGAAGACGTGATATTTAATGCCATCTGGCTAAAATATCTTCAAGATCATAATGCAAGTAAGTCTTAAAAAATCTAAGTGTTAAAATGCCAGTCTACTTATAGTGATTATTACAGTGATATAATAATACCTGAATCGAAAGACAACATATTTTTATAGGCACTTGTATCCGAATCTGCAAGAACTTTATTTCTGACATCGTAATCAGTATCAGAAGATTCCGATTCATATACATAAGAAGAATCCTCATCTGTCTCGAAAGGGTCTGTGAATTCTAAAATCAAGAAGTATTATTAAAAATGCATGGGGATATGTTAAGTATTCTTCACCTGCACTTTTTTCCAATTCAATGAAACTAATTTTAGTTTTTCTTTCTTATAAACACAAAATAAACTTCTGTTTGATTTTCACAATTTCACAAAATTGTGAAAATCAAACAGAAGTTTATTTTGTGTTTATTGTAAAATGGATTTTCATCAAGTAAAGGTCGAATCAATCAACTATTTTTCTTTCTTAAATTGTAATTTATTGCAGTGCATATATCACTAGAACGCCCAATGTCATCATTATCATGTCTAGTTTTCTGTGTATCAAATTTTTCAATTCCTATAAATTAATATTTAAGTTTAATTTAGAATGCAATTTTTCCTAACTTATGTAAAAATTAAGCTCACTGTCTAAACACAACATAAATATAAGCCAAGCTTAATGCTGTGGTGTAATAATCAGCCTTTAAACTTACTACAAAAAGGAGCTCCTGACAATAAATTTTCTGCAAGGTCTTGCAAAACATGTCTAGATGCTGTAAAGATAAATAAAAGGTCAAAAACTATAAAACTTTTTTTGTAAATTATTTAAAAAATACAGATTAATATGCTTACTGTAACTCGTGACATAGGTAGCAGAGCAACTTCCAGTCGCATATTTAACTGTGCAGACATGTCGTTTTATGTTGCTAACGTTTTTTCTCGGGTACTATATCATACAAATTTTGTTCATTATAGAACACTAAAATAAACATTGTTCGATTATCTACTTTGTAACATAAAATAAATGGTGCAATCCACAGAACACCAATAATAACGACTACAAAACCACGTAACATATACAATACTTTAATTTAAACTACGTAGCAAGTAACAAAATGTCTCTCAAGAACATTCCAGGCGAGGGCGATCTTAAAAGACTATATAACGTATTGCGTGGAAAACCAATTTGGGCCAATCCACAGAACATATACAAAAAGAATAGTTATTTCCATAGAAGAAGAAGGAAACAGCCGTGACATTAAAAAAGTACTCACCAATGTTCTTAAATTTTCTTAAAATTTCGCCAACCCCCCTAAATCGGGCACGCTTAACACGAATATGAATTTTTTTTTCGCCGGAGACAGTTAGTTTTTGAGAAAATGAGATTTCAAAATAATGACCCTTATTGCAGATAGCAATAAGGATCATATTAGCACTAATTTACTACGATTTCCGTCACGATGGTGTTCAAACTTTATAGTAATTTCATTACATAAATTTAATATAAACGAGTAGAAGTTGCAGTCGGGCGTTGCCGACTGCGAATACCTATTTGACCAACATTTTACTCGAATATAACACAATTCACTTATGCGGTGTCATTGAGATTAGATACCAGCTATATCATTTTTTATTTTTAATGGAAAAATTTTTAACCTCATACTGTGCCGTATTTTGTTTCACCTTATTTTAATATTCTTAACAAAAAACAATAATATTTTGCTCTAAAGTTGATGTATCGCCTAATTTACTTGAAATATAAAACTTCGTTTGAATCTAAGAGACGTCCTGTATATTGTACACTTTCGAAAACTGGTACTGGTACATTTTTGTGTGCTTAATAAAAAACCTTAGTAACATTTTTCTCTAAAGTTATTATATAACAGAGTTTACCTAAAACTTAAAAGTTTGTAAGGCTCTAGCGATCACCCTGTATGACGTATATGGCCCAATTTCAATAGGAAACATTCTACTGTACTATTCTACATATGTACCAAATTTGAAATCAAAATTTTGAGTCTAACAAAAGTTATCGTGCTTACAAGAAACAGTCTACACACACACACACACACACACACACACACACACACACACACACACACACACACACACACACACACACACACACACACACACACACACACACACACACACACACACACACACACACACACACACACACACACACACACACACACACACACACACACACACACACACACACACACACACACACACACACACACACACACACACACACACACACACACACACACACACACACACACACACACACACACACACACACACACACACACACACACACACACACACACACACACACACACACACACACACACACACACACACACACACACACACACACACACACACACACACACACACACACACACACACACACACACACACACACACACACACACACACACACACACACACACACACACACACACACACACACACACACACACACACACACACACACACACACACACACACACACACACACACACACACACACACACACACACACACACACACACACACACACACACACACACACACACACACACACACACACACACACACACACACACACACACACACACACACACACACACACACACACACACACACACACACACACAGAGAGAGATAGAAAAAGAAGTTATTAACATGACAAACAAGATTTCACACAGATACACTCCATGAGAAGTATTCTGCAGAAACTTTTATACAACGACCTCTCGTTGTATATCGTGACCTCAGATGTTGTAAACATAAGAGAACATGTTAATGTGTGTCCATCGAGTGTATGAGGTCTTAATCTTTGGAGAGGTTATAGTACATGCTAATGCACACACACGACGTCACACTCAATGTGGTTAAGATTGAAATTAAATAATTATAAAAATACCTACATGAAACGATTGAATCATCCAATATAATAATTTTAAAAACCACCTGCTTATGAAACCTTTAAGAGTGAAATTAAATATTTATAAAAATATCCACATGAATCGATTGAATCATTCAACAATATAGTAATTAAAAAAAACACCTGCTGATGAAACCTTTAAGATCGAAATTAAATATATTATTTATATATAATATAATATATAATAAAATATAATTATAAAAATACCTACATGGAACGATTGAATCATCCAACAATATAATAATTTAAAGTACCAACTGGTGATGAAACCTTTAAGAGCGAAATTAAATATTTATAAAAATATCCACATGAAATGATTGAATCATCCAACAATATAATAATAAAAAAAGCACCTGCTGATGAAACCTTTAAGATCGAAATTAAATATAAAAATACCTACATGAAACGATTGAATCATCCAACAATATAATAATTTAAAAAACCACCTGGTGATGAAACCCTTAAGAGCGAAATTAAATACTTATAAAAATATCCACATGAAACTTGAATCTTCCAACCATTTAATATTTAAAAAAACACCTGCTGATGATACCTTTAAGATCGAAATTAAATAATTATAAAAATAATTACAAGAAACGATTGAATCATCCAACAATACAATAATTTAAAAAACCATCTGGTGAAACGTTTAAGAGCGAAATGAAATATTTATAAAAATATCCACATGAAACGATTGAATCATCCAACAAAATAGTAATTAAAAAAAACACCTGCTGATGAAACCTTTAAGATCGAAATTAAATAATTATAAAAATACCTACATGGAACGGTTGAATCATCCAACAATATAATAATTTAAAAAACCAACTGGTGATGAAACCTTTAAGAGCGAAATTAAATATTTATAAAAATATCCACATGAAACGATTGAATCATCCAACAATATAATAATAAAAAAAACACCTGCTGATGAAACCTTTAAGATCGAAATTAAATATAAAAATACCTACATGAACCGATTGAATCATCCAACAACATAATAATTTTAAAAACCACCTGGTGATGAAACCCTTAAGAGCGAAATTAAATATTTATAAAAATATCCACATGAAACGATTGAATCATCCAACAATATAATATTTAAAAAAAAACACATGCTGATGAAACCTTTAAGATCGAAATTAAATAATTATAAAAATACCTACATGAAACGATTGAATCATCCAACAATATAATTTAAAAAACCACCTGGTAATGATACCTTTAAGAGCGAAATTAAATATTTATAAAATTATCCACATGAAACGATTGAATCATCCAACAATATAATAATTAAAAAAAAACACCTCCTTATGAAACCTTTAAGATCGAAATTAAATATAAAAATACCTACATGAAACGATTGAATCATCCAACAATATTATAATTTAAAAAACCACCTGGTGATGAAATCCTTAAGAGCGAAATTAAATATTTACAAAAATATCCACATGAAACTTGAATCATCCAACAATTTAATATTTAAAAAAAACACCTGCTGATGATACCTTTAAGATCGAAAATAAATAATTATAAAAATACCTACAAGAAACGATTGAATCATCCAACAATATAACAATTTAAAAAACCATCTGGTGATGAAACGTTTAAGAGCGAAATTAAATATTTATAAAAAAATCCACATAAAACGATTGAATCATCCAACAATATAATAATTAAAAAAAACACCTGCTGATGAAACTTTTAAGATTGAAATTAAATAATTATAAAAATCCCTACATGAAACGATTGAATCATCCAACAATATAATATTTAAAAAAATACACCTGCTGTTGAAACTTTTAAGATCGAAATTAAATAATTATAAAAATATCTACATGAAACGATTGAATCATCCAACAATATAATTAAAAAAAAACACCTAGTGATGAAACCCTCAAGAACGAAATTAAATATTTATAAAAATACCCACATGAAACGATTGAATCATCCAACAATATAATAACTAAAAAAAACCCTGCCGATGATACCTTTAAGATCGAAATTAAATTATTATAAAAACACCTACATCAAACGATTGAATTTATAATAATATCCACATGAAACGATTGAATCATCCAACAATATAATAATTTTAAAAAACACCTGCTGATGAAACCTTTAAGATCGAAATTAAATATTTATAAAAATATCCGCATGAAACGATTGAATCATCCAACAACAATTAAAAAAAAACACCTGCTGATGAAACCTTTAGGATCGAAATTAAATAATTATAAAAACACCTACATGAAACGATTGAATCATCCAACAATATAGTAATTTAAAGAAACCACACAGGTCACAGCTTATGGTGTTAGTTATGTGAATGACTATTGATAGTAACATCTTTACACAAAAATTTCAAAGTTTTGTTGAAACGTTATAAAATGACGCGTAGAAACTGAAAATGCAATAAAATTTTGCGACATCGAGTGTATGAGGTCATAATCTTTGGAGAGGTTATAGTACACGCTAATGCACACACACGACGCCACACTCAATGCGGTTAAGATTGAAATTAAATAATTATAAAAATACCTACATGAAACGATTGAATCATCCAATATAATAATTTAAAAAAACCACCTGCTGATGAAACCCTTAAGAGTGAAATTAAATATTTGTAAAAATATCCACATGAAACGATTTATTCATCCAACAATATAGTAATTAAAAAAAACACCTGCTGATGAAACCTTTAAGATCGAAATTAAATAATTATAAAAATACCTACATGGAACGATTGAATCATCCAACAATATAATAATTTAAAAAACCAACTGGTGATGAAACCTTTAAGAGCGAAATTAAATATTTATAAAAATATCCACATGAAACGATTGAATCATCCAACAATATAATAATAAAAAAAACACCTGCTGATGAAACCTTTAAGATCGAAATTAAATATAAAAATACCTACATGAAACGATTGAATCATCCAACAATATAATAATTTAAAAAACCAACTGGTGATGAAACCCTTAAGAACGAAATTAAATATTTATAAAAATATCCACATGAAACGATTGAATCATCCAACAATAAAACTAAAAAGACCCCTGCTGATGATAACTTTAAGATCGAAATTAAATAATTATAAAAACACCTACATGAAACGATTGAATCTCCAACAATATAATTTAAAAAACCACCTGGTGATGAAACCTTTAAGAGCGAAATTAAATATTTATAAAAATATCCACTTGAAGCGACTGAATCATCCAACATAATAATTAAAAAAAAACACCTGCTGATGAAACTTTTAAGATCGAAATTAAATAATTATAAAAATACCTACATGAAGTGATTAAATCGTCCAAAAATACAATAATTAAAGAAACACCTGATGATGAAACCTTTAAGATCAAAATTAAATGTTTATAAATATACCTACATGAAACCATTGAATCGTCCAGAACTATAACATTTTAAAAAAACCACCTGAAGATGAAACCTTTAAGATCAAAAATAAGTATTTATAAAAATACCCACATGAAATGATTGAATCATCCAAAAATATAATAATTAAAAAAATACCTGATGATGAAACCTTTAAGATAAAAACTAAATATTTATAAAAATACCCACATGAATCGATTGAATCGTCCAAAAATATAATAATAATAAAAACACCTGATGATGAAACCTTTACGATTGAAATTAAATAATTATAAAAACACCCACATGAAACGATTGATTCATCCAAAAATATAATAATTTAAAAAACCTACCTGATGATGAAACGTTAAAGGTCGAAATTAAATAGTTATAAAAATACCCACATGAAACGATTGAGTAAACATAATAATTAAAAAAAACATCTGATGATGAAACCTTTAAGATCGAAATTAATAAATTATAAAAATACTCACATGAAACGATTGAATCATCCAAAAAATTATAATAATTTAAAAGCACCTGACGATGACACCTTTATGATCGAAATTAAATAATTATAAAAATACCTACATGAAACGTATGAATCATTAAAGAATACAATAATTAAAGAAAAACACACAGGTCACAGCTTATGGTGTGTGAGTTATGTGAATGACTATTGATAGTAACATCTTTACACAAAAATTTCAAAGTTTTGTTGAAACGTTATAAAATGACGCGTAGAAACCGAAAATGCAATAAAATTTTGCGACATCGAGTGTATGAGGTCATAATTTTTGGAGAGGTTATAGTACACGCTAATGCACACACACGACGTCACACTCAATGCGGTTAAGATTGAAATTAAATAATTATAAAAATACCTACATGAAACGATTGAATCATTCAATATAATAATTTAAAAAAACCACCTGCTGATGAAACGTTTAAGAGTGAAATTAAATATTTATAAAAATATCCACATGAAACGATTGAATCATCTAACAATATAGTAATTAAAAAAGGCACCTGCTGATGAAACCTTTAAGATCGAAATTAAATATAAATATACCTACATGAAACGATTGAATCATCCAACAATATAATAATTTTAAAAACCACCTGGTGATGAAACCTTTAAGATCAAAAATAAGTATTTATAAAAATACCCACATGAAATGATTGAATCATCCAAAAAATATAATAATTAAAAAAATACCTGATGATGAAACCTTTAAGATAAAAACTAAATATTTATAAAAATACCCACATGAATCGATTGAATTGTCCAAAAATATAATAATAATAAAAACACCTGATGATGAAACCTTTACGATTGAAATTAAATAATTATAAAAACACCCACATGAAACGATTGATTCATCCAAAAATATAATAATTTAAAAAACCTACCTGATGATGAAACGTTAAAGGTCGAAATTAAATAGTTATAAAAATACCCACATGAAACGATTTATTCATCCAACAATATAATAATTTTAAAAACCACCTGGTGATGAAACCCTTAAGAGCGAAATTAAATATTTATAAAAATATCCACATGAAACTTGAATCATCCAACAATTTAATATTTAAAAAAAACACCTGCTGATGATACCTTTAAGATCGAAATTAAATAATTATAAAAATACCTACATGGAACGATTGAATCATCCAACAATATAATAATTTAAAAACCAACTGGCGATGAAACCTTTAAGAGCGAAATTAAATATTTAAAAAAATATCCACATGAAACAATTGAATCATCCAACAATATAATAATAAAAAAAGCACCTGCTGATGAAACCTTTAAGATCGAAATTAAATATAAAAATACCTACATGAAACGATTGAATCATCCAACAATATAATAATTTTAAAAACCACCTGGTGATGAAACCGTTAAGAGCGAAATTAAATATTTATAAAAATATCCACATGTAACTTGCATCATCCAACAATTTAATATTTAAAAAAAACACCTGCTGATGATACCTTTAAGATCGAAATTAAATAATTATAAAAATACCTACAGGAAACGATTGAATCATCCAACAATATAATAATTTAAAAAACCATCTGGTGATGAAACGTTTAAGAGCGAAATTAAGTATTTATAAAAATATCCACATAAAACGGTTGAATCATCCAACAATATAATAATTAGAAAAAACACCTGCTGATGAAACTTTTAATATCGAAATTAAATAATTATAAAAATACCTACATCAAACGATTGAATCATCCAACAATTTAATAATTAAAAAAAACATCTGCTGATAAAACTTTTAAGATCGAAATTAAATAATTATAAAAATACCTACATGAAACGATTGAATCATCCAACAATATAATTTAAAAAAATCACCTGGTGATGAAACCCTTAACAAAGAAATTAAATATTTATAAAAATATCCACATGAAACGAGTGAATCATCCAACAATATAATAACTAAAAAAAACCCTTGCTGATGATACCTTTAAGAACGAAATTAAATAATTATAAAAACACCTGCATGAAACGATTGAATCTTCAACAATATAATTTAAAAAACCACCTGGTGATGAAACCTTTAAGAGCGAAATTAAATATTTATAAAAATATCCACATGAAACGACTGAATCATCCAACAATATAATAATTAAAAAAAAACACCTGCTGATGAAACTTTTAAGATCGAAATTAAGCAATTATAAAAATACCTACATGAAATGATTAAATCGTCCAAAAATATAATAATTAAAGAAACGCCTGATGATGAAACCTTTAAAATCAAAATTAACTGTTTATAAATATACCTACATGAAAGGATTGAATCGTCCAAAACTATAACATTTAAAAAAAACCACCGGAAGATGAAACCTTTAAGATCAAAAATAAATATTTATAAAAATACCCACATGAAATGATTGAATCATCCAAAAATATAATAATTAAAAAAATATCTGATGATGAAACCTTTAAGATAGAAATTAAATATTTATAAAAATACCCACATGAATCGATTGAATTGTCCAAAAATATAATAATAAAAACACCTGATGATGAAACCTTTACGATTGAAATTAAATAATTATAAAAGTACCCACATGAAACAATTGATTCATCCAAAAATATAATAATTTAAAAAAACCTACCTGATGATGAAACGTTTAAGGTCGAAATTGAATAATTATAAAAATTAGTAGCGCGAAAAGAGATCTTGCATAGTAGAAATGTTGACCAATCCGCAATGCTAGTTTCATACCCGTGGTCAAACCACAGAATGACGTTGTTAGTTATTCTGTGGCCAAACCTTGAGAATAAGATTCATTTTCCTGTATTTCAACTAATGGCATTCATTCGCCGTTTGTTAACCGCGTTTTTGCCTTGTATTTTCCGGTGGAGTTTCGTGTTGCAAACAGTGCTTTTTGTAATTAACCTATTAATAGATAGAACTGAAAATAGTTTTTTATTGTTTGTTTCATTTTTCGGTAAATTTGTTATAACATAAACTAAAATGCTTTGAAACCATGTGGTTTTACGCCACTGGGTCGTATGTAAGCCCCGCCTCGCGCATTGTTAAATGACGTAGTGTATTTTTCCAAGATCGCGCGCGCTACCACTACAGGTTTGACACCACAGCAGCATAAAAATTTTAGTACTAGTTTCTAGGGGAAAATTGTGTCAGTGTGTACTAAATTCAAAAAAAGGCGCCAAGCGTAATATTTCCCTTAACTAATTGATAGCGAAAAAAAGTTAAAAATATTTGCTGTTTAAATTCTATTCTACAGCAGCAAATATTACTATATATAACTTTATTTTAACAAACTTAATAAATAAATTGGTAATAAATTTATCATTAAACAAAATGAACTCTGTTATTCCAGAATATATTTAGTACAAAATCACCAAACAAAATGAGGGATTCAAGGAGTAATATAAGAATAAAACATAAAAATATCAATAATATTATTACTCTGGCAAAGTAAATACCTACGTCGGTATATCGATAACGTTAAACTTTTATCTATGGTTAAACTCAAGACTTAACTTTTCCACCTTCCTCCCAGATAGCAAAATGACCTTTTAAGTTAGTCAGTATGAGCTCAGATTTATGATTTGGACTTCAGATCCAACGTCTGAATGACGTTTTTAAGACCTCCTTAAGAAGTTGAATGCGCCACCTAACGTAGACTAAGATCTCATGAAAAAAAGCTCTCAAAGAGCTCTTTTTTTCTGAATTTGCAGAAAAGAATACATAAAGAGCTCTTTTAACTGAGTTCACGGGAAGACTTCGTAATGAATTTTTTTTTGAGGTCTCTAAAATGAGTTTAAAATGAATTCATAATTGGGAATTCTGAAATATGATTTCTTTTAGAATTCTTTTTCTAGATCTTAATTGGCAGGGTAAATATATCGATTATTGACATTTTATATTTATATAAAATTTATTTTTGAATCCTCTGAAATGTAATTTTCTCAATTTTCTAAACATTTTAAATGTTTAAATCGATTTTCATGCATACGCTATAAGTCAATTTACAACAATACTAAAATATTTCATGCATTTGAAATGTTCAACAATAATTATTATTTAAGATTCTATATATTTTTAATAAAATGTCCACAACCGATGTATGCAAGTGCTTAATATAATTGAAGAATTTCAACAATTTGTTCAAAATAAAATCCAATTTTATTTCTTTATTTTAATCATATGGTTAATCATCGACAGTATATTGGTGACTTGTATTATTCCATAATATAACTCAAATAACTGTAGAAAAAAGTACAAAATAAACCAAACAATGACAGTTTTATAAAAAAATAGAAAAAAAAAACTTCAAAAGTTATTGAGGATTATGTTTGCCGGCTACAAGGTTTACTCGGTCATTTGCGTGTTGCAACCAGGACATTATTGCTTGCTTGCAATCGTCAAGCGAAGATCGAGAGTTAGAAACCACCGTGTCTAGAAATAATTAAAAATCATAATTAGTCATATAAATATTACTTTAGAGAATTTATTTTTTTCCAAGTTTTCAAAAGCAAGTTAACACATCTGATAAAAAAATACTTCATGAATATTTTTTTTAGCTTAGTGCAAAAATTGTATTTCTTTTGAAATAATAATCATTAAGATCAAATTGTTTCAACTTAAAATCATTTACTTACCTCTCAAATGCTCCACGAAAGACATTTTTTTCAACTTTTATAGTCTTTTTTTGACCACTCCAAGATAATTTGCAGCAAAGTTCATCTGTTAAAATAAATCCTAGTACGCTTCGAATACATTTCTTTCCATCTGTATTTCGCCGTTGCTTAATTAAATCCTCCTGAAAAATTTTATACTGTAAAACCATGTCGATAATAAATTCATATTTTCTTTAGTAAAACGGTAATAAGCAACAGCACTTTGTTCAACATTATTCATATCATTCTTTCGTAACATTAAAGCTTAATCAATCAATAATATATACTGTCTAAAAAAATTATTCTGAACTCTTTATTCATTTCTTGGAAATCAGTTATTGCTTACCGGTTATTATTCAATTTCATGATTGAAGATATTGTTCATTCGCAAGAAAATTATAAAAATTCAAAACAGCAAGAACTTAGTAATTTTATGGAATTCAAATTGTGAAAATTTTATGCAATATTAGAGTTTAATTTTTTATAAATACATGTTTTGTAAAAACTGGAAAGCAATTTTCAAACAAAACAACCATGAAATTTTGTGTAATTTTGATGAATAAAGAAAGTAATTACATATTGAGTGCGTGCTATTTCTTTGTCAACTAATAATTGATTGAATTTTGCCAGATCTTCATAACTAGATATTGGGAAATTCGGTAGTACATTTGCCTGTTGAGTCGTAGTTGGCCGAGGATTATCAGCATGCATATTCAATAATGCGTCGAGCTTACGAGACACGGAGTTTAAAACTGAACGACATGCAGCTGTTAAAAATAAAGAAATGTTTAACATCATAGGCCAATTCAGAGCTTTTTTCCAAAACCAGTTTCAACTTAGTGAGAATAAATTAAGAAAATCAAATAGATGAATGATAGAATCAATGGATACTTACGGCAGCAGTTATGAGATTCTGAAGACGGTCCAGTTGTGCTATTAACGCGATCCATTGAATCAATAGTAGGAGGTAGGCTTGGTTCACTCGGAGTAAGTACACTTTTCTTTGTGGTCGAAGAACCAGCTGTATTTTTACTATCGTCATGTAGATTTTGATTTATTACATTATCTTCTTTCCCAACTCCATGATTAGTCGTTGATTTACTCTCCGGATTATTTAGATGTTTACTTTGACCCAAGTTGTATTCTGACAAACTTTTAAGTTTTTGAAAATTCTTGTCTACGCTTGTGGTACTTTCTCTACCGATACCAGGTATTACTATAAAATAAAATCAATAAAGTCATGAATTACAGAATAAAATGAGTTCAGTATTAAATCTCTTTTCACTTGATACTTACCAACGGTTTCAATTTTACTTACAACCGGCTTACTAATTACGACTGATTGTTTAAAGCTGGGATGGAGCGGATCATCAAAGTAATTACCATAATCGAGCTCCTGAGTTTCAGCAAAATCGCCGTCACCTAGTTGTTCCGTAGGGTTAATGTCATTGCCTCCATCATATTCGAAAGATGGCAATTTTACCTTGTCTGAATCATCCAACTCCTTATCTATGACAAAATAATTAAATGAAATGATACTTAGACTATAATACATTTTTTGAGCAACTTAATAAAAGAATAAATTGATACTGTACCTTTATTTTTTATTATCAGTATTCTCGTCTTCATCGCTATCACGGTTACTGGGAGAACTGTCATCGAAACGTGCCGGTTTTTTTCGTCTACGTTTCGTAGTTTTTTCACGATCAATGACACGTTCGACGAATGTTTCATCACATGTAGACATGTCTACGGCAGCAATTTCAACAGCTCGGGCAGTATCAAAATTATCTATTGTTTATAATTAAAAAAATATGCATTAATTAGCAATTATTATTATGAATTCGACTTTACCCATAAACAACACAGGAACTTACCATACGGTCCTAACAGTTTATCATACTTAAAAAGTTTCCCAGTCATCTCTTGGCACAAATTGCTTTTTTGCACGCTAAAGTGGCATTAATTATTTTTTTATGAGGCCACGTAATTATTTTGTCATCACTGTTTATCCATGACTTTGGGACAGTTGCACACCAACTGCCAGAAAATGCAACAAAAAAATCCTGAAAGAATAAGAAGTTCAAATTAGCAAAAATATATGTGAGGTTATAGATTGCACTATGCAATATTTATCCATTATTCAACTAGATATTAATAAGTTTTCTAAATTATTATTTTTTCATAAATATACTGTTTAATTACCATCTTTTTTTTATACAAAATATGATTCACAATACTTTAACTGCACGGAAGAACGACGCGTCTTGGTATGTCTACACCGGACTTCACTAACCTTCTAAATAAAACATATGTGTTTATTCTGATTGCTTTATTATTTTTAACGTAAGATGGCGCGTTGATAGTAGCGCGCGAATTTTTAATTGCAACGGATGACGGACTTGAATAATACAATAATAAATGATTTTTTTTCATAATAATAAAATTTATTTTTAAAAGATTCATATATTTAATAATATAAATTGAATACAAATTTTTTTAACATGATGATTTGAGTATTTAATTTGAAGATGGATCAACGGAAAAAAAGTGAATGATTTATTGTCAGGTATACAAACAGCTTTTTTGATATTTCATTTGCTCTAATAAATTTAAAATTGGACCATGTATATGTCCAGTAACAATTAAAAGTAGTCTTGAGTCAATTGGATAATTTTCTAAATTTTTAAAGTTAATTAATGTTTTGCCTCTCAAAAAAATTTTACCGTTTCTTTTAAAAATATTACTCAGAAAAAAAATGTTATTATTTTTTAAATAACAAAATTTATCACAATTTCGGGAAGCAGATAAAATAAATTTACCGTAATTAATTTTATCATACGAAGGGAATTTGCTAAATTTTGTCATTCTACGATTAAAATTTGATACTTTTGGGTTCTGAAGTACGTTTTTAATCTGATAACCACAGTTCGCACGTTCTTCAAGACGTTTATGGAGTTGCTGAAGTGGTTTCTCACCTTTTTTTTAACATTTTTTTGGAGAAAATATAAGTAGCTTTCAAATGAGAAAGCACTAAATGAATCTAAAGGCCCAAAGTTTAATACATCATCAGCTAAATGAACTAAATTATGTATATTATAAATCACAAAATTTTTTTCCATATAATTTTATCGATTCAGTGACAAAGTAGTGCAATAAACTTTTAGCACATGCATTGTTTTTAATACAATCATTTTCATTACATAAAATTCTTATCGCAACGTGTAAACAATTAAAATGATATAAATATTTTTGAGGTAGATAACCTTTAAAGACTATTGGACCAACATATAATAGAAACAATCTGAACTCTGTTGCTTTCCATCGATCGACTTCACCTAGATCTCGTGTTTTTCTTACGAATTCAGAAGGTATCCAAGTCTTTATTGATTTTAACAAAGCCGATATGTTCTTAATCGTCGTGTGACTGAATTTCAGTAGTGTTTTTTCATCTACTCGCCATCCTTTCATCCACAAGTTTATTATTTTCTTCTCAACTCCAAGACATACAAGATGCATATATTCTACAGGGAATTGTGATACCATATCAACTTCTGTTTCTTCGAATTTTGAGGTTCCTATATGATGGTCTTCGTTAAGCTTTTTTCGAAAATTATCATCAGTCCGTAAAGGGGAATCTGTTTGTAGAAATCTCATTCGATGATCACTATAGCTACCCTCCTGGATGCATTTGCTGCAACCATAATAACCAGTATGGCCTTTGGTCTGTTTTACAAATGCTCGAGCAGGTGAATCGGCGATTACAGCCCTAATTGTCACGTAAACCTTCTAGTTGTTGAACTCAAAACCTTTTTTCATGCAGAGTTTTATATTCATTGATAAAATCTTCGAGATACTCATCACATTTAGTCGGCTTGTCATGTCCATGATAAACACCAATAACGAAAGGTGTAGCGACTTTAGGAAAAATTTCAGCCAATATTGGATATAATTGGCTTTTAGAACTTTTTGATATAGGTAATCCATCAATATGAACATTAATTAGAATATTTGTACTGAGATCAGTTACTCTTAATTGCTCAAGTAATCCTCGAAGTAATCCATAATGGAAATATTCACCAGGTTTCACAGAACGGATGACAGTATTTTTTGGAGTCTTTAATAAAGTACGAGGATCAATGGGAAGATTTGTCAAATCTTCTATTGAATCGACGCCAATAAGAATTTTTAATAATGCTCCACATGCAGCTTGACTAATATTAAACTGACATTGCCACTGTGCTAATTTTTGTTGTAAATTGATATTCGGATCGTTTATATCAGGTGTTTTATTTAATGAAACATTTAAGCTTTCTGCTAGTGAAATATTATTCATATTCAATGAGTCAGAATCATGAATATTTTTGTCACCAATGTTGTCGTGGTAATCACTACCAAGCTCTTGACTTTTAAACGATACAGAATCATCAGTAACGTCATTAATGACAGTAGAATCACGAGTGAGGTCTTCAATAATGACAAAATTACTAGCTATGTTGTTATTAGTCATTACTACATGATCAGAGACATTTTTAATATCACTGTTAATGAATGATCTGGTATTTTCTCTTGATTCAATTGAAGATGAGGAAACTTGTTGCAGTGAAACTGACTCATCCTGAGCTACTTGCTTAAGACGCCTATTTCTTTGACTCTTTGATAATTTGTTAAAAGGCTTTCTTGACATCGATGATTTCTAATTAATGAAGAAAAATATATTATACACAGATAAAAATTAAAAACATATTAAGGAATTAAAACTGCAACATCACTGAAAGATTTCTTACCATTACATTCAAGCGTGAATAGAAAACAATAATGACTATTAAACAAAGATAAATTGATTGAAATTAATCAAATTTAGAACGATTACGTTAAGAAAAACAGTAACTCAGTTATCTGATAAACAGCGTATGTTTATTAAAACTTTATAGGTTAGAATGCACAATCAAAACAAATATAGATAAAATAATAAGTTTTGCGCATGTATCAAACTGCGCATTAAAAATAAATCCATGTGTCAAGTACTTAATTCAACGTCTGTATTTTGACTTCCGACCGAGTTACTAATCTGATTTCAGTTAGAAGTAAGAAAAAAGAATACTTTATAACTCATAAAAAACTGTTTAAAAAGTGCTCAACGAAAAACATTCATGAAGACATCAAAAAATTGACTTCGCATTCATAACTTCATTAAGAACTCTGAATTCTGAGCTCATAAAAATGAGCTACTTAAGACGTCATGTTAAAACTTCTATAAGAAGTTTTTTTAAAGACTTCATACTGAAATCCCTCTGATTTGGATGCTGACTGGGCTTATATGCGTTAAAAATAACTCCGCCAATCATGCCTATGATGGAACATTTACATTATTCGTAACATGAACCTGTTATTATTATTATTATTATTATTAGCTATAACAAATGGTTGACATTTTCTGCGCAGTTCCGAAATCTTGTAAGTAAATTTAAATTGATGAATAATCGACAGAAGTTCCATTTTACCTCATTGCCATGTGGACAGACTAGTTTTAAATCAAAATTACATTTCATAAAAACGTAACTTCTTACCTGCCTGGAAATTAGGAGATTATAAATTAGGTAGGTACCTAGGTATTTATGTTGGAGCTTCTGTCGATTATTCATCAATTTATATTTACAAGATTTATGGGCCAAAAATTTGATGTTGCATAGCGGCTCCTTATTCCCCTTTTAAGAAATCATCAGGCAACCTAACCTATACCGTAACCTCCCAGAAACTCTCGAAGGCTACGCCTATACCTAATCAAATTTTTGCCCATAAATCTTGTAAATGATGAATAATCGACATAAGTTCCAACATTTTACAACCTCATTGCCATGTGGACGACAGACTAGTTTTAAATCAAAATTAGGTACATTTCATAAGAACGTAATTTCTTACCTGCCATGGAAATTACTTAGACATTAGGTATTTATGAAATACAATTTTAACTTTAAACTAGTCTGTCCACTTGACAATTGGGCTGTACTTCTGTCGATAATAGGTGTGTTCTTTCTGATATATCAAGAGATTTGAGTTATTCTCGATGCTGATTGGTTCATTAGGTGATATTAACCGAGATATCAGTAAACTTCAGGTAGAAAGAACACCACTAATGTCTTCACGAAATATTCTGTCCAATTAACACAGAGTATTAAGTTCCTTCATTGTTCTTCTAAGTCGTCAATTGTTTCCTTATTTACAAAGGCTAATGGCTAATTTTGCTCTGATTTAGTTCAACCATATTTTTGGTGAAAATATTTTTGTAATAACCCCATGTTTTCTGGTATTTTTTTCGGCAGTTTTAAATAGGTACAGTTCTTTTAAAAAATCAAAACATGTTTTTTTAAGGTTTGCAATGCTTCTTCAGAAATAGTAATTTTCGTATTATAATTTTCATTAAAAAAAGTTAATTAATAGCATCATTTTCAAGAACTGAAGTCAAAAGTAGGTAATAAAATTCCAATTGACCTCATTTAATTTGCTAATAAATGGCCGCTTTAAAATTCTTTGACAAAGGGAACATACAAGGGTTTCACCTTGAAATAAATTAATTTCACTTAACTGTTGTAAATAAGTAATTTACATCATCTTTATACACGTCTGGCCATCATACATGTTTCTGATAGGATTCAGTAAATTACACAAATATTGCACCAATCTCCCCTAACAAGTTCGACTCCACCCCATATCATTGGTATAAGCAAATACTTTAAAATGACAATACGGGAAACTGCCACAAAAAACCGACGACTATTTACGAAACGAGACACGTGCGCTCTCAAATCGTGATCCTATTCAACCAATCACGGTAGTCCGAGGAGGAGCATCGACCGTCGGCCGGTTGGATTCGAAATTGATAGGAGAGATGTGTGCAACTTACTTAACTGTATCCGAAACAACTGAGTGGCCAGACGTGTATATGCGTGCCTGTGTGCAACACCCATTGAGAAAATTCAATCTACACAGCTATATTCTGTGGCTATATATTGAGAGCCATCTAGTCTGCCAATTTAACTAAGTTTAATGGTTTCTTACCAAATTAAAAAGTAAATATTTTCATCTTTATTTATTTTACGGAACTGTGAGAAAACCAATTGTAGATTTCTCTAAAAAATCTAGAGAAGTTGGTAACTGCCCTGTTGCTTTGGATGACTTATGTGAATTGAGTGACAGACACATTTTATTAATGTCAAATTTGGAATATCATTTTTTAATAAAGTAGGTATATACGGTAGTCTGTGGTATATACTATACAGCAAATTGTTTTTATCATAGTCAGCTAAATTCGCCCTGTTTCAGCATTTGGCTACTATGGAGCCACTTTACAGTTTGTAACGCAATATCATTTGTTAGTGTCTTGTTTGAAAACAACTCTAAACATACAGGTTAGGTCACTACCGTCAGTTTGTTTTTTAATTAAATTGAATTCACCAAAAATTTCGTACCAATTGTTAGTTCACCTTCGAATTTGTTGAATAATCAATTTTGTTCATCTGGTAACACTATTCCACAATGCATTTTCCTATTTTTATACTTTATAAATATTTATAACAGAATATATAATAGGTTAGGTCTTTACGATGTTCTGAATTTCACCGTGGTTCCGACATTTGCAAGTTCACATTCTTAGTTCGAAAATTGATACTACGTGACGCCACATTACAGTTCTCCATGGCAACCAAGTAAAAATTACAGAATCCTGTTGCTGATTCGATAGACTAGTATTACCCAGGCTGCTGGATTTAGCTGACATGGTTTTTACCACAGGTGTTGTTTGCTTCGTTAGTGCCTAAACCAAGCACAGGGGTCGTAGCAAGTCACGACAAAAGAAATATGTAAATAGCAACCAAATTTTTGTAAAATATATGGGTACTTTTTTAGCGACTTTAAAAATATCTACTAATTAAGTACCTAGGTACCTATTTTCTTAAACTAATCGAAACATTTATTCATATAAATTTAAGAATGCGCGATCTTGGAAGGATACACCTACGTCATTTAAATATGCGCGGGGCGGGTTTTACACACGACCCAGTGACGTAAAACCACATGGCTTCGCAGCACTTTAGTTTATGTTATTACAAACTTCCCTTAAAATGAAACAAACAATAAAAAACTATTTTCAGTCATATCTATTAATACGTTAATTACAATAAACACCATTTGCAACACGAAACTCCACCGGAAAACACAAAAACAATAAACACAAGGCAAAAGCGCGGTTAACAAACGGCTAACGAATGCCATTGGTTGAAATACAGGAAAATAAATATTATTTTCAACGTTTGGACCCAAATTGGTTTTCCCAGCAATTACATCAATGTACACTTCCAAGATCGCGTGGACTCTACCTAGTTACTCAGACATTTAAAAAGAGAAGTAAAACATACATTTTTTTAAATAGGAACATTTGTACACTAATATAATGAATCTCCTTTAAAAACAAAAGTAAAATTTGACTTTTTTAACAATAAATAAATGAATTATATTCTATTTTTTAAACAGTATTCTCTAATCTAATCTAATCTACTTTTTTTTGGAGAAATAATGAAGTAATTCAAATTTTCTCTTATTAACCGTCTTTTGAAGAAACTGGGCTTGACTTTTAGTTCTAATTCTACCTCCATCATGTTCTGTGCTGTTATTAATCCTTGCACTACATTCACTGCTACCATATTATTATGTTTTAATGCCTTTGTTAATTTTACATTTGTTTCTTCTAATAGTTCTTTTGCAGCTTTCTTTTTTAGTATTTTCTTTTTCTTGAACCGATTTTAATCATTTTCTAATTCCTTTAATTTGTATCTATTTTCTTTGCTTTTAATTCTTTTTCCTTACTTCCTTGCTCTATCTGTTTTTCTAATGCAATTTTTTACTCTTGCTCCTTTTTAATTTTGGTTTCTTGTAAATAACTCTGATAAGACGCATGTGCACTTTTTTGCTAAAATATATAATTCTTGTATAATATTTAATTTATTCTGCTACAGTTAAAATAGAATTTAAGGTTTTTCATGAAGAGAATGTCTGTCGTTTGTTAAAATTCATGCTGATAGAGAAAATCCTTTCTCGGCATCAGCATTTTCATTAGAAAGAATCGCTTTTACTACTATTCTTAAGTTTGAACATTTACTACTATCGTGAATTTTAATATTAAAAATATTCCTCAAAAAATGATCAATTTCTTCCTTTAAAGTTTTCTGATAGCTTTTCTGGTTGTAAGAGTTTCCACTAATTTTCCAATTCATTAAAACTATGAAAATTAGGTATACCTACTCTGTGACAGTTGTATAATGCAAAGCATCACTGGTTTTAATTAGTTGTGCATTTATACAACTAACTTAAAAAAAACTCAATTTCAAATATAGAATTTTCTTATAATGTGTGCATGCAGCTATAGGTAGTTTTCTTATTTTATTTGTGAAAATAATAATTTCGGAGCTGAAAGACTCAGGTTGATGGTCTTTTGGGAAACCAATAAAGATTGTTATTACTTCTAATAACTTCATTCTCCTGAATACTCGACGACACTAGTTCATTTAATATCAAAAATCCTAGGATGGATTGTTTATCTTCTAAGGGAATTACATTATTGGCATTAAATGTATTTGATGAATACTTATCTCTATTAACTTTTTCAACAGTTTCAGGTTTGCAAAATTTAATCATTAGACTTAAAAACAGTTTGATATACACAATAAATTAAATTTACATGGTGTCATTTGGTTTATTTATTAATAAATGATTAAAAACAAAACTATTAAATGCAATACCAGAGGCTTATGTTAAAAGACAAAACAAAGTGAAATAATCGACTGGTTCTACCACTCACAGTCGCACCTAGTAAACAATCATATTCTCTCAACAAGAAGCTTACCGAGTATTGACATGTTTTTTATTTAGGGTATTGAAGTCTAATTTAGCACTCCGCATAAACCACAAACAGTGGTATTTTGTAAAATGTAAGCATTTTTTAAAATTTTTATGTTCATTAAAATATGTATTTTAGCGACTGATAAAAATACGTGCTTTTTGGCAACCTACTACAAAAATATGTACTTTTACATAATTATTATTATTTAGTGACCGAGTCATCCTGCAACCATGTTTTTAATGTTTAGCTTATTCCCAGCCAGAAAAGATTATAAACCCTCATAATAGAGGTCTTCCACCCTAGCCCTTGCTAATTCAAATATACCTAAATACTCGGTACATATATTATTTTTATTTAAGCTAAAGTATCATACACAAACTGCCATATATTTGTTGATTCATCAATTATTAGTGAGTATTGTGAATCTACTATGTCCTCAACAAAATCTCTTAACAGAGGCCTAGTGATAAAACATTTTTAATAAGGACCGAGCATTTGGTCTGATGTAGTCGTAGCTCCTTTTTGGCCATACCAATTGATTTCTATCTCGCCTAAATGGTCAATTGATCTTACTGCAGAGTGGATGGCTGTAAGCCGCTAAAATTAATTCAGCACTTTTGTTTGTTCAGTGACAGACATGACAGATGCAATTCCTAAAATTGTAAAATAAATACATAAATATTAGGGACAGTTTTCATAACATAACTGAGGAAAGCACATACCTAAAGTGGTCAATTCGGTTTGACCACTTAAGCTCATATTTATGTTTTTCATATTGATGCATTTTTGTTTGAGCATGTTTTGTCAAGGAATTTGTTTTTGCCCTTATATTAGTTTTATAAAACGTGCCGTAGGCTGTAGGCTCCTATTTTATTGTTACTAGCCATTCTTAAAAACATAACATGAACAAAATAAATTAAACAAAGGTTATCATAGGTAACCTACTTTTTAAATATGGGTTCTTTTTCCCAGTCTTTATTATACTTTTTCGTATATATGGAGTATTTACCACACACTGGCATTTTTTGGCACCTTTATTCTAAAATATAAAATATAACCTAACAAATAAAAGTCTTCATACTTCACAGAAATTTATAGAATGCTAACTGTCCTGTATTACCGACAAATCACCAACCGCCATCTCTTGCTGACATCGGTACTAAAACTAAAAATGCGAGGCGGCAAATTCAAATGTACCCTTCCTCATTTTTATTAGAAAACAAATTTAACAAGTAGGCAGTTCTCTCAGCTAATACTTACATTTTAATTTTAAGTGGACATATTATAGGAAAACTTATTTAGTTTATCTATAAATGAACATTTATAAAAATAAAATGCAAGATATTAGCCAACAAGCCATACGAAAAAAATATGTGATTAAACGCATTAATTCAATGAAGTTATTGCCAGCCCATATCTGCTGTCTCTCACGAATTGCTTACGTAAAAGGCGTATCTGAATTCTAAAAAAAATCAATCTCTATTATAAAAAAATTTATTATACAACGGGCGCCGGCGCCGTCTTCTAAGTCGTATTATGCAGTCTTTCGCGCGCCTCAATTTTTTTTCATATTAAATAATATATTGAAATAGGTACACACAATTGATATTAGTTTTAATTTTTTAAATTTAATTTAAAAAATGGAACATGTACTAAATAATTATCTATGAGTTTTACGATGGCTGTAGAGGCCTATGCGAGAGGATATATATAACTCGACCACAAACATTACACGGGAAAGCTCCTCTGTCCTGAAATTATCTTCTCTGTTGCCTAACAGTTCCCTCATAGGTTGCGGTCCTCCTCCATTCTGCCCTATCTAGTGCTACATTTTCCCAGTTATCCTGCATATTGATGCTCTTAAATGTTTCATGCAGTTAATCTTTGTATCGTTTATATTGACCACCTTGTTTCCTACTGCCATCCAGCAATTCACCAAACAAAATGCATCTGGGAAGGATCTGGGCAAGCAATTCTCAGGCATGCCCACTACGTGGCCTGCCCAGCTCAGTCGCGCTCTATAGAGATAAGGTCTCAAGCCGGGTACAACTGGCTCTCCTGAGAGATTCACATCCATATAATAATGATCTGAATTTTGATTAAAACTGATTATCTCCAGATGATGCAAACTTGGTTGGCGAAACGCGCGTTGAGAATACTGAGCAGTTTTTGGTATTTGTAGAAACTTCCCTCAGTGCCAAAGCTTTTTTAAAGAAAAGATTATGCCTGTTTGTGCTCATTTTCTGCATTAGCTGTACTTTTGTATGTTAAAATTTATTTGATGGCTTGTGTCCCAATTAAAGATTTATTCGACATGGGGCATAAAGCTTACATTTTGAGGTCGACACTTTGAGGACCGACCCTAAAAGGTCGCTATGTCCCCAAAAAAGATGAATTGAAGAATTAAAACGACCGCGAAAAGTCGTCATGGCATATATATATATATATATATATATATATATATATATATATATATATATATATATATATATATATATATATATATATATATATATATATATATATATATATATATATATATAAAAAAAAAAAAAAAAAAAAAAAAAAAATATATATGTTAAATTCGTTTTCCGGGTATACTCCCGCGTAGGTGATAGGCCCCGAGAGGGACCGTGGTTGTCTGAACGACGTTTCCGAACTGAGTTCAGTTCGAGTTACCAGAAGCCGCAGTAAGCAGTTATCTGTTGGAACCTGAAGATGGCAGATGAGATTCTGCCGAAACGTCGTTTAGACAACCACGGTCCCTCTCGGGGCCTATCACCTACGCGGGAGTATACCCGGAAAACGAATTTAACATTCACCACCCGCGAAAACCTGAAAAACAACATATATATATATATATATATATATATATATATATATATATATATATATATATATATAAATATATTTATATTTTTTTTTTTTACATATTTATATTTTTTTTTGCTTTCAATTTTGTTAATTTTAAAAATTAATGGGGCCAGCGAAAATCAAAAAAAAATATTTTTTTCAAACTCGATCATAAAGGAACTTAATTTGTATCATAATATATGTAATAATGATTTACACACAATTATGACGCTCATCAGTGGTATTAAAAGATGTCATTTTCTGAAACCATACACCTTATAGAAACTAAATTTGTATCGTACAAAAGGATAAGAGGAGTAAGTAGGGAATTAAAACTACGAAAAATTTATTTTTCAAACATGAGAGAGCTTCCATTTAACTTTATATAAAAAACGTTACACAATATGAATTTTTAACAACAAATAATAGCGCATGTGAATGCCAAATAAAACTCCTTACAATTGTTATTGTTTTTTTTCTACTAATGAAATAGCTTTAGGAATATCACCATAGCCAGTCATAATTTGCAAAAGTAGAAAAAATACGATAGCACCTTAAATTAACAATAGACTAAAGAGATTAACGAATGGAAAGTGGATATGAATCGTTATTGGTATTTAATGAATAATTTTTTTTAATTTTTCTTTTCCTTGACAGTTTCAAATCTAATAGAGACTTGTTTAATTGTTTAATTCTAAAATACATCCTACATCTAAAGAACAACTTTTTAACATTATCAGGGCAGTTTACTTTATTACTATAATCAAACAGATTTTTTTAAATAATTCTTGGAGATTAATATTTTATCGCTGTTAACAACATTAAAAATTGTTTCAAGTTGTCCCAAATGTTTCATCAAATCTTCAGATGGTTTTGACAGACCCCCCCTCACTTAAGTGATCAACCCAAGTAAACGAAAATGATTGGGAACTACTTGCACAATTACTGGGTTCTTTCAGTTTATGACAAATGTAGCCTGCGAGATTTTCCAGTCCATCATATGTGATATCATCCAATTCCTTTAAATTGTCATCTACCTGAGGTTCTACTTCAGTTACAATTTGCAAAGATGCAAAACACTTACTGCTTAAATTCACCTCATTAGTAAGCAAATCAGGTGTATCGTCTATCTCGACATTACTGCAAGCAGCAAAACAGCCTTCATTTTTTCCTAAAATGTATGCTCGCAAACGATATCTGAATTGTAAAGGATCGGGACAATCATGCAAACCCCTTTAGCTCTTAATACTCCAAAAAAGTTTTCTAACACATCTTGATTGAGACGGTAAGTCAGAAGATATTTAATATCAAAACGTCTCATTAAGTCCTCATATAGCAATTTAAGAGAAGAATTTGAGGTTATAATTCCTAAAATGCAATAAACATTAGTTTTATTCAGTTTACTGAATGCTGCTTAAATACCTTTCTGAAAAGGGTAAAGGGATTTGCTGCCTTTTACTCGAAGTTTTTGCATTGTCTTAGTCATTCTGTCAATTATATCCATTTGAGTGGTTAACGATAATCCATAGGCTTTCGTTCGATCTCGACTATCAGTTTCTGATACACGGGAATTAAAACAGTCAAACCAGTCATTTACCTATATTTAAAATAAATTATTAAGAATAAGAACGAAACACTGTACTATAACTACTAACCAGTTTGAAAAACACGGCGCATTCACTCCAATTTTTGTTAAAGAAGTGTCCATGTATGCCACATCGAGTTATAGCTTTAGATACAGTATGAGAAAATAATTTGGTAACAAGTTTAACTTTCTGCTCTGTGGTCCATAAACAGTTATATGTTATATTTTCCCTTGAAATTTTATGGACAATATTTAAATCCGACATATTTGTAATTTCCAAAAGTTCTTCGATTACCGATTTATTTATTTCTTGTCCATCTATGATGAATCCATAATCCAAAAAATTATTTCGAATCAACTTTATGAGATGCGGCGCATCAGCAAAAACGTAAATTTTTTCTGTACTATTGGCTGGATTTTTAAACCATGTTTTATTGCAAGTGATACCTAGTTCACTACGTAACCCAACATTTCCCCCTCCAAGATCACTCACCATTGCCACAACTTGAAAATCTACAACGTACGAAAATATTTTATACATTTGAATTTAATTAAAGCAAGTAGATTAAGCTTACCACAACTTTCTATAAAATTAATAATTTCAAACAGTTTGTTTTTGGTTAATTTGCAATCATAATCAAAGAAAACAGGCTGTTTCCAGTTGACAAAAAGGCCTCTCAACATTACAACTTGGGCATAGGAATATGGCTTTAAAGTTTCATTATTGGCTTTGTCATAAAGATAAACTTTTCTAATTTTTATTTCATCAAAGGACAAAACACAGACCCTTTCAAGTGTGCTCAGATTTGAAAGTTTAACAATATTCAAAACCTTTAAAATTCCAGGAGCAATTTTTATTTTCTTTAACCAAAATCGTAGAGTGAAAACAAGTGGAAAGGGATAGCCCTTTTTCAATAGTAACCGGTAGGCCCTCGGACCAGCGGATTAATGTACGATTGCTTTCGAGACATCTTCGACAGACCACCGTTGGCGTTTATTAGGTTCCTTAAGTTTATTTATTTGAACTGGAGAAAAAATTTTTTTCAAAGCTTTTTGATCTTCACGCAATAATTCATTTTCTTTTCTCAGTTTGGCTATAATTTTATCAGAATCTTCGCAATCGGTGTTAACCCTACAATATTCTGTTTAGCACAATATTATTAAATAAAATTGTTAAAATAAATACCCAAAATCTCTGGTAGTAGAAGTTTTAACTTGGATATTGTTATTACAATTAATACGTCCATCACCAATTACTTCATTACTAACATCATTAGTATTATCTACTCTACAAAGACATAAAATCAAATTATTGACTTACCCTGTATACACAATATCTTGTTGTATACTTACTCAATATGCTGATTTATTTTAAGAATTTCGTTGACCATTTTTGTACAGTTCCTTTTCTTGAAACGTTCATTTCTATTATTTGTACTGAGGACGGTACAAGGTTTCGATTTAGACAAATTTTGAGAAGGAACGGCCTCAATTTTAAGTTGTCGGCGATTTTTTGTTTGAATGACCCAAGAGTTCTTCTTGCAAATTCCTCTCATAATCAGCACTAGTAAAATACTTTGAGCAAATTCGAGCAGTCTTTAGATTAAAATTGTCTACTCGTTTACATGTATTTTCCCATATTTTTATAAATTTTTTATCGGCAGGAAATCGAAAAAAACATTAGGTCTTTAGCAAAGTGCTTAAACTGATTATCCGAGTTACAGCCGTAAACAGCACAACGCATGATTAATATGCCCTGTTTTAATGCACAAAACACTTTACACTTGCACGTAATTTTCAATTTATTGCCTAATTGTCATTAACAGCACATCTAATAATTACATATAAGGTGATGTAGGTAGTAATTGTCAAGACAAAAGCAACTTTAATATTACCAAACACACAATATTCATTAAAATTACAGAATTTGAGATGACAAGTAAAGACGAAATACAGTTTTAAAAGGTTATGAAATTTTTAGCTCTCCGCGGTACGTCATCCTAGCTTGAGCTTGGTGGGGGTGCATGTCGGTTTGTTTTCGTGGATTTGCAATTCAGAATATTAAGATTCGATTAGTTTGCGTATATTTGTTAATAAATAAAGTTTCACAAAACACAGCGTACAACAACAACAAGACGACACGTTTTTCATTCGCGTTCCCATTAGTACCACTGTTACTGAAACATGCTGCCAACTTAAGAAAGATTTAGAACTATATTTGACATATAATACTTGGGGAGACCAGTGCAACTCACAGTGTTTTGCTAGGGGCAACTGAGTAGATTGATATATATTAACAGTGCATGCGCATTATCATATCTCTCAGTTATTGTATCATGTATCCAACGTACCATAGAGAAATGCCGAACTCACATCAATTTGTTGTACATGCAGATCATATTCAATAAACAACGATTACAACACTCTGATCGTAACCATTCGGGCTACTGGCGCGTACACATCTTCGTTCAGTGAACACTGCTTGAAACCGCGTACAACAAGACGTGCCTTTTTACAAATTTTCCCGTCTAACACTTTTTCATGTAACACCCACTTTGAGTTTATTATCTGTATCTTCAGGTGGTGACACTAGCTCCCAAGTTTGGCTCTCCTGCAGTGAATTCAACTCCTCCCATCCCATAATTAGCCTCGGCTGTTGGATGGTGTATTCATATAAATAAATAAATAAATTGCTGCCTTCCATCCATCAGACCTGACTGCTTCAGTGAAATTTTGTGGTAAGTCCGAGGTCAGGCTTCCTGCCGACAAGGCTGCCATTAAATTTGCCTCAAATTCTGGGTCTAAATCAACTTCATAGTCTTCTAAATGTTTAGGTAACTGTTTATTCCTGGTACTTCTTCTTGTATTTGTAGTTTCGTCTGTATTTCTAATATTTTCACTCAAATTTTGTCTCTTAATTTTTTGTTTTTTCTTTGTCATTTTCTTTTCTTTCTTCTTCTGTCTGAGTTTCTTCTATTTATTCACTAATTTCAATGGGTATTTTCTTTTTTATTGGTTTCATCAAACACAACGTTTCTTCCTAGAACAATCTTTTTATTTTCTTCGTCCCACAATCGGTAACCGTTGTCTGTATAACCTACCATGATCAGTTTCTGACTGTGTGAGTCGATTTTTGTTTTTCGATCTTCTTTAGGAATTAGGTTATATGTAATTGAGCCAAAAAGTTTAACTTTTTGCATATTGGGCTTTTGCTCGTACCAAATTTCTGCTGGAGTTGTATTCTTTGGTAATACACTTGTTGGAGTGCGATTTGTGAGAAATACAGCAGTTCTCACTGCTTCACCCCAGAGAGATTTATCTAGTTTTGAATCAAAAATCAAACATCTTGCTTTATCCATGATAGTTCTGTTATATCTCTCAGCAACTCCGTTCTGTTGTGGGTTCCTAGCTGTTGTATACTGACATTTTATTCCATTTTTTAAACAAAAATTTTTTAAATTCTGCTGATGTGTACTCACCACCATTATCACAGCGAATTCTTTCTATTTTTGTGCCAAATTTTGCCTGTACAAATTTTACATATTCTTGAAATTTGTTTAAAACCTTACTTTTTCTTGTGATCAAGTAAATTACAGCAAAATGAGAGAAATGGTCAATAAAGCTTACGTAATACTGTTTTCCATCATGTGTAGGAGGGTTTATTGGCCCACACACATCACTCGAGATCACTTCTAGGATGCGTTTGGCTTTTCTGTCTTCTGGTATACTTTTAAAAGGTAATCTAGTTTGCTTTCCTTGTAAACATACCTCACATACACCCGGTGCTGGAAATTGTGATGAATGACCCATTCTTCTATGCAATAACATATCCTCTATTGTTGCATAAGCAGTATCAGTAAAACTCTGTGATAATCTCAATGTAACAACATATAAATTTCCCATCAGTTGACCTTTTAACAAAACTTCAGTATTTTTCATCATAAGGACTTCTTTATTTTTTAAATAAAATCTGGAACCCTTTCTCTTCAAGTTTTCGAACTGACAATAAGTTGTGAAGAAGTTTATCACACATCCATACATTTCTCATAAATATTTCTCTGCCATTTTCTAGTTTTAAGTGAAGATTACCTTGCTTCGTAGTTTATATTGTTTCTCCTCTTTTGGCTACACTTATCACATGTGAGATTGCCTCCTTATCTTTCAAAAAAATTCCCTGTGGTTTTGTTTACTAGATGGTTTGTGGCTCCACTATCAATGATGAATTTTAACTCTTTAAAGTTTTGATCGATACATGCTAGTGAACTATCAGCTGCTGTCAAAAACGATATACCATCTTCACTGTCAATATTTCCTGCTACATTTACCTTTTCATCTTTCTTCCGGTTTTTCGGACATTCATATTTCTTGTGCCCTATAATGCCACAACCATGACATTTAAAAGGAAACTCGCTTTTCTTATTTTCAGTCTGACTTCCTTTTCTGTTCCACTTTTCTGTTCCACTTTTTATTTCACTTTTTCTTGTACCTTGAGAACGCTGCCTCATTGCTACTACTTTCTGCAAGAGCTTTAACCTGTCTTGACTCTTCCATGAGTAACTTGTTTTTAACGAAGTCAAGTGTTATTTTTGATTCGTCTTGGCAGAACATAATGTCGATAGCCGTTGTGACTGCTTGGTACGTTTCAGGCATAGACGAGAGCAACTGTGACACAATTTCACTTTGTTCCATTTTTCCACCTGCACTTTTTAGTTCATACACTGTCTGTTCAAATTCTGTGAGAAAAATATTTAATGCTGTAACCTCAGTAAACTTCAATCTTCTAAGATTTTTCTGTAATTGAACTTGTGTTGAAATTCCTTTTTTCTGGTACGTAGAACTAAGAGCCCTCATAATTTCTTTTGCTGTAGACTTGGATTTTATCATTTCCAACAAAGTACCAGACAAACACTGTACTATTATATTTCTAGCTTTCACATCGCACTTTTTAAAGTTCGCATCCTGATCTGTTGATTTTTCCATTCTTCTGCTGCAGAAATTAACTGGGTATGAAATGCCAGGTCTTGTTTTATTTGTTAAGTACAGTAAGCAACCGATTGCTTCTCTATATGGGTAATTTACTTTTGTAGTTTTAATTTCATCATTATTGTTAGAAATCATGGACGTAGACACTGATTTTGCATTTTGCGTATTAAATTTCACCGTGTTACGTGCACATATTTTTCTTGACTTAATACAATTCTACCGGACTCTTGTAATTTTTCAATCCTCAAAAATTTATCTGGATTTTCACAAACAGTTACTTCAAACTCCTGTTTTAAACTTTTCACTAAACAGTTTAGTTCTCTTTAATATTTACTAAATACAATGCCATTATCTACATAGATTGCAAGATAAGTCTGTTTTTCATTTTTAAATATGCACTGATCACTTCTTAATGAAACTAACCCGTTTGACCTCAGGAAGTCACTAAATCTTTCATTCCATTTTAACGGGGCTTGTTTTAGTCCATATAAAGCCTTTTTTAATTGGCAGACTTCATTTTCAGCATTTTCACATTCGTATCTCTCTGGTACATACATAAAGATTTCTTCGGATAGTTCTCCATAAAGAAACGCTGTTTTAATATCAAATTTTGTTATCTTCATGTCATTTTTAACGGCTAGAGCAAATAATATTTTAAGTGAGGTAACATTTACGACTGGACTGAATGTTTCTCTATAATCTGTGCCATTTTGTTGTTGGCATCCTCGAATAACCAGTCTTGCCTTATATTTTCCAACATCTTTTATCCGAAATACCCATTTGCTTGTTAAGATTCTTCTATCTTTTACTTTAGTCTTGTCTATATAAGTCCAGATCTGATTTTTATCTAGTGACCTTTTTTCCTCATTTATTGCAACTATCCACTGATCTTTTTCTGTTCCAGTAATTGCTTCACGATATGTCAAAAAAACTTCATCTTCAATATCTAACACATAGTCTTTTAGATTTTCTGGTATTTTTACGTGTCTCCCACTTCTTGTTTCATTATGATTTTCTCCTTCTCCTAATTTTCTAATTCTGTGCATTTCTTGAGCCTGTCTTTGTCCTTGTTCATTTTCGTCTTGCGTTTCTTCAAAAATAAACTCTTCACTTAAACTAGAAGAATTATTAAATACTTGCTCTTCTTTTCTCTCTTCATTTTTATTTAAAATTTCCTCAAAAATGTCACTATTTTCTTGTATATCTACCTTGACAGTTTTATTGTATTTTCTGGTTCTTTGAACACCACATCTCGATGAATCACAATTTTTCTTAATTTTCATCCCATAAACGATAACCATTAGGTGCATACCTTATGAACATACATTTTTTACTTCTTGAATCAAGTTTTTGGACACAACCTAATGTTTTTGCATAAGCTATTGATCCAAATATTTGTAACCTTGACAAATCTGGTTTTAATCCTATCCAACATTCTATAGGAGTCTTATCTACTGTATCTGTGGGATTTCTGTTTAACAAATAGGCAGCTACATATGCAGCTTCACTCCAAAATTGTTATATACCGCTAATGAGGAACCCGAGTTTTTTTACGTAAAAAGGGGTGCTTTTGTGCACATTTTGCCCTTATAAACATAGATGGTTTGTCCGCGCGTTTTCGAGGGGGTGGGGGATGAATTTTGAAATAATCGTTTTTTCCAAAAAAATGGTTCCCTCAATGCAGGTATGGGACGACTAGACGAGTACAACGCCGTCGAGATCGCTTCGATAGCTCTTCCCGTCGCCGAGATATAGGACCCGGAAAATTTCCCCCCCTTTGCCGCCCAATGAGCAACAAGAGTAGCCTACACCGGACCTCCGAGCCCCGTTTTGACCCCGGGGGTGGCTAATTTCGGAACGCGCCTTTTCGGCAAAATCGTGTACGGCGTGTTATTCCACGTCGCGAAAGACGCAAAAAAAGGTCTTATGACCGAATTCGATTCGACGCGTCGTAACGGCGCGGCGGCCATCGGCGGGCCGAAAATTTTCGATCGTAAAAAATAGTAAATATGCAGATTAAGGAACGCGCTTCCGTGGGCGGGCATTACTCGATGGGGTTTTCGTTAAAAAATTGGAGGGGGGTGGGGGCTCGGGTAAGGGGGGGGGATAATTTCAGAACGCGACTTTTCGGCAAAATCGTGTACGACGTGTTGTTCCAAGTCGCGAATGACGCAAAAAAAGTCATAAGGCCAAATTCGATCCGATGCGTCGTAACGGCGTGGCGGCCTTCGACGCGCCGAAAATTTTCTATTGTCCGAAAAAAAATACTTCGCCGGCAGATTAAGGAGAGCGCTTCCATGGACGGGTATTATTCGACGAGGTTTTCGGAAAAATAACTAGGGGGGATTGGGGGTTCGGGGAGGGGGGCCTAATTTTTGAAACCGCCTATTCGGAAAATTAGTGGGCGGCGTGTCGTTCTACGTCGCGATCGACGCAAAAAAGTTTTACGATCGAAATCGATCCGACGCGTCGTAACGGCGTGGCGGCCTTCGACGCGCCGAAAAGTTTCGATTGTCCGAAAAAAATACTTCGTCGGCAGATTAAAGACCGCGCTCCCGTGGGCGGGTATTTTTCGACGAGAGGTTTTCGAGAAAAATTTGGAGGGGGTGGGGTAAGGGGGAAGGGGGATAATTTCGGAAGGCACTCCTTCGGCAAATTCGCGTACGGCGTGTCGTCATACGTCGCGAACGGCGCAGAAAAGTCTAATGGCCGAATTCGATCCGACGCATCGTAACGGCGTGGCGGCCTCTGACGCGCCGAAAATTTTCGATCGTCCGAAAAAAATACTTCGTCGGCAGATTAAGGACCGCGCTCCCGTGGGCGGATGTTATTCGAGGAGGGATTTTCGTAAAAAAATTGATGGGGGTGGGGGGTCGGAGAGGGGGGCTAATTTTGGAACGCGCCTTTTCGGCAAAATCGCGGGGTGCGTGTCGTTCTGCGTCGCGAGCGACGCAAAAAAGTCTTATAACCGAATTCGATCCGACGCATCGTAACGGCGTGGCGACCTCTGACAAGCCGAAAATTTTCGATCGTCCGAAAAAAATACTTCGTCGGCAGATTAAGGACCGCGCTCCCGTGGGCGGATGTTATTCGAGGAGGTATTTCCGTAAAAAAATTGGTGGGGGGTGGGGGGTCGGAGAGGGGGGGGCTAATTTCGGAACGCGCCTTTTCGGCAATGACGCGGGGGCGCGTCGTTCTTCTTCGCGAACGACGCAGAAAAGTCTCATGACCGAATTCGATCCGACGCATCGTAACGTGGCGGCCGTCGGCGCGCCAAAAATTTTCGATCGACCGAAAGAAATACTTGGTCAGTAGATTAAGGACCCCGCTTCCGTGGGCGGATATTATTCGAGGAGACGTTTCGGTACAAGAATTGGTGGGGGGGTGGAGGGTCGCAGAAGGGGGGCTAATTTCGGAACGCGCCTCTTCGGCAAAATCGCGGGGGGGGTGTCATTCTTCGTCGCGAACGACGCAAAAATGTCTTATGACCGAATTCGAATCGACGCATCGTAACGGCGTGGCGGCCGTCGACGCGCCGAAAATTTTCAATCGTCCGAAAAAAAATACTTAGTCGGCAGATTAAGGAACGCGCTCCCGTGGTCGGGCATTACTCGAGGGGGTATTTCCGCGAAATAATTGGAGGTGGGCTGGGGGGTCGGGGAGGGGGGCTAATTTCGGAACGCGTCTTTTCGGCAAAATCGCGGAGGGCGCGTCGTTCTACGTCGCGAAAGACGCAAAAAAGTCTTATGGCCGAATTCGATGCGACGCAACGTAACGGCGTGACGGCCAATAATATACAAATTTTTTCCTCGACAGAGGAAGATACCTTGCAACGCGCCGAGGGTGCGCGTAGCGCACGCTTAAATTATGCACATATCAGAGGTGGATACGGAGGTTAGACGTAAAGGTTGTAATACTTGTTCATTTAATTTTGCATAAAAAAGTAAGGCTCGTGTTTTCTATAATAGTGATCTATTTAGTCTCTCTGCCTTACCGTTTAATTGAGGAGTGTGTGGAATAGTAAAATCTAAAACAATTCCTTTGTTTTTACACCACCGCTTGAGGTTTATGTTTGCATACTCGCCTCCATTATTACAGCGTATTTTGGCTACTTTTACATTTTTGTATGCCTCTGCTTCTCTGATAAATTCTTTCAGATATTCTGATACTTCAATTTTACATTTTAATAAATAAACCCTACAGTAATGTGTGTAGTCATCAAGTACCGTCAGTATATATCGTTTTTCATCCCAAGTCATTGGTTCAATGGGACCACAAATGTCTGTGTGCAATATTTCTAGAGGTCTTCTTGCTCTTTGTTTTACTGTGCTAAAGGGGAGTCTTGTTTGTTTTGCTTATAAGCAAACTTCACAAGTACCTTTTAACTCATCACAATCTGTTTTAGCTAACGTCATGCCGGTTGTCAAATCAATTAGTTTTCTCATATTTTGCCGCCCTAAATGCCTTAATTTTCTATGCCAATTTTTGGTATTCTCTTTTTTCTCTGTTATGTAACTTTCTTCCGTGTGATCAAGATTTACGACATATAATCTATTTTCTTTCTTTGTACCTTCCAATAATCATTTTTATTTATTAAGACCTTTTCGTTTGTAAAAATAACTTTTCCATTAATCTCTGTAATGGCATTTACAGAAAGTAAGTTTTTTCGTAAGTCTGGTATGAATAGAACTTCTTTTAATATACAAGAACTGGCTTCAATACTTCCCTTTCCTTCTGCTGTTATTTTTTCATTTTTTTTATCCACATGTATAGTTGAATGCATTTCTTCTAGAGTCGAAAACAGATCTTTTGAATTTGCCATATGAGAAGAACTATCGGATTCAACAACAAAGTCTTGAGTACATATGTTAATGTTTTCAGTAAGAAAAGCTACTTTGCTTCCCGCTTGTTTCTTACCTTTTTTTAAAGAAACAGTCTTGTTCTACGTGATTTGTCTTTTTGCATATGCTATATCCCTTGAAATTTTTCCTTGCCATAGAAATTCCACTTCTTGTACTCTCACCAGGACAGTTTCTAGCTATATGTCCCGAAATTCCGCATTTAAAACATTTTCTTTCTTCTTTTCCTTTCTTACAAAACCTTGTGTCATGTGTTTTACATTTTTGACAGAATCTCTCAGCACTTTCAAACGCTATTTCATTTTCATTTTCCTTACTTCTAACGGTGTCTGTTCGGTCGCCCAAAATATGTAGCGAAGTATGTTTGGGCGTCGTAACAGTGTTTGCTTTCGGATAGCTGGTTTGGAGAATTAATCCAGGATTCCTGTTAGTTGTAAATAAGAAAGCCCAAAGTATTCGTAACAGAGTTTATTTTATTAAAGTAACATTTATCCAAAACATGAAGTTAAATAAACATAAAATCTGATTCTTCAACAATAAAACCAAGTCAAGTACATTTAACAAATATTATTTACATCGGTGAGATTAATTTACGGGGAGCGTAATTCGGTGAATTCACGGTGATGGTGGGCCTCAGTTCCAAGTACTGAAGTAAAACATTAAGGAATCGATGCGGCGGTAAGTTCGATAATTATTAAAAAAAAAATTTTTTTTAAAAATAAAGAAAAGGGAAAAGGGGCCCCCGTCTGGGAACCTGGGGCCCCCGTGGGGCCCCCCCCGGGGGGTTTTGGTTTTTTTTTTTTTTTTTATCCTTTTTGTGGGGGGGTTTTTTTTTTTTTTTTTTTTTGTGGTTGGGGGGGGGGGGGGGGGGGGGGTTGGGGGGGGGGGGGGGGTCCCCCCGCCCCGGCCGGCCCCCCCCCCCCCCCCCCCCCCCCCCCCCAAAAAAAAAAAAAAAAAAAAAAAAAAAAAAAACCCCCCCCAAAAAAAAAAAAAAAAAAAAAAAAAAAAGGAAATAAACCCCCCAAAAAAAACCGAACAAAAAAGCGCCAAAAAGGGAGGGCAATTGGAAAACAAACTTGGGGGACAACCAATAGAAAAAAAAAGAAAAAAATAGAATATTGTTTTTTTTTGTGGAGAAATAATTTCGATAATTATTTAACGGCGGCGGGCCCAGCTCAACACGCTGAAGACTCACAGCAATAAATAATTAGGGGACTGGTGACGGCGGTTGGTTTAGCAACCATTTACCAACCATGGGTCCAGCTCAACACGCTGAAGACTCACGGCGATAAATAATTACTAGACTGGTGACGGCGGTGCAGAGCGGTAAAATGGCTACCAACACCAGGAGGTCAAGCTCAGCACGCTTAAAACCTCAAGATGCTACCAGACATTCAGCCGGGCGGCATCGTCGTCGGATTCTGATTTCTAACCAAATGGAGACAAGCTCAACACGCTTAAGACTCCTCAACTACCCAGCTCAACACGCTGAAGGTAGTTGTCAGCAGAAAACTGAATGCCTTTCCTCGGCTACGGCCATACTATTTATATCAAAATCCTGGCCTTGGTGATGTCAATATTTCATGGCGGCAGGAAGTACGTGGCAGCACCTGCCAAACGGTAATTGCAGAAGCTTCTAGGAATGAACATCTGCGTGATTCATCATATGTCGGCAGGAAGTGCGCGGCAGCACAAGACTAACGGGAATTTCCGAAACTATAGTAATGAACATGCGTATGATTCATTACACTCCCATCATACGTCATAGAGAAAAAAAGAATTTAGTATACTTATTGCAAATAGGTATCTACATAACAAAATACAATACTATCAAGTTCAGGTACAAAAACGTATATAAAAAAAATTATACAATGCTAAAACACAGGTAGTGTTAATTCTAAAGTAAGCAAACTGTGTAAAAATTACACCAAAATATAACAAATATATGAAGCCAACAGGTCAGATATAAACAATGTTCAAAATCAAATCAAATCAAAATATACAAAAACAATTTCGGTCTGGAGCCGTTCCAGCATCCCCGTGCATGGTAACAGCGGGGCAATTGTTGGATCGGACAGAGCGAGGACAGTTAATAAAAAAAATATATATAACATAGTTCGGTGTACAAGGAATAATAAAAAAAAATGATTCTAATACATTCCAAAGTCATGTAGAAAAAAAAGTAAACAAGAAAAATAAACAGAGTTCAGATAAAGCAACTAAAAACGGTACTTGCCCAAAAAAAATTACAGTCAACGCGCACAGACGGACACAAACATCCGCGCACAGTTTTAGTTTTGTGGCAACCTACTGATGCCGGGCAGACACAAGCGGACGGAGGTTCCATCGGGATTCCTGGATCGGAACTTCCGCTTGCGATTTTGTGGTCTGGACGGGGCGGTACTTTCCTCTGGGACACCTACCAGGCAGGGAATGTTTTTACCTGGGGTAACCGGAAACTCCGGAGTCACTGGCAGGGCATCTGGAGACATTGCTAGAAATACAGTAATATTAGTTTTAGGGGTAACAGGTGATTTGGATCGTGGGGGACTAGGGGTATCTCCAAAAAGGTCTCTTAACTTCTCTCGGACAGTGGACGGTAATGGAGACGACACCTTCTGTAAAGGCGACGTGAATAACTCCAGTATAACGGGCGGGCTCTGGCTCACCGGTGATGCCATTGTTACTTCAGGAGTCGTTGGGAGAGGAGATATCATGGCCGGATGCCATATCTCCTTTCGGATAGCAGTAAAAGAACTACTAGGAGAGAACCTTCTCTTCTTTGTCGTAGCCTTGGTCGCAGGCGGAGTATAACAGATGTATAAATTGGAAAACTCCCCAGTGGGTGGGTGTACAGGAGACGCGCAATTTGTTATAACTGGAGAAGACATGCTGCTTGAATAGATTCTAACAAACAACTGAAATGGACAGGCCGGACTTCTAAATATATTGAGACTAAAATTGGGCGGGTTTTAAATCTTTGACGTGGACACGCTGTGTTTTACGTCCGGTAGGGGGCTTGAGTTCGACAACAACTGGAGATATAATCTTTTTTTACGACGTATGGCCCTGAGAATTTAGGAGCGAGTTTCGCATTGAAACCCCGGATTGCCGACGACAATGGGTGTTCACGCTTCATAACCTGTTCGGAGACGCGTGGTGTCCATTCGCGGCGTCGCAGGTTGTAATGGTGACTCTGTGTTTGGAATGCCTTTCCCAGGTTAACATGTACCAGCTCGAAAATATCCGTTAATTTTTGTAAATTGATCATGTGATCATCAGGATCCCTATTGACGGGTCAATTTTTGCTAAATCGATCTACGTTGAGTGGACTAGGTAGGGTTAATTCTCTCTCGAAGTTAAGCATAGCGGGAGAGAAACCAGTAGATTCGTGCTTTGAAGAATTTATTGCTAACGTAAACTCTGGTAGAAATTGATCCCATTTTCTGTGGTCGTTCTCTGCGTATTGAGCGATCATGGTCTTCAATACTTTATTCATTCTTTCTACGGGATTGCATTGCGGTAAATAAGGCGGAGTAGTACGGTGCGCAATACCATACTTGGACAGCAGGGAGGTAAATTCGTTACTAACGAAGGCACGGCCATTATCTGACAGGATGCTGTTAGGGCATCCGAAACGGGACACGACTTTATCTTTCAGCGCTTTGCAGACGGCGCTAGAGGTTGCTTTTCGTACTAGGTGACATTCGACCCACTTCGTAAACCTGTCCTGAAACACGATGAGGTTAGTATTACCCTTATTAGACCTTGGGAGTGGTCCGACGATATCAACACTTACAGTGTCCCAGCATCCTTTTATCTTTGGGAACTGCATCTTACCAGCGGTTTGCTGTTGAGAAGGCTTAAACTTTTGACAGCAGACACAACGTCTGACGTAATTAGCAATATCTCTGTTCATCCTAGGCCAGTAATATTTATTGGAAATTCGGGCTATTGTCTTAGCTATGCCTAGGTGTCCTGCGCAAGCAGCATCGTGATTCTCTCGTAAAATTTGTTTTCGTTGCGGTTTCCGTATACAAAGCTTCCAAGGATTAGAACATTCCGGATCGGTAAAATTACTACTGCTCCATAGATGGCGGTACAGGTTTCCATCCATAATGCAGTAATCTGGCTTTTTGTCGGGCATATCTTTAGCTACTTTAAGCGTATCTTGATACCAAACGCAATTCTCCGCATTTTCAATAGTAAAAAGAAAGTCGTCGGTATCAGTATCTTTGTTGTTAACAACTAGCGGCTGGCGAGACAATGCATCTGCAACTTTATTCAGCACTCCTTTTCGGTATTTTATTTCAAAGTCGTACTGTTGTAATTCCATAGCCCACCTAGCCAGACGTCCACTAGGGGAATTTATGGAATATAACCATTTCAGGCATTGATGGTCAGTTACAACCACGAAGTGGTATCCTTGAAGGTAACTGGTATACTTGCGGATTCCGAAAACTATGGCGGCACATTCCAACTCTGTCGCCGACATTTTCTTTTCTGTGTCAGACAAAGAACGGCTCGCATATGCTATAATGCGATCTTGATTCTCGATTTTCTGCAGAAGGGCCGCTCCAAGGCCTTCTGTTGACGCATCCGTTTGCAAATAAAAAGTCTTTGTAAAATCAGGACAACTAAGTGCAGGGGCGACAGTTAAGGACAACTTTAATTTTGTAAAAGCTTCTTCTTTAGCGAATGTCCACCTCCAACGGGTATGTTTCCTTAATAATTTATTCAGGGGGCCGCAACATCGGAATAAGAATGTATGAATCTTCTATACCAAGACGTCATACCGAGAAAACGGCGAAGTTGTTTGACATTTTTTGGAGATTGTATAGACAAAATCGCATTTACTTTTTCAGGGTCTGTTTTTATGCCCTCTTCGCTAACCATATGTCCCAAATATTTTAGCTCTTTTCTACAGAAGTTACATTTTTCGGGATTTAGCTGCAGATTGGCATCTATTAGTCGTTGAAAAACTGCCTTTAAATGTTGAAGATGTTCGTCAAACGTTTTGCTTACAATGACTATATCGTCCAGGTATGCAAACGCAAAAGTCATATCTGGACTAATTACCTGGTCTAGTAACCGTTGAAATGTACTGGGAGCAGAGTGAAGGCCAAATGGCAGAACACGGAATTGAAATAATCCCCTTCCAGGGACGGTAAAGGCGGTTACAGGTTTACTTTCTACAGTCAACGGTATTAACCAGTAGCTGGATCGATATGTACCTAGCTTCACGTAGCTTGTCTAGTATAGCATTTATAAATGGCAAGGGGTAAGCGTCTTTCATAGAAACCTCGTTTATTTTCCTGAAATCTATACAAAACCTATATTTGTTGTCTTTCTTCCTTACTATGACAACCGGAGAATTCCACGGACTAGTGGAAGGTTCTACCACTCCTTCTTTCAGCATTCTATCCAGTTCTGTATTAACAATCTCTTGCATGGCCGGGTTTAGGGGTCTATGCCTTTGTTTAATGGGAGTGGTATCAAGAAGTCTAATTTTGTGTTCTGTTAGTGAGGTCACGCCTTTAACCTTCTGAAACTTCGGTAATTCGGTACGTAAAAAGTTTGATAGTCGGTATTTTTCAGGTTCTGTCGGTTCGGTGACAGTAGCTAATGTTACAATTGTTTCCTTATTGGAACTGGTATTTACTGGTTGTCCCATTATTTTAACTTCTCGTGAAGTCAAATCTACTGAAAATTATCTTGTTCTTAGGATATCTATTCCTAACAAGATATCTGAAGTTAGTTGCGGCATATACAGAAACGTATCAATCCACTGTTTTCCAGCCACGGAATAATTTATTTCATATTCCTTGTCAATCTGCACCTCTGTACTATTTGCTACTTTAACATTGAGTCATTTTTCGGAGATTTCCTTAAAATATTTTGGATCACATAGAGTACACACAGAGCCACCTATGTACGAGCGAGCAGAACCAGTATCGATCAACGCATCGAACCACTTGTCACCAATCTGTAGTGGAACTTTCAGGCGGTTATCGGACACACTGGTCATTGCTACGTTGGTGTCAACAGCTGTTTTTGGCACAGTCAGCTGCTGGTTTCCCGTGTCTCTGCATTTACAATCTTTTGTTAACACACCTAGACGGCCACAATATGAACAAAATCTTTTAGGTGTGTTATTGCCATTCCTACGGCTGTGATTAGTGCCCCCACATCGCCAGCAACTCGTATTTCTAGTGTAATTTTCGGATATATAACGTCTGGAAATGTCTGGTTTGTGTGTGATACGATTTGTATAATTTTGTTTCCTAGAATTTTCTGACTGTTCGCCAGTGTATCTATGGTTTGAGGAATATGTACGTCCATAGTTATTATTACAAGAATTATTTTGCTGACGACCTCTGTAATTATTACTATATGAATAATTTTGTGGACAATTTTTAGGTACTGTGATATTGTTTTGTGTGTATAACGGGCGTTTATTATTATTTTCCTCTTTACATATGGATTCATACTCTTCTCCGAGAGTTATTAGTTCGGTTAGTGTATAAAAATCTCGTCTTCGGATATACTTTCTGTAATCCGTTTTTAAATTAGAATATATCCTGTGAAGTTGCTGTTCTGGTGATACATTACCTAACCTCCTTAGTAATGTTTGTATAGCGATGACGTATTATTTTACACTTTCATTTTTCCCTTGGATGCGAGACTTTGCTTTTTCCTCTAAGTTTAGTTGGTATCGTGGGGGTGTGAAGAAAATTTTTAGGTTAACTATGAACTGTTCCCAATTTGTCCAGGATGTTTTATTATTTCTGTACCATAATAAAGCATCACCTTGTAGCAACACAGGTAGTGCTCGGAGTATTTGTTCATTGGAAAAGTTGTAACCTTCTTGTAATTCTTCGACCCGTTCTAAAAATAAAAATACATCTTTTTTCCCATCAAAATGTACATTCTATTTACGTACTTGGTCTAATACAGCACCAAGAGGCGGTTCTGGGGCGGCATTTGGCGGAGAAATTTCTATTCTCGGTTTATTTCCATATACAATATTTTTTAATCGTGCACGTAACTCCTCAACGGTTCCGGTTGCGTACTTGGTTAATTCTGCACGTAACTCATCTTTTTTGAGCTTATAAATCCAACCTACGGTGGCATCTGCGACTTCAAGTCCACATGCGCCTTCTGTATCAGATATACTCATGTTTAAAATAAGATATATTTATCAATATATAAAAAAAGGTAAGTACTAGTCTTTCTAGTCTACAACAAAATACTTTCTGGGCTCTCTACAACTAAAACCTGTCTGAAATCTGCTCGGGCGCCAAATTATGTAACGGTACCAAAATATAGTAAAAAATAACCTGTTCGGGCGCCAAATTATGTAACGGTGTCTGTTCGGTCGCCCAAAATATGTAACGAAGTATGTTTGGGCGTCGTAACAGTGTTTGCTTTCGGATAGCTGGTTTGGAGAATTAATCCAGGATTCCTGTTAGTTGTAAATAAGAAAGCCCAAAGTATTCGTAACAGAGTTTATTTTATTAAAGTAACATTTATCCAAAACATGAAGTTAAATAAACATAAAATCTGATTCTTCAACAATAAAACCAAGTCAAGTACATTTAACAAATATTATTTACATCGGTGAGATTAATTTACGGAGAGCGTAATTCGGTGAATGCACGGTGACGGTGGGCTTCAGTTCCAAGTACTGAAGTAAAACATCTAGGATTCGATGCGGCGGTAAGTTCGATAATTATTTAACGGCGGCGGGCCCAGCTCAACACGCTGAAGACTCACAGCAATAAATAATTAGGGGACTGGTGACGGCGGTTGGTTTAGCAACCATTTACCAACCATGGGCCCAGCTCAACACGCTGAAGACTCACGGCGATAAATAATTACTAGACTGGTGACGGCGGTGCAGAGCGGTAAAATGGCTACCAACACCAGGAGGTCAAGCTCAGCACGCTTAAAACCTCAAGATGCTACCAGACATTCAGCCGGGCGGCGTCGTCGTCGGATTCTGATTTCTAACCAAATGGAGTCAAGCTCAACACGCTTAAGACTCCTCAACTACCCAGCTCAACACGCTGAAGGTAGTTGTCAGCAGAAAACTGAATGCCTTTCCTCGGCTACGGCCATACTATTTATATCAAAATCCTGGCCTTGGTGACGTCAATATTTCATGGCGGCAGGAAGTACGTGGCAGCACCTGCCAAACGGTAATTGCAGAAGCTTCTAGGAATGAACATCTGCGTGATTCATCATATGTCGGCAGGAAGTGCGCGGCAGCACAAGACTAACGGGAATTTCCGAAACTATAGTAATAAACAAGCGTATGATTCATTACACTTCTATTTCTTGCCTCTTCTGTCAACAATCTTGCAGTGAGCTTTTCTAGTTTTTTCCCTTAACACAGCTGATTTTCAGACAATTTCAAAATGACCATAGTCTCCAGGTAAAGTTGACAATATTTTTGAAATAACCATATTATCATCGATTACTTGATTTAATGCCCTAAGTTTGTGTACAATGTTTTTAATTTTACTTATATCGCTGCTTCAATATTACAAGGTTCTATGTAACAAAATTATAATGTAGAGAAATTTAAAGGTGAAAATCATGTAACTATTTTTGATTTAGTTGGTGCCATTGCCATATATTTGTATACATACACATATACCTAATAGAAAACTGTGAATGTTTAACTTTTATATTATTTATTTCTTGGTAAATTTTTATTCAAAAAATTACATAGCACTCACTCTGTTACACTAAAGGAGTTATTTCATTATATTTCTTGTTCCATACAACTCTGACTACAAACTAATTAATGGCTGTATGGGTTTTTGCTTTATTTATGACAAAGATTGAAATAAAACCAAAAACTGCTTACTAAAAATATTGCTTTAATGTTATAAAAAATAAAAGTTTCACAAAATATACTTAGATACTTTTTTAGGTAGCTCTAATATTCTGCTAAAATAAAAAAAAATAGTGGAAAATATCAGTTATTTAAGACTGCTTTATAATATTTCACGTCCACGGCAGGCATCCAGCGGAACATAGACTGAATTGTTTCTATCTTATTCTTTGGCAACGGATTCTTTTTTTTTTTTTTTTTTTGTAACTGGGAGCCGGTAAGCGACTCTCACTTACTATAGATTTCTTGGTTTTGGTGAAAAATAGTCTACATCTGGCCGTGAATGGGGATAGTTCGACAAAGTACCTACCTCATTACCGTGCACTTAATCCGTACTGTCTATAAAGTAAAATCATTGTTGCTTGTGATAAATAAAGGTTGTGAATAGAAAGTGTGTTTGAATCAAATCCTGCATACACCACAATAAACTAATGGGCCATTTTGTCTACGAACTCATTTACTAAGTAGAAACCATTTTTTAATAAAATTGATTCAATTTCCTTTTTAAATTCATATAGTGGAAGATTCCTTAAATCATGTGGCAAGTTATTAAATAACATAACACAGTTATAATAAGGTAAATCTTTAAAAGTTGTTGTTTTATGACTAGGGTTTAAAAGTTTATCACCTTGCCTTGTATTATATACATGTCTTTCACTTAAGCCAGTGAAACCTTGAGGATTGCTTTTAACAAATAATTAAAGATTAAACGACTTACCTGTAAGGAAGTTCAATCGTAATTATACGAATACTCCGTCAGCCTAGATAACAACGTAGTAGTATTGCATAAACTGCAAGACCAGCACTAATTTTAAAGAACGTTTCTGTGACCTCTCCGCTCGCTTCCCCGGTCCTAATACTCCATTCTTGTATTTAGTCCTGTTCAGAGAGCAGGAGGGGTGGGAAGTTAGGGGTGGTTTATCTAGGCTGACGGAGTATTCGTATAATTACGATTGAACTTCCTTACAGGTAAGTCGTTTAATATCAAATTATACTTCATACTCCGTCAGCCTAGATAACAACGTAGATGTTTAAAGCAACATTGCGATCTGCCGATTTTGTGCAGTTTGTGTTGTTTCGAATAACAGAAAACAACGGTGTAGGGTACAATCTTTTATTAGAACTATGGGAAATAACAAGATATTAAAGTGAATGATCTTTGTAATAACGTAATAACATGTTTTGTTTTTTTGTTTTTGTTTTTTTTTAAACAAGCAGTTTTTAAATCCAATTATACTAGGGGTAATTAATTAGATAGTTTTACTTTTTTAGAATGACAGATTTTGCTAAATCTGTGGAGGTATCTAATGGTCTATTGTAAAACTTAAAAAATGTTTGTGAGTTGGGTGTCCAACCCGCTGTATTTCTAATTGTATCAATATTGAGACCGGTACGATATGCTGTGGATGTCGCAACATGGCGTGTACTGTAGGCCTTAAATCTGTTAGTATCTAAACTACTTCTAGCTAAAACTGTTTTTATCCATCGAGATATTGTTTGAACAGAGGCCAGATGATATGGTTTCTTATGTGTAAGCAAAAGGGTGTCTATGCTTACCCTTAAATTAGTTGTCCGATTTAAATAATGCAATAGTGTGGAGGCCACACATAAACTTGGTTGTCCATGGAAAAAAGGTATTGTCAACTTTGGTTGTGTTCTATTTGGAGCTGAAGTTTTTATAATTTCTGTGATCATTATCTCAATTCGATCACCTAATTTGTGAATATTGTTAATTTTTATTTTTGATATAGTCTGTAAACGGTGAGCTGTGGAAAGAGCCAGTAACGTAGCTAGTTTTATTGTGAGCATCTCTAATGTAAGAGACTCTAAAGGGTACAGGGTTGTTAAAAATCTGAGAACCAAACTTGGATCCCATGTTGACGCGTATTTAGGAAACACTGGTTTTAATTTAAATACCCCTTTTAAATAACGTTTAATGTGATTTTTCTTATCTTTAGTATTTGATATTAAGTTAATAGCCGATCTATATGTGTTCAGAGTAGAGTAATTGGAACCTTTTTTGAATTGTTCATCTAAAAATGATATAATCTTTTGTATTGAAGGATTAAATATGTCATTGATGGATCCCTTGTTAAAATACCACCATTTTTTATAGGTGGAATTATATTGTTTTAAGGTATTGTTGGATAGGGAAGAAATCATAATATCCGTGCTACTTGCTGAAAATTCCTGTATCAGGTAGGCTTGTTTGATACAATCCCTGCCACCAGGATAAGGGATCTCCATAATGGGTGGCTGCAATTGAAAGGGGATGTTAGAAGATCTTCTCTAGGTTTAAAAAGTAATGGGGGATATTTAAGTAATTTCTTAAAAAGTGGGAACCAAGGTTGTGTATACCAAAGTGGGACCACTATTATGCCTTCCCCTTTGTCAACTATGATTTTATTTAGGACTTTAGTTATTAAGGAAAATGGAGGAAATGCATAAAAGTACATGTTACGCCAACTAATTGTGAATGCATCAACTATTGTAGATTCTGGATCACTTTTCCAAGAAACAAACTGTTTACATTTAGTGTTTGGGTATGACGCGAACAAGTCAATGCCTGGTTGTCCAAAAGTTATTTCTCTAAAAGCTAGCTTACTTAAAGAGTATTCAGTTTCAATGTTGGTGGTTCTGGACTCTCTATCAGCCTCAATATTTCTTTTAGATTCTATGTAGCACGCAAAAATCCATATATTTCTAGTCTCACACCAATGCCATATTTCTCTTGCTAAGTCTGTTAATTTTGGATATTTTATGCCTCCCATCCTGTTTATGTAAGATATGGTAGTGGTGTTGTCAATTCTGATTAGAATGTTACAATTTTTTATGTTTTTTGCAAAGCATTTTAAACCTTTAAATTCCGCGAGTAATTCTAAAAAAGGGTCTAGCCGGATAAGCATGTTAAAAATGCCCTTAAAGGAAATTACACGAAATGAGCGTTAAAGTATTTTATTAGTTATAAAAAAATATTTGTATTATTCCAAAAATCCAAGGGGTGGCTGAACTTTTGCAAAAAAAGGTAATTATTTTTTAAAAATATGTTGCAACTTACATAATGGGTGAAAAATTTTGAAAAAATTCTCGAACATAGAGATCTACCAAACGAACTCAGTAAAAATTATTATGCCGTATTTAGCGCGAAATTCAAATTTTAAAAAATTAACAAAAATTAGAAACGCCCTTTTCACCTTTTTTTTGAAAAGGTGCTACCATGATTTTTTTCTAACAGATGTGCCTTTGCATTACTAATACCCCTAATTTTTTTCAGAATTTTTGATTTGGTGGCACATGCTGAAAAAAAAATAAAAACTTCACCTCACAGCCCCACAAAAAAAAATTCTAACCTAGCAACGAGACGAGTATATCCTTATATAATTTTGATCGCTGATTCCGAATCCGGGGTCAAAAAAATCGTACACCCCAAAAAAAATTTTAGAGCCAAAAAACACTCCCTAAATATGAGATAACGCTCTGAAAATGATGTTATCATTTTAATCAATCGTTTTGTTTAATATTTTCGGGAAAAATTTAATGTATTACGATAAAAATAAAGGTAAATTACAGCGTTCACCCTATCGGTATGAAACGCACCCCCATAGAGGGTGAGAACCACCCTCATCTGCCACTAAACCAATTGATAACGACAATGACTGAAAAACATTTAAAAATGTTTAAGTTTGGTTAGGTTTGCAATAAACTGACGTAGAATTCACGTAATACCCCAAAACTACCCCTATAGCATTTCATACCGATAGGGCGAACGCTGTAATTTACCTTTATTTTTATCGTAATACATTCAATTTTTCCCGAAAATATTAAACAAAACGATTGATTAAAATGATAACTTCATTTTCAGAGCGTTATCTCATATTCAGGGAGTGTTTTTTGGCTCTAAAATTTTTTTTTGGGGATGTACGACTTTTTTTGACCCCGGATTCGGAATCAGCGATCAAAAATACATAAGGATGTATCCTCTCGTTGCTAGGTCAGAATTTTTTTTTTTTTGAAAAAAATTAGGGGTATTAGTAATGCAAAGGCACATCTGTTAGAAAAAAATCATGGTAGCAAGTTACGTATCCTATGTTATGCCTTATCACAGGATGTGGGCTGAGATAAAGCAACCCGCAAATTCAGCATTTGTAAGCTTCTGTTCTTTATTAAAATTATAGTTAGTTAGTTACGAGCATCGAGACGTGTAACAACTCAGTTTTATTGTGAAAATAAATTCTTTTTAAAAACTGTTCTTCTCGACTTTAAATCATAACTGGCGCAGTCGGGTCGGATCGTATTACAGAGTTCTATGAATAAGATTCTCTTCGATTTTAATCGTTAAGTGATACAACGAACAAATTATTAAATTTTGTGTGTGAAATTCGTGCAAATTAGTGAGTGAAAACATCAACTTTCGTAGGCGAATTAAGTACCCTACAAGAAGATCGTAAAAGTGAATTGAGTAGCTTTTACAGAAGCAGAAGCCAGGATTTAGGAAGATTTATTTCACAATCTTGTGATAGGTGAAAGAATATCGCCGCTGGACAATCAGGTCGTCACACGGAAATTAGGATAAGGAATCGGAAGTTGGACCCACACTTTGGTACAATATTTCCACTTAGGATTAATTAATCGAATCAAATGAGGACAACATTGTTCCTAATAATAATGTAAGTCAAGAATATTTTTTTTGTGTGTCTTTTTGTATACAAATAAAATTAATATTAGTACAAATAATAAACTTACGTTTAACCACTGCTACTAAAGTAGAAAGAACGAAATTTTACTATTTTTAGCAAATAAATAGTACCAGCCACATTTATAAAATTTTCACTAAATAAAATAGTCTGACTACTAAGGAAAATTTAATTTGAAAAATAGTACTACTTATTTAAATTTTCTGTATTATTACTTTAGTGTAAGAATTTATTATTTAATAGTTGAAATCTGGAGGATTTAGCTGACATATTTAACAAATTAACTGTTAAAAATCCACCAGTTTTAAACGAAAAAATGGATCACGCTTTATATCGTATATACGCAGACAATATACCATTATTTAACGGAGATGAACACATCTTACCATCTTTTATTAGAGCTAGTGAGGAACTTATAACAAGTTTTCAAAATGTTAGGGAACCTTTGAATCCAATTAATAAATGTATTATTAGTACAGTAATAAGTAAATTACGTGGTCATGCAGCAAATATTGTTTGTCCACGAAATGAACTAAATACATGGGGTTTAATTAAGCAAACTTTGCAAAATACATTCTCTGATGGACGAAATATCGATTGTTTGATGAACGATCTTATTTCGACCACACCTAACAGAAATGAAAATTTAAATCAATTTGGTTTAAGACTTCAGACTTTACGTAGCCTTTTAATTTCAAAATTAAATGAAACGGATGAACCAATTAATGTGAAACAAGTAAAAGTACAATATTATGAGCAAATAACATTGAAAACTTATATAAATAGTTTACCTGAAAAAATTCAAATTATTGTAAAATGTAAAGATCCTGAATGTATTGAACAAGCCATAAATTATGTAAAAGCCGAGGAAGCCGATATTGAATTTAAACAAAGAACTCAAAATAAGACTTTCAAACCTAATACGAATATACAAACAAATAAACCGAATTTTATACCTCGACCAATGTATTACAGACAACCTGTCCAAAATCCAAATTTCATGCAAAGAAACCAGGCATATTTCGGACATCCAAATATGCACTACAATAATAATTTTTCATACCAAAATCAAATACCATTTAGACCACCTTTTCAGAATAATTCATACCAAAATCAAATACCATTTAGACCACCTTTTCAGAATAATTCATACCAAAATCAAATACCATTTAGACCACCTTTTCAGAATAATTTTCATAACAATAATCAAAGAACTTCTTTTAATCCAAATACAAATTTTCAAAATAATTGGCCGAAACCCAATACAAATGTATTCAAACCAAATTCAAATATTGCAAGACTCCAACCAAAACCTACCCCTATGGATATAGCATCCGGTAATACTAATATCACCCATAACCAAAATTTTAAATGTAAAGATTTATTTACGCAGATAGTTGAAAATACAGAGGATTATACTGCTAATCCGCAAGAAACCGAAATGTATAATTTTTATGAAAATAATACTTACGATTATACCGATAATCACGAACAACAACAATCAACAGACATGTATCAAAATATGTACGAAAACAGTCAATCTTGTACAGCATATTCAGATGATACGCCTTACAATCAAACTTATTATCAACCTCAATATCCAATCTATGATAATTTTTATAGACATGACATGACGTCTCAAAACGAAGGAAATTTTCACAAAACTCTAGACAAAGACAAGAACACCTAAATACGGTAATACTAAATAACATATCACAAGATCTACCATATTTTTACTTCCCCAAGTTAAACGCCAAATTTCTTTTAGACACAGGTAGTACACGCAGTTTCGTCTCACAAGAATTAGCACTTAAATATTTTTCAGATTATATCCAAACAGAATTATTTCAAGTAAAAACAGCACATGCAATATCGATTCACGATAAAGTCATAAAAATACCCTTAAAGTTAATGTTTAATACGAAATTAGATCAAACTTACAAATTCTATATTTTCAATTTTTCAAACGATTATGACGGTCTTATTGGACTTGATTTATTACAGCAACTCAACGCTAAAATCGATTTGTCTAATAACATTTTATTAACACAATCTGAAGAAATACCTATATATGTAAATACGCAAGATCAAAACAAAAAAATTAAACGCAAAATTAAAAAAGCCATATACTATTACTATACCCGCAAGAACACAACAAATTGTTCCATTACCAGTAAAATTAAAATCAGGTTTAGGTATCTTAGATCACCAATACTTCGATAAATTAGAAACGCCTTCAGCAGTAGTTAATGTTAATCATCATATAGCAATTACGACCTTAACAAATCCCTCAGAAAATCCAGTACAAGTAACTCTTAACGAATTACTTGATGTTGAACAAATAAACGAAACGGAAGTTAACTTTTATGATAAAATGGAAACAGACGCCGAATTAAATAACCATATCGATAACCTGCAAAAAGCAAACTTAAAAAATTTACGTTTATCACATTGTAATGCGGAAGAAAACAATCTCATACGAAAACTTTGTTACGAATTCAGAGACATATTTTATGCCGAACAAATACCTTTAACGTTTACTAATTCAATAAAACACGAAATAAAATTAACCGACGAATCACCTATATTTACTAAAAGCTATAGATATCCGGAAATACATAAACAAGAGGTAAAAACCCAAATTGACAAAATGCTAAGCACTGGCATTATACAGGAATCCTATTCACCGTATTCTTCCCCAATTTGGATTGTGCCAAAAAAAAATGGATGCTTCAGGCAAGAAAAAATGGCGCATCGTTATCGATTATCGGAAATTGAACGAGAAGACAGTGGACGACAAATTTCCCCTGCCTAATATAACCGAAATTCTGGACAAATTAGGACGCAGCCAATACTTCACGACACTAGACCTTGCCAATGGATTCCACCAGATTGAGATGAAAAGTGAAGATATTCCGAAAACCGCTTTTTCTACAGATAAGGGACATTACGAGTTTAGAAGAATGCCCTTTGGCCTAAAGAACAGTCCATCAACCTTCCAGAGGGTCATGAACAATATACTTCGAGGACTTAATGATGAGATATGCTCAGTATACCTGGATGACATCATAATTTTTTCATCAAGCCTTCAAGAACACCTGGAACGATTAAGAAAAATATTCCAACGATTAAGAGAAGCCAATTTTAAAATACAAATCGATAAATCAGAGTTCCTAAAAAAAGGAAGTCGCATATTTAGGACATGTAATCACCGCGATGGTGTTAAACCCAACCCCGATAAAATTCGTGCGTTAAAAAGAATTTCCAATTCCCAAAACTCCGAAAGATATTAAATCTTTCCTCGGTTTAACAGGATATTACCGACGGTTCATTAAAGATTATGCAAAAATTGCCAAGCCACTTACTCATTGTCTAAAAAAATCAAATAAAGTTGAACACACTCCTAAATTTATAGAAGCTTTTAATCACCTTAAGACTTTACTTACAAACGCACCAATACTTAAGTATCCTGACTTTACTAAACCCTTTATATTGACAACAGATGCAAGCAATTTCGCACTGGGATCAATAATCTCGCAGGGCGAAATTCCCCAAGATAAACCTATTGCCTATGCATCGAGGACATTAAATGAGACAGAGACTAAATATAACACAATTGAAAAAGAACTATTAGCGATCGTTTGGGCTTGTAAAACATTCCGTCCATACCTTTTTGGCAGAAAATTCAAAATCTATACTGATCATAGACCACTTGTGTGGCTATTCAACCTAAAGGAGCCTAACTCCAAACTTGTCAGATGGCGCCTCAAACTCGAGGAATTCAATTATGAAATCATATATAAAAAAGGATTATTAAATAATAACGCTGACGCTTTATCTAGAATACAGTTAAATGTTCATGAAACTGACTCAATCGCAAATAATCCCGGTAATATAGACTTCGACATTATCGAATATCTTGAACAAATAAGTAATAACATTCCTTCCATAAACAATGCTGAACAACCACTAAGTAACGATCAAAATACATCAGTAAATGAATCCCAAATTGCCCAAGATATACAAGATCAAAACCCAATAGACACAGTACACACTAATGTAGACGGTCAAACTAAAGTAATACCAATTTTAGACGAAATTATTAATAATAAAACCTTACAGTTAATAATTGATAGAGGAACTCACCCAGTAGATACATACCATGAAATAAATTTAGACGGAAATAAAATAAAACACTTTAAAGTCTTTCCAAATGATAAACAAAAAATAATTAATATATTAAAAGAACATTCAAACCCAAATATAACAACCCATTTATATTTTGAAAATAGAGATTTAATACCTCAATTTAATTATATTGCCAATGAATACTTTCAAAATTTAAAATTAGTAATATGTACTAAACGAGTTAATAACGTACCCGATAAAGACGAAAGGTTAATGCTTACAAAACATCAACACGAAGGTAAAACGAACCATCGTGGCATCAATGAAACATACGGAAAACTACAAACAAATTATTATTGGAAAAATATGAAGCAAAATGTTATCGATTATATAAATAATTGTGACATATATCAAAAATCCAAATACAACCGAAATCCACCACAAGTAGCCTTATGCCTAACCGAGACACCAAGTAAACCTTTTCAGATAGTTCACATAGACATATTCTTTTATCAAAATCAAACCATGTTAACATTAATAGATAAATTTAGTAAAATGGCACAAGCCTATATAATAACAAAAACACCAAAATCAATAGTAGATGCCTTAGTAAAGTATTTTTCTACCTACGGTGTACCAGAACAAATTGTATCAGATAACGGCACCGAATTTAAGAACGAACTAGTAAAAGAATTATTAAAAACACATAAAATAAATATTCATTTCACAACACCTGCCCATCATGAATTGAATTCACCTATTGAAAGATTCCACTCCACTCTATTAGAACACCTAAGAATATTTAAAAACAAACACCCACAAGACACTCTAGAGGAAATTTTACCATATGCAATCATAGCTTATAATAATAGCTTACACTCCACAACAAATCATACACCCTTCGAAATAATATTTGGTCATACGAATCTCAGAGATCCCTTTGACCTTATTTCCCAAACATTTTATTCGGAATATATTGCATCACATAAAGACAAAATGGATAGCCTTTACTCAGAAATAAAAACAAGATCACTCGAAACAAAATCTAAACTAATCGAGAAAATTAATGAAAAATCAAAACCAACACAGTTTAAGTTAAATCAAATAGTATATCGTAAAAATCCACAAGCACGTGTAAAAAATAAAAACAGATTTATAGGACCTTACAAAATAATCGAAATACTAGACCATAATAAAATAAAAACACTAAATACTAAAAAATAATAAAATAGAAACATTCCATTCTAAAGAATTAATGACACGAAATCTTCCCATTACAGATGGCGAAGCTTCCACTTCTCAATGAGCATTCCAAATTATCACCTGCACAACAACAACCCCGGAATATTACCAATTACACTTGGCACCACTAAACTATCCTCAGACCACTGGACATTTACACAAACATTTGACCTGAAACCAATACTAGAAGAATTTATTACATTAAAAGGTAAATTTAATTCAATTAAAAATACACTAAGTAACAATACCTCTCTTAAAATCGAATACTTTAACTCTTATAATATAATTATTGTTCTCGAAAATAAAATCAAAAATCAAATACTTCAACTAATACCCGAGATAAAACTAAGGAAAAAACGTGGCTTAGTCAATGGTTTAGGATCAATTATAAGATGTCTTACTGGAAACCTTGATCAAGAAGATGCAGAAAAATATAATGCACAAATTAAAAACTTACAGGATAACCAAAACAAAATTAAAAGTATAATATCCGATCAAATTTCACTAATGAACATTTCAATAAAAAATTTCAATGAAATAGCTCAGAATATTTCACATAACCAATTTATACTAGAATCACGTATTTTACAAATTGAAAACTTTATAAAGGAAACTAAAGTCACCGAAATTAATAATTATCAATATTTTATGACTCATATTACTTTAAATCAAATTACATTAACATTCCAAATTATATATGATACATTAGAAAGAATAGAAACCGCAATAAGTTTTGCTAAATTAAATACCTTACATAATTCTATAATAAATCCAACTATTTTCTTTCAAGAACTTAAAGACATTGAAAAATATATAGAGCCTCTTGAATTACCATTCGAAAACAAATTAGGGAATATTCTAAAATTCGAAAAACTAATTGATGTAAAAAGTTTCCAACAAGGTACAGAAATTACATTTATATTAGAACTACCTTTAGTGGAACTTGTAATATACCAATATTATGAACTTTATCCATTTCCTGTCAAAACTGTTAATGACACTTATAGGACAATAATACCTAAAACAAAATATTTAGCTCTTAATGAGATAAACTTCTTAGAAATAAATGATAAATGCATAGAATTTGTTAATAGGGAATTTATTTGTAAAAACATCATTCAATCTAACATTGAAAACGACGTTAACTGTGAATTAGAAATAATAAAAAATCATAATATCAAATCAGCTTGTAATATAAACCAAATCAATATAAAGTCACCTATGATTTATAAAATAAATAATGCCAATTATATAGCAATAATACCAAAAGCTATAATTATTACTGAAACCTGTAACAAAATAAAAAATAGTAAGAATTTACAACCTGGTAGTTATGTAATTGAGCTAGATACTGATTGTAATATTCAATTAAATAATTACAAACTTAGCAGCAAAAAAGCAATACCAATATTGACAAATAATATTGACATTCCAGAAATAAATATCAATTTTAATTCAACTCAAAAAGAAATTAATTTTAATGACCTAAACTTGGTGCTAATAAATACACATAAAGTACAAAATTTAGAAACAATGTTTGAAATGCAAAAAACGAAATTACATGAAATCAGTAATCAAACAATCACTGAAAATATTAGTGTTAGTACTATAATACTGTATTTAATATTAAGTATAGCAATTGTAATCTTAATTTTAATAAAACTTGTAAATCCGATGATAACAAAACATAGATACAATAATAACAGAAAAAAATAATGAAAATTCTAATGAAATCAAAATTTAAAATTTTTCTTCATAAAATTATAAATTTTTCTCTTAACGATGGAGGAGTTACGTATCCTATGTTATGCCTTATCACAGGATGTGGGCTGAGATAAAGCAACCCGCAAATTCAGCATTTGTAAGCTTCTGTTCTTTATTAAAATTATAGTTAGTTAGTTACGAGCATCGAGACGTGTAACAACTCAGTTTTATTGTGAAAATAAATTCTTTTTAAAAAACTGTTCTTCTCGACTTTAAATCATAACTAGCACCTTTTCAAAAAAAAGGTGAAAAGGGCGTTTTTAATTTTTGTTAATTTTTTAAAATTTGAATTTCGCGCCAAATACGGCATAATAATTTTTACTGAGTTCGTTTGGTAGATCTCTATGTTCGAGAATTTTTTCAACATTTTTCACCCATTATGTAAGTTGCAACATATTTTTAAAAAATAATTACCTTTTTTGCAAAAGTTCAGCTCCCCCCTTGGATTTTTGGAATAATACTCTAGCAAATATTTTTTTATAACTAATAAAATACTTTAACGCTCATTTCGTGTAATTTTCTTTAAGGGCATTTTTAACATGCTTATCCGGCTAGACCCTTTATATGGAAGTTTGCTTCCTCATATTTCCAAAACCCGTGTGAAGTTACGTTGTTGGAATATATGCCCCAGCCTATTTTTGACGAATCAGAGTATATTTCTTTATTAAATGTATGGGGCAATATGGATGTTTTGGTTGACGGAATTATTCCTAACCACCATTTTAAATCAGAGCGTATGTCTGGTGTAATGATAAGGTGGTTATCGAAATTACCTTCTGATTTTAGAAGGGCCTTACATTTTCTCCTTTCCATTCTTTTTGTATATAAATATTCATATTTTACTGCTGGGCATATTGCAAAAAGGACTCCAATTAATTTTGCTAAATATCGAATTTTACATGATTTCAATTTCAAAAAGGATAGAATTGTATTAATTATATTTTGAGATTTTTCTGGAGGAATAGAAAGAGAGAATTCTACAATCTACACTATCAAATATGAATCCTAAAAATCTACATCTAGTGGTAGGTGTTAAGCAACTCTTCTTATAGTTGATAATAAATCCTAAAGAAACTAGTAAAGTTAAGACCTTGTTTACATTTGTAAACATTCTGATTTCGTTGTACCAATTATGAAAAAATCATCTAAAATAGTTAATACAAATCACTGATTGCGATCTTAGGTAATGCCCTATAGGTTTTAACAGCTTTGTGAATACATATGGGGCTGATGAGATTCCAAAGGGCATGACGTTAAATTGATAATGAGTACCCTCAAAAGAAAATTTTAAATATTTTTTATGTTCATTACATATTGGAATAGCAAAATATGCGTTTTTTAGATCCAAGGAAGACATGTAGCATTTATTTGTGAATAAATTTTTTTACAGTTCTGTAATCGTCTAATTTAAAGTGGAATTTTACAAGGTATTTGTTTAGATTTTTTAAGATTTAGTACAAACCGAGAATCTTCATTAGGTTTCTTAATTAGAAAGTATGGAGAAAAAAATCTCCCTTTTCTTTGGGACACCTTGAGATAGCTCCAATTTGGAGTAGCTCATTAACTGATTTCCTAATTAGCGTAATATTTTTATTAGATAAGATTCTCTATTTTGGCATGGTTTTTTGTGTAACTTTTGCATTAAAAGGTATGCGATATCCTTCAATGCATTGAAGAAGAAATCGATCCCTAGTTAATAATGACCAATTGGATACAAACATTTTTAATCTACCAGCATAATGTCTATTTACCTCCACAGAGACTAGCGGCGGTGTGGATAAGATTTGGATCTCGGTTGACGCCATCTCCGGGATCTCTCGGTCGTTCTGTCCCTTTTGGTTTCCTCCCCCTTCTCCTGGAAAAAGTATTGCTAATTGAATAGGAGAGTTGACCTGAATATGGTAAAGAAATGTATGTTTGTTGAACTTTTTTCTCGTTAATAGTGGGATAAAGTTCTTTCAAGAGGGACTTATTTTGTTTTTTATAGATTAGATTGTTGATTATATTTTGAGGTACTCGTTATTATGAGGCTTGCGATAAATTATATTTTGTTTGAATTTCGCCTTTGGAGGAGGGCGCTTGGAGTTTAAATAGTGTATTGCTCGAGTATTTTGACCACTCGTTGACGCTTTTATCTTGAGGCTGGATTTCTCCATGTCCGAAGCAGCTTTACATCGCTGAACTAGATCGGATCCGAACAGTGTAGAATCCAGAACACCTGACTTTGCCACCATTTGCATTGATTGGTTTAGTTTCGGGTAGATTCGCTGACGTCTATGTTGTGAGAGTAAATAGTGACTGTATGTATTAAGCTTTGCAGCATCTGCTAAAGCAGGAGTTAGAGCTGACCTAATTTCATCAGAGACAAAGTCCTTTTCCAAACTTTGTTCAAGGTTGTGCCCATAGCACTTGCACTTCTTGCCAAATTTACTTGTATGTGGGATAAGAATGTATCTGTCCTTTTTTCTGATTCGGACAATAATAATTTTATCTCTGGATTTAATTTCGGAGGGTTTAACATCGGGCAGTTTTCCGGTATGGACCATTTTTCGTGTAATTTCACTTTTATTTCCTTAAGAAGACCTGAGGATAAATACTTTGTCCAACGAGTTGTTAGGTCCGGGTTAAGAGGGGTTCCCATTGCTGAAGAAGTTGTTGAGTCTTCCCCTAACAGTGCAATCGTCTCTTGTTGTTCTAATTCGTCAGCCGGATTTATTTTAGAATTACTGTTAGAACCTTGATCCTCTGTCGTATTATTTTCATAGTCTGACTCGGCAATAGAGTATAACTCACTCGAACCTCAGGTTTATTATGTTTACTCTCAAGAATTTTTAAACTGCAGTATCATTTTTGTTTTAGATCTGTTGGTTTTATTTTAATTCTACTGAATTTATTTTATGTATTTAGCTTCAAGGTTATGGACATATAAAATGGACCGTCACTGTCACATTTTACCACAAGTATACGGTCCTGCATGTAAGAGTTTACCCATTGTAGTAAATTACCCCTGATCCCAATATTTGCCAGTTTGACCAAGAGCATATCTTTATTCACCGTATCAAATGCCTTCGACAAATCAAAAATATAGATACCACGTAATTCATCTAGCTTCTTATAGACATGGTTCAAAAATTGACAATTTGCAGTTTCAATGGATCGCCCTGTCCTGAAACCATGCTGATACGTTGTGAGTATATTCCCAAGCTCAACAAAAGACCCTATTCTAATGGACAAAATGTTTTCAATTAACTTAGAACACTTAAGAGAGATATCTGGGGGTAATTTTCAATATCGTTTAAATTACCTTTTTTTATGGACAGGTATTTTTTTCACTAAAGTAATTTTTTCTTTGCTATGATTATCTGTCTCTTATATTGTTTTTTTCTGTTTCTGTATAATATAACTGAATCTGGATCACTAGACGTGAAAGCCAACCTTTATCCAATTGTTTTGCGTTTGTATGTTTTATACGTTTATAGGGGCAACTAACATTTTTACACACCACAATAAAGACTCAATAAAGCAGTTAAAACCTACTTATATCTATTTCTAAATAAAAAACATTTTCCCAACTTATGGTTTTTAGATGGAATCTGAGTTCACTTAGGATGTTCTCATTTATCATTCTTCTATATGATGGTATATCATTAATTTCATTTTCACTATTAGTAACTGAGTATGCATATGATAATATAAGAGCATAGTGATCACTAAGCGCTGGGTTTAAACAATAACATTATAAGTTTGTGGGGGTAGATTTGTAACCATGTAATCAATACATGATGAACTAATATGTCCTCTTCTTTCTTCAAATACTCTGATTGGTTCGGTAACAGTTGTGATGAGATCAAAAGCGTCAAATAAGTCACATAATAGTTTTTTATCAGCAGAATCTGAAAGGAAATCAGTATTGAAATCTCCACAGAGAACAATACAGTGTTCTGTGAAACACAGGATGTCTGAATTATTTTCTGCTAGAAAAATAGCAATTTCATTTAACTTATTTGTCATAGATTGTATATTTATATGTAATATTTTGAGTTTTATCATTTATATCTGTAAAACTAGAGATTCGCCGGGGTCTAAAAAATGTGATGTCTCGCTATACACTGAATCAGAAATATTAAGGATTTCATCAGGCATCGAGTCATTTGTATTCTGCATAATACTCGACTATAAGTTAGTCTGTGTTTGTATCTTTAAATTATTTTGTGTTTGTATATTCTGATTATTTTCTGTATTTATGAATATTAGGTTCTTATGTTTATTTTTACTGGTGATCAACTTTATTATTTTACTGCAGATATCATTTCTACTTAAATGATTTGGAACGCCATTTACATTTAAAAGGTTGATGGAGTTAGGAACATAATTATTGAATTTTGTTATAAAATCACCTAACTTGACATTAAATTTGTGTATAAAATTATTTAAATTGTGATTTTTACCAAAAGGTACCGTCGCAATTGAAATATTAAAATTAACAGATTTTTTTCACTTTGCTACAGATTTCTCTAAAAAGTGGATACCTATTTTTTACATTAAAATTGTTTGAACCTGCCTTTAGAACTACATGATCCTGAGAAGAGTATGTTCGAGTTAATGAATCCAGGTGTTCTATTACTTGTTCAAATGTAGTCCCAGGTTTGATGATGGTTTCCACTTGATATTCATTTCCATTTAATTTGTTCATCAGTATCCTGTTTATATTACGTCCAGTTTCATCACACAGTATTAGTAGCTTCTTACGAGAGTGCTGCTCTTTTTTGTTTATCAGGGCAGTTTATCGCTTCAGCTATATTATTGGGTGTCGTATAAAATAATTCCTCTCTCCTAGAGCTGTTTCTTGAAACGCTCTGTTCTGTCCCAATTTCCCGTTTCTGATTTAAAACATTCAATTCATCCATAATTGTTTTTTTTTATTTTAAGATCCTCCGTATATTTTAAGAATGCAAGATTTTTTTCTTTTAATTCCTTGATTTCCTTCTCGTATTGTACAAAATTATTTACTTCGGTTGATAAGGTTTCTTCCATTTCCGAGTTCTTTATTATAAATTTGCCTAATTTTGACTTTAAATTTTCAATGACTGTTTTATGTTCTTCTATTTCTGTGACAAAATTTTGTTCAGCTTCCAAGACTTCAATTTCAAAACTTTCCAATCTTCTTTTTATGTTTAGTATATAGCTATTTTTTTCCTCAATTTCAGTCTCTAGCTTATTAATATGTATTTGTAATTCTTTCACGATTTCTTCGTCAACTTTTGTTTTTTCTGCACACATTTTTTGAGCAATATATTTTATGCTTCTCAACTAGACCTTTTTTTCTTTCACAACTTATGAAAAATATTGTTGCATGTTAAGCAGCAATAGTTGCCAAGTTCTTTGTTGCAGCACTTGAATTTTAAATCATTATTTCTTGATCCGGACCTGTTCATGTCTATTTTTGAGAAAGGGAGGGAGACAAAACGAATATAGTAAGCAATAGCGTACGAAGTAATGGAATTTCGGTTTTGAGGCACACAGCTATCTGACCAGAGAATTAGTTCCGTTATGTTTGGATGATCAGTAAAGACTCTTTCGAATATTTTGTAAAGTGTGCTAGCTATATCATTTCCATTTCGGCCCATCAGATTCTCTGTTCATATTGCACAGTATACTTTTTTGGTAAGAGATAAATGAGCGGTCAGATTGTATGTACTAAACTTAATTTTATAAAAAAAATTACTTATTTCTGCTTTTGGTAGACTTAAAACATTTTCAAGATCGAAAGATAAAACTGCAGTTTCACCTTTCCTGTCTTTTTCTAGCTCTTTTCTCGACATTTCTTTTTCTTTAATATGCTTTTATATAACTCTTTTTTTTTCATTTGTGCACATTCTCTTTTTTTATTCAAATTAAATTCTTCACACAGTTCGCATCTATCCTTAGGAATATGAAAATACAAACTGAAATCATTGCAAAAGATATTTCTGTAAATACATTCTTTTACAGGCTCTGCGCTTTTCCTGTATATATACTAAATATAGTTCGTACATCTTGCGAACATTTAAAAATCTGTCTAAATATTTCCTACTTGAATCAGCTCTACAGTAATGCGAGGGAACATGAGGAAAACTATTTATATGTTCCTTAACTAGCATTTTGGCATCATCAGATATAAATTTCGTCTTGTGTAGGCCTTGGACACTTCTAGTAGGAGTATTTGTTGATTTATTTTTCTCGTGTACAGTGTAAATCGATTTCTGACTAATGGACAATCCGCAATAGAATAATTTGCAGGCTTGTATATGTTTTTCCTTAACATCAAAAAAATATTGAAAAGTGAATTTTTTTCGAGAAGAATAGTCTTTTTTTTCGACGTCGCTCAGGTTTAAACTGTTTTGTTGTAGAAAGCATAAATAATTTTTTTTTATGAGAAGATAGGTTATAAAACTCATCAAAATTTCTTGACGTTCATCTTCAGTTATAATACGACTGCAATTTAAACTGCATTTATTAAGACAATCTTTTTTTTGTATAATTTTTCTTGCCGGTACGATTTTTTTTCTTATTGATTCATATTCAAGTCCTTTATCAAACAACTTTTTTTGCATATTACATTTCCATTTTTCGGGATTTCTCTTTCTTTTAAGAGTTGTTTTTTTACCTAAAATTACACACAGTATACTATATTATTTTTTGACAATATGATTGCATACATATGATTAGATACATAATACAATACATAAACTTAACCTCAAAATAAAATAAATCTCACCTTTCATATTCAATATTGGGTAATTTTAGAACACGCACTTTTGCAATTTTTCGAATTTTTTTTGCATGAATACTCACAAACGATGTAGTAACAATTTGTGACATAAGAAATGTTATGCAAATGATAAATAAGCCAACAAACTTACGGGATCGTGGAGCGAATAGGGGTGCTGGGTGAGTAATAACGAGCCGAAAGTAACTGATTAAGAACAACGAAAACCACCCCCTCCCTATGTGTTCCCCTCATATTTACCAGTAAACCATCCCTTAAAAGTCACCCTCTTTATAATTGAACCACCCTTTCGTCATTTTTTAAAAATTCGCTAGACCAACCCCTTGAATAACGAGCCGAAAGTGACTGATTAAGAACAACGAAAACCACCCCCTCCCCTAGTTGTTCCCCACATATTTACCTCAAAAACATCCCTTAAAAGCCACCCCCGTTTAACCACCCTATCGTCATTTTTAAAAAATTCGCTAAACCAACCCCTTTTATTGTAACCATAATCATATTTAAAAAGGCCCCCTATTTGACATTATTTCACCCAAAAAAGGCACCCTATTTGACATTATTTCACCCAAAAATTTTTGGGCAAGGAATAAGAACACCGCCTCCTGTAATTTTTCAATATTTTTTTGCATATATGAATTAGTTATATGAAATTCAAAGGGCAAGGGAAATTATGTTATCTTAAAATAACAATTATAAAAGCAATCACTTACATAATATGGTACTCACATTCATTCCTGGATGCACCTAATCATGCGGTAGCCCCGGGTACAATTCTTCTGCCAACTTCCAGAAGGCATGGAACCTTGTCCTGTGATCCCTGTCTCATAATAAATAAACACTCAGACAAATATCCCTCGTAATGTGTTTTTTTTCTACCGAAACGCGGAACTAACTTACGCACCTCCAGCCACATCCTCTCTACATTTTTTGTGTGCGTCCCTGTATGTAGATCGACGAAATTCACTGAATAGTTCACCGTTAGATGGCTGTAGCTGTTTTCATCTAAACAATCGTACGATTTCTACCCGTCCGTGTGAATTGTTGTATTTGGCCTTATTTTCTCTCGTATAATCGACAAAAGTGTCTCCGAAGATCTATCCTCCACCGTCACCATAAAAAACTTCCGACTTCCTCTTTCTATGCCGCCGAATACCCACTGGCCCATCTTCCTTTATTGTACTTTCTCTTCCCTATTTTCGCCTCATCGATCTCTACAATCTTCCCTTCGCCCCCTATGGTCTCGTTAGATATAGAAAAACTAATTTGGCAACAACACCTACACTCAACTTAACATTTTCAAAGAAAGTATTTTTGTATATTGTAACAAATGTGTTGCATTTTCTTTTATTTTTCTTTGAACACACTTTCTGACAACGGAACACAACCATATCACCCCTAAACGTTGGCATTAACCTTGCTGAACACTTTGGACAACTGTAGTGACACGGTACGACGCCATGTCGATGGAAAAAGTACCCGACACTTATATCAGACTCAAGAGTTCCGAAAAATTTCTCGTAATTATAATAACAATGTTCACAACTGTTAAATTCACAACGAGGCACAGATGATTCTCTAATTACGCAACTCGTCGCGTCCGCTGTTTCCGACATTTTTTAAACAATTATAATGGAATGTTCAATCGTTACGCTGTAACAAAGAACTGAAATTAGTGATGGGCGATATATCACGAACTGTGATTTAATCACTGATATTAGAAAATCACAGGGAACGACTGTTAGTAAAGTTGATAGAAAACTGTGACGTGATCACGACTTTCCTATTTCGTTCCCTGGCTGTGATAAGATTTAAGATCAACATATCAACATTCAACCAATACCAATATATCTTTTAAGACGATGATAATGATATGTGATATTTACTTAAGAGTCGATTTTTGATTCCGACCGTACGGAAAGCAAGCGATTTCGTGCCTTAGCGTTATTAGGTATGCATTTTACACTATAGATATAGATATTTATATAAATATCATTTATTCACTGAGCAATGCGATGTGGGATGTGGCGATTAGAGGCAGGGTCGTGACGGAACATTTTTGTTACAAGACCAGGAGTAACTAACTACTAAAACTATGCGTAAAAATATTATATATGATTACTTAAATATACTAGCAATTTTATTGCAAATATTGATCATTTACGTCTCGGCATGAAATATGAATAAAAATATGGAATTTGACAATAAGCAAATGAAAACATTTTTAAAAAAACATCCTTATATATTATAAAACATAAAAAAAATTACATTAAAAATAAAATTTTAAATCAACAAAAATTCTCATAAAATAAACAATTAATAATATATATTTACAAACAGAAAATATTTAATTTACGATAAATAAGTGTGGTTTGCATTTAAAAATAGCAACTTTTGCACCGTACTGTATTTTAGTCTATTTCTTCGTTCTGTTACAATTTGACCTACCTTGGAAAAGAGGCGTTCGCATGGAACGGACGAAGCCAAGACACATATAACGTTTTCCAATGGCTGCACTGTTTAACGCTGAGTGCAACTTTTATGTTCCAATGAGAAAACAAAATAGCACTGTGGCAGTTTTTCACGTTCCATTGGCAATATGTTTCGAGTGTAGTGCGCACTAAGTGCAGATTTTTGGCACGGTTTCTGATAGCTCGTGTGATCGTGGAGTGCAATAGCAATATGGCTGATAACAAAAACAAACCCTTAATCTCTGCCTTTATAATAGACGAATTTTTAGATAGTTCTTCGAGCAGCGATGAAGAATTATTATGTGGCATTTTGAAGGAAAAAAAGGCCACCGTACCGAAAATCCACGATTTTATTGGTAATGTGGTACATAACCTATCCGATTCAGAGGTAAGTTATTGGATTCTTGTTTACATTCTCTAATGAAAATATATGTAGAGTTCTTACGAAAAATCCTTTGCAGTTTAAAAAACATTTTCGTGTGAACCGAACCACGTTTAATGCATTGAAGAACGATTTTGAAAAGTTGAACTACTGCCCTACTGGCCAAACGCATAGAGGAATGCAAAAGATTTCAGCTGAGAACCATGTATTATGTTTTTTGTGGTAAGTGTGCATTTATATACATTTTATCTATGTATCTACATTTTATCTATTTAAGGTTTGCTGCAAATAAATGCTGCTTACGGGATGTTGCACAAAGATTCGGCATAGGTCAGACCTCAGCATTTCGAGAAATCGAAAGAGTCATGAACTACTTGATACAAATTGCTCCAAGTGTAATTCAATTTCCAAAAACCGCAGAGGAATTGGAAAAAACCGCCATTGAATTTAAAAAAAGTAAATTATATTTATCAATATTCTTAACAGCATTATGTAATGTGAACTATTTGTAGGTGTCCAATTTTCCCGACGTTATTGAATGCCTTGATGGGACCTCGATTAATATACAAACACCAGCGCACAAAATAAAATCAACTTATTGTAATAGGCATGACATTCCATCCATCACCCTTCAAGCAATATGTGACTCAAATAAAAAATTCATTGATGTGTTTACCGGCGCCCCTGGTAAAATTCATGATGCCCGAGTGTATAAACTATCATTTATTTAAAAAAAAATACCACAGTTGTGTGGTGCTAAATACCATCTATTGGGAGACGGTGCATATAGTCTAAGAGAGTGGTTAATTACGCCATACAGGGACTACGGTAACTTAAGTGGATCCGAGATTCGTTTTAATAAAATTTTCTCAGGCACACGTGTCTTAATTGAAAACACATTTGGCCACTTCAAAGGAATGTTTAGGCAATTACAGAAGTTGGAAATTCATGCAGTTGATAAGATAGTAAATTTTATAATCGCATGCTGTGTACTGCATAATATTTGCATCGATAACAAAGATGAAATTGACGATGAATGGTATTATGAAGGAGCTATAGATGAGGAAGAAAATGAGGTTGTCAATGAATCACAAGTAATCTTGAAGGAGAAAGGAGAAGCAAAAAGAGAGAGAATAAAAAATTTATTTTAAATTTTGAACAGTTCTCATGTGATTTTTTTAAAAATATTGCATCTAATAAATAACTCATTCATTCATTTTCATTTTATTAATTTAGATAATATACAAACACAAAAATTAATAAACCTTTAGGATTTATGGATCTAATAATTTTTCAATAAGGTAACTAGGGTTCAGTCTTGTTCACTTCCTTTAAATAGTTCCTTTAGCAACTCCATCTTTTCTTGATGTCGCCTTTCCCGTGCCTGTTCTTTTTTTTTCATGTACTTCCAATAATATCTGCTGCATTGATTTTTCTTTTTTCTTTTTTTTTTTCTTTTCTTTTAAAATCTCTGGCTCAATACTATCATCTTGAGATGCTATTTTTCTCAGTTCCTCTTCATATTCTACAGTGGTCCTACTGTTGCCACTCTGACTATTACTTTCAACTGCCTTCTTTTTTCTTTTAATAACCGTCTTATATCTGTTCTCGCACTGTATTGCTGTTTTCCTTATATTTAATTGAATCAAGATGTCTTCAGATATTCGAAGCCACATATCTTTCTTTCTTTTAAACTTCTTCATCGGCCCTACCATTTTCAAATATGATTCATATTTATCTAGTAATAGTCGAGTTTCTGGTTGGCCCCACTCTATACCTAGGTATATAAAGTTAATCATATTAAAACCAGTTGTTGATTGCAATAAAATGTACTTACATGTTCCACTTTCAGAAGTACTGGGACTTTCTAAGTCAAGACTGGGGCCAGGTTGAACAAATTCATATTCATTCACTTCTTCATTATTATCATCATGCTCAACATGTACTGCCATTACATGTCTTTGTATGGAATCCATTTCGCCTATTACCCCGCATATCCCGCAAGTTCCAATATTGGCACAGCTGGACATATTCATGTTGCAACTTTAACTTGTTAATTTCCAACCAAACACAAATAAACTCAAAAATAAAAATGCTCAAATCAAACATAACCACAGAATAACTACTTTTCCCATTCCATTGAGCGAGTTCACTCAAGTGACATCGTGGAGTACATGACGTCATTTGCATTGGCACGGTATGCACTCAGTGTTCCTCATTGGAAAACTTTAATAGTCTTTCCTGTGCAACTTGTGATAAATGAGGTAATATTTGTTTATGTTGTTGCCACCAAAGAAATGAATCACTATCTCGTGGTATTATATCTTCTTCCATGTAACGCTGCTTCTCAATAATTGCGCGTGAAGTAGAGGATCCTTTTGGTTGATTAGCAGCAAATTTTTTATCAAAATCAGACCAAATAGATATCTCCTCTTCGTCGTTCCCATCATCAATATTTTTAGTATCAGCGTTATCTGCTGTTACAGCCTTCGATGTTGTCATTTTTTCTTGATCTTCCTTAGTTTTAATCGTAATTTTTGCAGCTATCATATTAATTATTTTCTGTTTAACAGAATTAGCAGTAGTGTCATTGGAAAAGCCCATTTGTTTAAATTTTGGACACAAAAATGTGCTGATTGACAACGTGTTGCTATTCTCAACGTTGCCAAGACGTTCTTCAAACGTTGACCGAAGAATCTCCAATATGTTTTTAATAAGTTCGGAGAATTGGTTTTTTGACAAATTTAAAAGTGTTTTCCTTATACCATTGCAAATAGGTATGACAAGAGAAGCAGTACAATATTTTTCCCCACTTATTGTTTTTGTGGCATCCTCGAACGGTCTCAAAATTTTACATAATTCTTTTATGGTCTTCCATTCTCCTGCTGTAAGTATTGGCAATTCCTTCTCTAGGATGGCCACAGTGCTTTTAATAGCTTCCTCTAACTCAATAAATCTTTGAAGCATGTAGAATGTGGAATTCCACCTGGTAGATACTTCCAATATAAGCTTCAGCGGGACAGGCTTATTCTGGTTTTCTTGGTACTTCATCAATTTATCGTTTGCAATACTACTTTTTCTGAATGTCTTACAATCTCTTTTACTTTATTAATAATGGTTTGTATATCATCATTCTTCAACCCATCTTTAACAGTTAAATTAATGGTATGTGCTACACATCCCAACTGTTTCCATCCCACACTTTTTATCGCACTTACGATATTAGCAGCATTATCCGAAACTGCCAAAATAATTTTGTCTTTTATACCCCATTCTGTCGTCACCTTTCGCAGTTCTAATGCTAAATTCTCTGATGTATGGCGCATATCATTTGCAGAGCATTCAAGTAGCAAGGAAACAAGTTTAAAATTGTCATCCACAAAGTGTATAGTAATAATTGCATTATAACTGACTGTATTCATGGAAGTCCAAGCATCTGTTGTTAGGCAAAACGTTTTTCTTGTAGATACTAAGGTTTTTGTACTAGTCCGACATTCTTCGTATATGGCAGGTATTAATGTTTTTGAGATTACATTCCGACTGGGTAATTGACAATTTGGATTTAAATATATACAAATTCTTGTAATCCTCTGTCTTGTACTATGGAGTATGGTTGAAAATCAAGAATAAATAAGTTAATTAATTTTCTGTCAATTCGTTCTTTGAATTCACCCGAAATTTTCTTTGGAAATAAAGTATGAAACGTTGTCTGCACTAATTGCTTATTTGAAGTTTGTGAATCGTGATGCTTGAGGCTGACTAGAAGTAGAAGTCGATGGTTGAGGGTCCTCGGCGTTTCCACTTTCTGTTTCAGTGTCTTGGTGCTATATGAAGTACACACTAATAAGATAAAGAAAATTAAACAAAGAATAAAACACTTACAGGCACAGTGGTGTCAGACGATATCTTGGTTTTTGTACTTACATTTACAACGGGAATTTTAACGGTAGGATGTTTATTTTGCAAATGTTTCTTGAGATTGGACGTGCTGGTTTTATACGACAATCTTTGTTTATAGTCCAGTCACATTAAAGGTTTCACCTCGGAATGAGAGATAATAAGCTGTGAACTTGTATAAACCTTTATTTTGGCGTTCTAAAAGTTGTCTCAAAAGTCTCATAAAATCTCGTGTCCGCGTCTTAAGATATTCAAGGTCAAAGGTCACAGAAATCGGTTTTTTACAAATATCTCCTATGGTTTTAATGCCATTTGCATTTATTATAAGAATTGTAGAGAATAAAATTATCTACAACTTTTGTCCCAAACATTTTTTTTATATACTCAACCGTTTTTGAGATAGAGGGCAGAGAGCGCGCCGTGCTTACCTATTCACAGCATAATGCAAGGTCAACCGTAAGTCCCGGCAAATAATACGCCGTATAAAGTCTATAAATCATTAAAAAATATATAATTATGAATAATTTGTATTGTTTATTAATTAATACATTATATTTAATGATATTTTTCATTTATAGAATATATATTTGTTTAATATTACTTACCTTACTTACTTACCTTTCCGTAATCAAAAAATTGTTGAATGGAATATTGTAATTATATTCTAATATATATGTTAATTATATTTTAAGTAGAGAAAGAATAGAGTAAATACATTTTAATTATATCTTTATTTGGAAATACTTTTTCATATATTTATTACAGTTGAAGTTCAAATATGGGGAAGTTTTTCAAAAACTTTTATAATTAGAAGGACTTGAGTCTTAATTTTCTTCTTCTTCATCATCGTCTTCCGGTCGCTCGAGAATTTCCAATTCAATATCATCATTTTCGTTGTCAAGGATATTTGTCTCTAGATCTTCGAGAATTTCGGGGTCAAATGTACTATCTTCATCGAGATCGCTTTGATACGGTGAAGCATTGAGGCACGCTTGCCCATTACACTGGCCACAAGCTAAAGAACATTGCAACTCTGATTTCCTGAATCCGCAGCGTGAACCATAACCATTCTTGCAGTTGATTGCACGGAAAGGTAAGTAATATTAAACAAATATATATTCGATAAATGAAAAATATTATTAAATATAATGTATTAATTAATAAACAATGCAAATTATTCATAATTATATATTTTTTAATGCTTTATAGACTTTATACGGCGTATTATTTACCGGGCCTTACGGTTGACCTTGCTGCTGTGAATAGATAAGCACGTGCGCTCTCCGCCCTCTATGTCAAAAACGGTTGAGTATATAAAAAATGTTTGGAACAAAAGTTGTAGAGAATTTTATTCTCTACAATTTTGATAATAAATGCAAATGGCATTAAAACCATAGGAAGCGAGATATTTGCAAAAGACCTATTTTTGTGACCTTTGTCCTTGAATATCTTAAGACGCGGACACGAGATTTTATGAGACTTTTGAGACAACTTTTAGAACGCCAAAATAAAGATTTATACAAGTTTACAGCTTATTATCTCTCATTCCGAGGTTGACCCTCTTTTTTGGCTTAAGTGACTGAATTATTACACATATTGCAGCTAGCAAAACTTTCGTCAACCGGTTTAAAAAAACTCCATAATTGACTAGTTTTTGTTTTATATTTATTAACTTTTGGTGTCATTTTCTATTATAAATATCACTAGCACTACCTCGAAAAGAATACTGCACACTGCACTCTGTTGTACTATGATCAAATAACTCGAACGTCTCGAACCTGTTAGAATCAAATTAAAGGGGCAGCAGTCCCCAAGAAAAACCCCTTTCAAAAATAATGGATTATATTAAAATAAAAAGAACGTTGTTACACAATATATCGTCAACTACAGACTGACTCTAACTTCTATTTTCCTACGTGCTAAATTATATCCACAATATAATATATACAACGTTTATATTCTCTCGCTTTCGTTCACTGAGGAAATGCCGACTGGCGCCTTCTATTACCATGGGCGTCGGGTGCTCACAACATTCGGCTATCCTACAATTACTATTCTGTCTCCAGAATAGTAAATTAATCTGGAAAAACATTTATTGAGAAACTTCCCCCTTTCGCTTAACATTTAACGTTTATTATCATGCCGTATGCAATAATATCATGCCATATGCAATATGATGATTCCACCATTTTAATTTATCACCTGATTATGTTAATCATTTATTAACCGTAATACTATGAGTAATTTTCTTTTGCGGGCAATATACTAACCACTTGCACTTCTGGTCATACACCAGACTTTTCAAAATATTTACGTTTCATACTGACAGATCATTTATCAATTTTTTTCAAAAGTTTGTATTGCTAGTTGTTTACCAACGATCTTGAAATGTTAGTCATATACCAACCTTTTTGAAATGTTAGTCGTTAACCAAACTTTTTGAAATGTTAGGCGTATACCAACCTTTTTGGAATGCTAGTCGTTTACCAACCTTTTTTGGCATGTTAGTCGTTTACCAACCTTCTTGAAATGTTAGTTGCATACCAACATTTTTGAAATGTTAGTCATTTACCAACATTCGTGAAATATTGCTCGTTTGCCACCCGTTCTGGTGTTGTTCGTCGTGTACTAACTATTTTGGTGGTGTTGGTCATGCACCAACCATGTTGATGTTGTTGGTCTTGTACCAGCTGTCTTGGTGTTGTTGGTCGTGTGCCAACCGTTTTGGTGTCGTTGGTCATATACCGACCATGTTGATGTTGTTGGTCTTGTAGCAGCCGTCTTGGTGTTGTTGGTCGTGTACCAACCGTTTTAATATTGTTGGTCGTATACCAACCGTTTTGGAGTTGTTGGTCGTATACCAACCTTTTTTGGTGTTGTTGGTCCTATACCAACCATATTTGTTTTTGTTGGTCGTAAGTATACCAACCGTATTTTTTTTTTTTGGGTTGGTCGTGTACCAACCGTTAACTGTTACTTAAAACACCTACCTCAAAATTATCCAGGGTATGAAACCGCGATTACGGTTCTTGTATTTTTGTGACCTTTTCGCAAATGTTTACTCATTGAGTAACATTTGAGTACCTTGAGAGGCCCATTGAACTTCGACAGCAACTTTTTCCACCCTCCTCTAGCTGGTAAAACATTCAATACTCTATCTAGGTCACCTGCTTATTTCGTGGCTTAATTCAAAGATTTGCTTCGTGCGTTAGCCTTGTGCTAACCTTGACTCGTGTGCTAGCTTTTTGCTAGTCTTAGCTTGCATTTTATCCTTGTGCTAACCTTATCTTGTATGTTAGCCTTATACTAACCTTGGATTGTGTGTTAATCTTGTGCTAACCCTGGTGCATGTGATAGCCATGTGCTAACGTTAGCTTATGTTAGCATTGTACTAATCTTTGTTTGTGTGTTAGCCTTGTACTAACCTTAGCTTGTGTGTTACTAATCTTCATTCATTTTCTGCGCCATACCTTTGAGCAGTTTCTTTAAATCAACTCGGTTTAAGTTATCTTGAATTTTAAATTTTGGCTTCCGCTACATATCGACTTTTACACAAGTCTTGTCATGCATCTTTTGTTCTCTTTAATTTTTACTAATTCATTTCTTAATCTCTTTAATTCACCAAGATCTACGTGACTAGAATTATGCTGAATTTTATTCGATACAAAAATCAGCTACATGACACAGTTTGTATCCTGCTAGTTCCTCAATTGGTGACACAACAATGGTCTTTTTCCATGTACAATTAATCGTATTCTGAACATATCTAACAAACGTGTCCCATTCATCTTCTCGACTTTGACGGGTTCAATTACCACAAACTTAGTAAATGCATCTATAACAACCAACAAATACTTTCTACCTCTGCTGCTAAGCACGAATGGCTCCACATAATCCACATGTAGCTTGTGGAACGGTACAGCTACTTTTCTATTGGGTGCAGCATACCTTATTTCTTACTAGACAGATTTATAGTACTGGCATTTTAAACAAGATTTCATATATTTTTACCAACGTCACATTCCTGCAAACCAATAGTTTGCCTGAATTTTGAGAGGAATTTTTCTCCAATATATCTTTTTCAAACGCCGCCATTCGGTAAGGTCTATATATAACAGGTTCATTTGTTGTGCACTTAATAACCATTTCGACGGTATTTGTTTTACCCAGGTCACTCAGAGTAAAAGAAATACAGTCCCTGTACTCTTGAAGTAAATTGAATATTATCATTTGTTGACTTTCCAACATTTCTTCCCCAAAATTTATCATACTTCACATCAGATGCGCCTTTTTCTTCGACTTCAATATTGTTAACGTTTAGCGGCGGTAAATTCCTGAGTGTAAGTTTATTTTTTGACTTATTTAGCAATACATTTTCTTTACACAAATAAACCCGCCCAATAAATAAATCATGCCGCTGAACGTACCAATCTTCCAGGACTATTACTGAAACGTCAGCAACAGCTTCTTCAATCATAATCGTGACATCACTTTTTTAAATTGCTACAAATTACATTGTCAATAAAACTTTTTAACGACACAGTTCTCTAATTCTTGTATAACTAAGTCCACCTTTTTAGCAACCGACAATTTTACAATTGTGCAATCACTTCCGCTATCTAACAAACATTTTATTTTGTGTCCATTAATTACTGCAGTTTTCTGAAAAAATGTTTTGTATATCGTCAATAACCATAATTTCGTTCACAGCACGTTTGTTTTGTTTTTATAACACTGAACTTGAGTGTGACCTACTTTATTGCAAAGTTTACATTCTAACCGTGGTTTTGTACAGTCTCGCACGCGATGATTTTTCTCACAATTAAAACATGAAATTTTTCGTGCCACGTGATGGGTATTGGTTTTATCCCCTGCATTACTGTAATTTGATATTTTACTGGTACTTGGTTTGGTGAATTTTGCTGTCGCAGCCAGCGGGCTTGACTTCGACGCAGAAATGCCACTCAAATAATTGGCTAAGCTACCAACGGTTTGGAAATTAGCAGCTTTCGCGGGTAATGAAATCGCTTCGTCCTTGATCCCTTCTATTATGCTGTCTATAACATAATCTTCAGGAATTGACAGATTGAACTTGTTAAGTTTAGCCGCCTTTTCATAACAATAATTACCCAAATTTTGCCTCACGGTGGGGTTGTAACACGCCGCTTGGACAAGTAATTTTCCAAATCATATCGGTGTTAGAAAATTTTGAATAAGTAAATTTTTCATTTCTTGCCAATCAAGACACGGATTTGACAACGAATCATACCATTTACGAGCATTACCACGCAGCCTATTCGTAGCTAATTTTAAGGTCGCCTGTCGCGGCCACTTGTGAAATGTACCCAATTCATCAATTTTACGTACCCAATCAACCGCACTCTGGGTATTTTCAACACCGGGATCAAATAATGGTATAATAGTCTCATCTATATTAACATTGGAACGTGTACTTACAGTTTGTCTCAGCTCAATTAGTTCTTTTTGTAAGGCTTTAATTTTCTTACGTGCAGCACTGTCGCATGGGGGCGGCGTCAGACTAGATGATGAACTACTAGAACGCCTTGATTCTGACCTGTGCGAATGGGAACGGTGTTTTCTTTTTCCTGATTTCCCCATTGTTAGAAATCACTACCAACACACAAATGCGCGCAACAGACACCGCACTGAGGGAACCACTCTGTGAATCACTTTGTTTAGGCCGAAAGGGCGCTAACACTTGGGGTAAATCCCACACTTCTGACTTTGTTAGAATCAAATTAAAGGGGCAGCAGTCCCCAAGAAAAACCCCTTTCAAAAATAATGGATTATATTAAAATAAAAAGAACGTTGTTACACAATATATCGTCAACTACAGACTGACTCTAACTTCTATTTTCCTACGTGCTAAATTATATCCACAATATAATATATACAATGTTTATATTCTCTCGCTTTCGTTCACTGAGGAAATGCCGACTAGCGCCTTCTATTATCATGGGCGTCGGGTGCTCACAACAAACCTTTAGTACTTTATTTGTTTATTTTCATTTCCCGGAGTCTAAATAGGATAAATATTTGAACGAAAAAAAATACTTGCACTCTATTAAATCAAATACCTATGTTCCATTACATAATTACAAATAATAAGGACTATATACATAAATATAAGCATTATATTATATTCATTATTTAATTTGTACATTTTTATTAAAATCCGAGGCTTATATTATATTATAAACAATTACCCAACAAATATTATAGTCGCTGGTCTAGTTGCCAACTTAATTATAAACTAAAAATTTATTGATGCTTCGGAAATATTTATGTTGTATAACTTTATAAAAATAAATATAAATAAAATATTACGATTTACGATGAAGTTCCTTTCAAAACTTAGTGCTTTTGCTTTTTCACCAATTCATAAATCAGATTAGTTGGATAAACAAATCATAATATATTACACATAGGTAGATAGGTACCTATTATCTGCGGGCCTGCGGCTGCACAGATTACTAAAGTAGCAATTTCACCATTTACCGTCTGTCGGCGTTACATTTCTCCCATACGTCGTATGAAAGTCGTGATCACATCACGTTTTAAAATCACTGATATGAGAAAATCACAGTAACGGTTCACGTTGTGATTGAAAAATCACGATATCGCCCATCACTAACTGAAATAGCGTCAGGAAAAATGCCCTGTAATCATAGAGTAAACGTCCCCATACGCCCTCAACCAATCAGCTCTCAGTTTTTTGTTTATACTAACTCGAAAACCTTTTTAGCGAAGACTTTATTAAAAAGAAAATTGTCAACATGAAGTTAAAATTATCTTAAATTTAGTCGCGTAGTCTCACGTGAATCCCTGCGATAGATGTACTTTAATTCAACAGGTGAAATTAATAGAAGGTGCGTCCAACAGCGTTGCCAGATTGTGACAATGTAATATTCGTTGTCGCAGTACTCTTTAGAAAATCTCGTTTGTTTAAAATGTTGTATTGTTTCTAAGAAATTTTGTCGCCAAACAAATCATTTGAAAGAATAGTGTTGTAGGAAGTGCATTATCGTACTACTGAATCAATGGATAAATTTTGAAGAATACGAAATTTGCCGTATGTGTGGCAATGCTGTCGATTAGAGTGTACCATGTATATTGAGTTGCATACAGTAATGCCCTATTTTTAGAAATATTGTGTAAAGTTTTATTAGATGACTTATTTTAATTTGGTGTGAAAGGGTGCTAATTCAATTTGTCATGCAATATGCCCTCACGTGATTCAGTGCTGGCGTTGAATTTTTTTTTTGTGACATCAGCTGCCTTCCAGCGAGATTAAACCGATTGATACGTGAAAAGGTGCTCTATTCACAATTAAATTATGCCGACCGTTGTTATATAGCGGCTTTTTGTTTTCAAAACGGTGTGTCGCCATATGTCGTGGGGAATTTTTTATGGATTAACAATAACTGTACACGTTCAAAAGTGAGAAAATTGTTGGATTTATATTGCTACTGGTCGTTACAAAGTGACGAAGGTTCTCGCAGACGTAGCAGATATAACACATACGATATTAATATCGGTCGTATCTGTGACTTAAACGGTGAAAATGTCAGTAATTTAATTACCCGCAGAAATGTTAGAGAGTGATGTTGGAGTAGGTAAGCAAATCTATTCTCATTCCAGTGTATAATCCGTAAATAAACAACACCGTTAAATGTAATCGTAGCATATTACTCATCTAAGTACTGTTAGTGGTGATTTCTAACATAAATATTTGACCCGCCATTATTAAAAGCAAAAACTGAGAACGTTGTGCGCCATCTGACGGCGTTTTTATACAACACACCCAGACAGCCATATGAATGAATACAGGGTGGATGATGTCAAGTGTTGTAATCTTATTGTTTTATTTAAGGGTAGTTAGGGTTGTTTGCACAAGATATGACACTGTGCTACGAACATCTGATGATGTGTAGTGTGTCGGTATAATTGGTTTTGTGGTATCTTAGAAGTGCGTGTTCTAAAAAATGACCCAATATTGATTTAGGAGGGCTGTATGTTTTGTCTACCACACTGTCATTACTATCTTCGTTAAAAACCTCTATATCATCCATTTTATTATAATATATTATGAAAAAACTAAATTAATCATAACACAACACAAGTCCGCTGTTGAATACAAGACTAAACTAACAAAGTATCGAAATTGCAAGTATTATAATTCAAAGTAAATAAAATAAGTAAAATAACAAAGTTCTATGTTATGCATACAATTATAATATCGTGAAAAATGACAGAATTTCAGAATATCGACGACCTATGTGTAACATACAATTAAGATACTTTTATCTACACATTTGAGTACATACAACTGTTTTCCTGTTTATTACGACAACATTAATAGTGCTGCCATCTCGTAACAGGGTGCTAAAGGTAGATTGTCGAACATACACCCTTGTTACAGTAAAATACTGGAAGGTGGAAAAAATGTCACATACGACCTTGTAATATTGAGGCAGCGATATGTAAGCTCATGTCTGACCCTTTTACATATGAAAAGCTATAAAACTCTCGAAGTAAAATACAAATTTGAAGTGCTCTTTTCGATAATATTTTTAAGCTTATCAAACATCTCATTTGAGTTGTTACAATCTATGATATGCATCATTAACTTTTTATCTATCGTTGTTACAATTATATTTTGTGCCTTAGCATCTCTTTTATTCCAGCCACCTTTCTCATCATCTTTGGTTAAGCTGGCGTACACTTTATCGCCATTTCATATAATTTATGTACCTTAAATGTAACTGGTAAGTATCTGGAATTTCCAAATCTGGTAAGAAGTTTCATCTATCAATTTTTCGATATGACAGGTAGGCTCAGAAGACATCGCCATTTTTTTTCTTTTTGCCGTCTGTATACGCTTCGACGTTTTACACCTTAGTTTTCTAATTCTTTTACTTCTTTGGTTCTAATTTTACAGCCAGAGCAAACCTGGGCCTATAACCTGTTCGTTTGATCTGGTTTTTACTTTTATTTATTCTATTTTTACTTGTGACGAAATTTTCACACATTAAAAAAGCGAAATTTTATTTTCTCCATACATTAAGAAAAACTACTTTTATGTCATCTAGGCGGAAACTAGAAAACTTCAAAAAAACAAATACAGAAAAATATATCTATTGTACTACTGAATCTGTATAATTAACATAATAACCCATAGAGGGCACACCTAACCTGAAAATTATCGTTTAATTTAAACCATTATTTTAACAGTTATCGCTATCGTTATTGCATTAATCCACCTTACATTCTAAAGATCACATGTGATTCTTTCATCCGGGGTGGAGCAACATCGGCAAGGGAGGAACTGACTTGGTCACTTTTGATTTCAGATCAGTTGTAAATAAAACATGTCGGAGGTGACCTGGCGGCACGGTTAGGGTTAGGCCGCTTGGACATGTTAGCACGTGGTATTTTGCAGACGCAAATTTTATTATATAACTAAACAAACAATTAAAGTTTACACCAAACAGTAAAATAATAAAACAATAAAACTACCGAATAACAGTTATTCAACAAAGGAACTAACGGTCCACCACCCTGCTAGCTCGCACCGTATTCACCCTCTTTCTACCGCAGGTACTCGTACAGTGTCCGTTCTCCTGTGCCGAGCTAGCTGGCCTCGTTCTGTTCACCCGGATTCCCTTAGCGCGTTCATATGCTTCAAATCTTAAATGGTCATTGGTTAAGCCAAATAAACGTGCCAATGTTTATTAATATAAACATTGTGTTCATACACAATAACTTAAACCTATCAATGTTTATATTAACACAATAACTTAGCTGTGACAGCAGAGTACCGTTGCTGGTATAGGCGTGGATAAATTATCTTCGGTGGCGCCGACAAACACGTAAATAGTTGACCTAATTGATCTAGATTAGAAGTGACCTGATCCACAGTGCAAATAAAATATTACTAATAACCCAATGATTGCCTGTCACTTATGGCGATTGTTTTTCATAAGATAAGGTAAAAATGTTCTTTGCCTATGTAGTTTTTATTTTAAAATGTATTTTTAGATTAGTATTCTCACGAGAGTGGGAGGTACAACCTTCGACCAGAAGGGTACAACACTAGGAATTGAAGCGAGATACATATATCGTTTACCGTCAACTGGGGTGAAGTGGGACGGAAATACTAGTATAAGAAGGCAACTTTAATTTCATAGGAAATTGATATCCACCTCTACGTAACACAGTAGTCACTGGCATTATTCTGCATATTTGATCAAAATCTATTTCACTAGAATCTTCTACTTTGGGGTAAATAAAACTATTTTTTATTTTGGTATTAGGCCTTAGAAATATGGCAGAGAATTTTTTATCACACACATCAGTAATTTTGCCAATAAAATATTTATCAGTCTTATTTGATTTGAAACGAACTTCTACAAAATCGTCAACTTCAGGTTGCTTTGTGCCTAGTTCAGTTCCCTTATTTTCAGAAACTTCATCTTCAGTTACTACATTTTCGTCGATGCTTGGACCACCCATGTCATTTTCTTTCTCAGAATTATTGTTAATATCCTCATCTTCCGGATCGAAATCATTTAACGAGACACTTTTACCTGGAACAACTGCAACCTTTTTCCTCTTCTTTATAGCAGGTTTGGTAGAATTTCTGGCGTTGCTAAACACATCTGTTAGAGAACTCACCCACGCATTTTCATTATTTTCTGTTTTCTTTGGAATGCGCTTTAAAATTTGTTCCCTATCGACTGGAATTATTTCTGTGGCTGCAAACCCAGATATGATATTTTGCTTCATTGTTGGTTCTAATTCTATCAGTGTTTGGTTTAACAAAGAGGGAAAAAAACTGTTTTAAAAGAGGCCCTTTATTTCTTAACTTCCACTTATTTAGAACGTTACGCCACTTCAACTTCATAGGGCGGAATACGGCAACATCTAACGGTTGACTAAGATGAGTTGAATTCGGTGGCAACAAGCAGAAAGCAATATTTTCTTCTTGACAAACTGAAATAACCTTGTAAGAAATATGACTGGCAAGATTGTCACCGATTATAACTTTATGTCCTTCTAATTTTTCTTAAATCCATCGCAGTACCGATGGATAAAAACCATTCCTGAAATAGTGGTTGGTCAAACCACCCACTTTTACTTCTTCCATACCTACAACCTTTCGGGCTATTTTCTAACCAGCTTCCATATAAATGTTCGCTCTTGTAAACAACAAATGGGGGTAGCATGGTGCCATCACCCGCGCAACAAAACATCACAGAAATGGCAGACTTGGTAGAGTCGATAACTCTTTCGGGATGTTTTGTTTTTTCTTCTAACTATGACCCTTGGTCTGCCAGGGTCGTCAACAAAATTAGTTTCATCATAGCTTAATATACATTTCGGTGCAACGTCCTGAATGGTTTCAGTCAGATGGTTGAAATATTCATTTATTGATTCTTCGCAAATCTCCGCTCTAGCTCGTTTTACATTTTCAGTTAACCTTATCGTTAGACGATTTTTTGTATCGGTTTAAGAATGATTGTACCCAGTCAGCTCCTGGCATATTATCCTTAAAAACCCTGTGTCTACGACCCTGGCGGTCTAGGTAACTTTTTACAATCAATCGAAGATCAAATTTTTCCAGAGGAAAGCCCCAATCTGCAGCTATAACTATCATTTCTACCAAAGTAATTTCTTCGGCTGATGTTAATGACATCTGTCCCCCATACTTCTTCAGACTATTACCAACGTGTAAATGCCTGCAGAGAGTACTTTTTTGGTATCCCGAAAACCTCTTGAGCTTCTCGTAAAGTTATTTGCTTTCTTCTTACTTGGACTATCGCTGTTTCCAAGTCTCTTTTGTTATACTCTCCAAAGTGTCTAGCACCAACTACTTTCTTGTACACACGCACCATGGTTCCAATTCGCCCCACAAAGTGCACTAAAATGTAAAAAAAATATTTAAAATAAATAAGGAAAGATTTTGGAAAAATTTTTTTTACGTAACCTCTACGTAGGGTTTTTATCTAATGGTTAGAATAATAAAACGAATAAAAAACATACAGTAAGTACTACTTCAGTAGAAAGTTCTTTTATACATAAAAATTGACTAAAAAATAAGTTGAATTCACGATTCTTTTATTAAAATACACTTACATTGAAAACATCCGACATTCAGTCACATCTATTCTGACAAATGTCATCTGTCGACTGTCACTAATAAAAATTGGAAGTGTCTATTGCGCCAACAGGCGAGAAGAAGTGACTAAATTTAAAATATTGATGTTTTGTCCCACTACACCCTGCAATGCCGTTTGCATATAAGCATTCCTTACAGTCATACGGAAATGGCAGTATTTCTAGCAATTTCATTGGCCGTTTTAAGATAGCCGCAGGGCATGCGCAGTTACATGACATGTCAAAGTGTATTAAATCCTTTTGGAATCATTTGTCAGCAAGGAACTCGTTAGACGATAGAGAAGATACTCGCCTAGCACGCGGTAGGTCCAGGGTTCGAATCACAAACTTATTATTATTATTTTTTTTAAATAAGTATTTTTTAGTTCGTTAGTAAGATTTTCCTTGCCCTTTATTATAGTTTGTTTATTTTCGTTGCCCTTTATTATAGTTTGTTTATTTTCACGGTGCCGAATTCTCCTTTAAAAATGATATCTGACGAGCACGCCATGCCGTGGCCTTGAAACGGCCAATGAGATTGCTAGAAATACAGCCATTTCCGTACGACTGTAATGCTTATATGCGTCCCGCTTTACCCCTGTTGACGGTACGTTTCACGACAGCTAAGCATGTATCGTCTAAAATATTCGCTTTCTCATGATTTGACGACAGGGGTTTTGAGACGGGAATCACAAGTATGGACGATTCGTATCGTATCGTCTCTCCGGAATCACAAATATGGACGATACTTATCGTATCGTCTCTCCGGAATCCCACTCCAGTTCTGTGATGGAGGAATATTACAAAATGGCACTTTATTTGAAATTTTGTCGCACTATCTTGCAACGGAATGGCAATATTGGGAATTTAATTTAGGATAATTGCCTTGTTTATAAACAAGGATAATAGATAGGGGAATGAACTTACATTTTTCGGCAACACTTTAGTCAAATAGATACGTAACACTTTTTTAAGTTTTGATTTTACTTAAAACACAAAATATATATAGTTATTATCGCAATTAAATGCCTCGACCCAAACTAATACACTGTAAGTAATTAGTATTTATTGTATGCGAAGTATTTTATGAACAGTCTCGGCTTCTGAAAATTTTCTCTGCCTAAAGACTTAGTTAGTATATCAGCAAGTTGGTCATTGGTATTTACTTTTAAAACTTCAATGAAACCTTTCTTCTGAAAATTATTAACAAAATGATAACTTACGTCAACATGTTTTGAGTTTTTAGAAAATTTTCCATTTTTTGCAAGGGCAATAGCACCTGTATTATCCTCATGAATTTTTACTGGATTTTTAATTGGCACGCCAAGATCAGCTAGAATTCCTTTTATGGGTAAGACTTCTTCGACACAATCAGCTAGAGCATAAAATTCAGCATGAGTTGAAGCGCGTGACACAACTTTTTGTTTTTGTGATTTCCGCATTATTGGATTTCCAAAGACACGAGTATTCCTGTAGTCGATTTTCTATCAATTATGTCTGAAGCCCAGTCTGCATCAACATAGGCATTTTTGCAGGTTCTAATTTTAAGTTCATTTCCATGGGAGTGTGGACAATTTTTGACAGTTTAACATTATATTTTTTCTGCTAAGGTTTCTATATAATTTAACTGACCTAGACTCATTGTCCTTACATCTGAATTAGAGTCAATTTCAATTCCAAGATACTGTTTAACTTTTCCTAAGTCTGTCATACGAAATTTCTGACTTAAAAGTGTTTTAACTTTTTTAATTTGTATTATATCCGGACTACAAATTAGTAAATCATCTACATACAAAATAATATATATGCGGCTTCCATCACTATTTTTCATATATAAACAATAGTCAAAATCTGATCGTTTAAAATTTATACTTAACATAAAATTATGAAAACATTCATACCAGTCACGTGGACTCTCTCTAAGTCCATAAAGTGATTTCTTTAAAAGACATACCTTATTTTGTTCAACCCTATAACCATCTGGCGGATAAATATAAACTTCCGATTTAATTTTACCATTTAAAAATGCCGTTTGAACATCCATTTGATCAATATTCCAAATATGATTACAGGCAACTGATAACAATACTTTTAGAGTGTACATTCTTGCTACAGGTGAGTACAATTCCTCTTCTTCTTGATATAGTTGTTGGAAACCTTTAGCCACTACGCGAGCTTTGTACTTTCCATCTGTCTTCACTCTGTAAATCCATTTAACTTCAATGATCTTTTTGTCTTCAGGTGCATCAACTATCTTCGATGTTTCATTTTCTTCCAAACTTTTAATTTCTTCTAACATTGCATTTTTCCACTTCCTAGAATCTGAGCCATTTACAACTTCTTCATAGTTTTCTGGAACTAAGACATTTGTATAATTTACATAAACTACATAATCATCATATCTTTTAGGTATTTTTATTTGACGTTTAGGACTATCTGAATCAATCACCTCCTTAGTTTCCACACCATCAATATTCTGATTCTTTTCAATACAAGTATCTGATAAATCTTCTTCTTCACTTGGTTCATTTTTTCTTGAGTTCTCTTCAGCTAGTTGTAAAATATCATCTTCCGATTCTTTCTCATTTTGTAATTTAATGCATTTTATGTCGTTTTCAATAAATTGCACATGTCGACTAATGATTACTCTATTTTCAACTAATATTTTATAACCTACATCGGTGTAGCCAACTAAAGTTCCTTTAACAGCCTTTGGATGTAATTTTGAAGTTAGACATTCTTCGGGGACTCTTACAAATACTTTGCTTCCATACAAATGTAAATTTGATACATCAGGTTTCTTTCTGAAAAAGATTTCATATGGAGTTTTTCTAATTTTCGTGTTAGCAAGTAAACGATTTCCTATATATGCAGCTGTATTAACACATTCCGGCCAATAACATTTATCAATCTTTGCTTCAGCCATCAAACACCTAGCACGATTCATAGTCCTGTTAAATCTCTCTGCAACACCATTTAGTTCATGCATATGAGGAGGACCAGGTCGCAAGAATATACCTTCCTTTTTTGCAAACGTATAAAACTCTTTGTTTATATATTCTCGTCCATTATCACAATGAATTTCTTTTATTTTCTTTCCCGTTTGATTTTACATTAATTTAGTATATTGAATAAAATGATCAAACACTTCACTTTTTTGTTTAACACAGTACACAACTGCAATCTTACTAAAATCATCTATAAAACTAACAAAATATTTTTCACCATTATAACCAGTTTGAGTGAATGGTCCATGCACATCTGTGCGAACAATTTCTAGTACATCATTTGATCTATTTTTATTATTTTTAAATTTTAAATTTGTCATTTTGTTTTCTAAACATATTTCACATTTTAAAAATTCATTTTCGATTGTTTTTTGGTAATCCTTCGCTAACTGTAAGTACCTTAAATCTCTAAAATTTGTATGACCAAGAATACGATGCCGCTTTTTCTTTTTTGACATTTCTATAGCACTAGCATATGATACCGATTCATTTTCCTTGTAGCCTTGAACAGTACTTTCAAGCTCATAAAGTTTATTTCTTTTTACTGCTGTGGCAATTAAATCACCTTTACAATTTTGAACTTTGGCAACATTTTTTTTCATAAGTAATTGAATTATTTTGATCAGTAATACAAGAAACGCTTAACAAATTATGTTAAGCCCCCATACACCTGCGAACAAATTGCGCAACAGAGGCTGTTGTGCAAACAATTGTATAATGTATGGTGTGGTTTGACGTGCTGCGCAACTAGTTGCAGAAATTCAAACTTGGTTGAAATTAATTGCACAACGAGTGGCGTTGCGCAGCTATTGCATCGTCAGACGGCATGTTTCCGTAGGTATACGACAAAAGCAACTGAAGTTTGTATAAAATTGCGCAGTGTATGGGTGACCTTGTTAGCACAATAATCTGTTGTGCAACGTTAGTTTGCGCAATTTGTTCGCATGTGCATGGGGGGGCTTTACATTAACTACGCAATTAACTACCGTAATTAATGTAATTAACTACATGGAATTTTTTGTACGATTAACTACATTAACTACATAACCTCAAAATGTTTTAATTGTAAATACTTCGGTTTTTATGTTTATTATTAATATATTTAACTACCTACTTGTGTTTTTAATTTATAAGTTTCATATGGTAGGAGAAATAAAAGCAAAATATAGTTATTTACAAGTTTTGGAATCATAAGTAAACTCACCAAGTTTTAAGAAAATCACGTTTTATTTAAAAAGTACCAAATAATAAATAATTTTTCTAGTACATAATCTAATAATCATCAGACTTATTGCTGTCTTTGAGTTTTAAGGAGTAATAAATTGAAATAAGTTTTTTTGATCTTTCTGGAGTCTATTCCTCAGTGGCGAGTGTACGAAAGACCAGTTAAAAAATATTCGTTCCAATTGAGCTGATGAAGCAGGAATTTTTAATAATTTTAGGGCTAAGGTACTCAAAGTTGGAAATTTTCTTTTTTACCAACCCCCAAAATGTATCTGGTGACAAAATTTTTTTATCTGACAATTTTGAAAATATATTTGTATTTTTTATAAATGCATTCAGGCCTTCCAAACCAGTAGAGTCTAAATAATCTAACAGAAAATCTTGGACTAAATCTTTTTGTTCGTTTTCTAACTTTTTACCATTATACAATGGGTAAAAAAATTTGCAGCCATTCCATACACCGTTACAGCCATATTAAAATGATGTTCTACAGCTAATTTGACTTTTTGCGCTGCCTATCATTTTATTTTTTAAATCGATCCATTCCTCAGTGGAATCGGCTATTGAAAAACTTGAACCCTTGTAACAAATCCAGCTGGCCTGGGGTGTTATGCCCTCGCTAGTGTGTTTTTATTTCTATTTATCTATGTATATAGGGTTTAAATAGGTATAGATCTGTGTAATAACTGGTCGGTTAACAAAACTGAATGAAGGGTAGGTTGCCCGCTGCCGCCACCGACGTCAGTAACTAGGTTACTTCAGACGGAAAAATTTGGAATTATTATTTTTATTTTTTTATACTTTACCAACCAATTACCACCTTTTCTACAGGCATATACCTGGGTAGTCTCTGGTTTCTTGATTTACCACCAATCCCTCGTTGACGTGGGCCCCTAGGGCTTCACAAATGCCTAGTATAAATTAAGGGGATGATAGTTGGTGGTTGATAGGCCAGAAAAACTCTAGTCTTAAGGAACAAAATTACATATATTACGTACTCGATAAAAAGGATAATATATATAAAGTCAAAATACTAAAATTTACCAAGGTCCTGGTGGAAATAGTTTCTGCCAATAATCTAATTTAGTCTTGCAGTGTTCTGAAAAACAATTCCAGAAGAATGAGTAAGTCTAAAAAATTCTGAAACATTCTGAAAAAGTATGAAAAGATCTATGTAAAACTTACTAATCATTTTAAAGACTGCATTTTTACAAGTTTTTGGACTCTTCTAGAATACTTTTTCAGAATTAACGATCAAACGAACTTACCTGTGAAGTTCGATCGTAATTATATTCTGAAGGCGCTTCGTCCGAAGAGATTACTATATTTAACTATGTAGTAGTCCTTTTGGACACTAGATGTCACACAACGTTTACAATTTCAAAACTTCTTCCCATTCTCTACATAATATAATTCCGTACTGCCCACTTCTCAGGACTTCATTATCTTTAAAGTTTTCTAAACAAAAAACAGTTCGTCAGGGAGGGAGGTTTGAGGGGAGTAATCTCTTCGGACGAAGCGCCTTCAGAATATAATTATGATCGAACTTCACAGGTAAGTTCGTTTGATCGTCAATTATATTTCATCGGCGCTTCGTCCTCGAGATTACTATATTTAACTATGTAGATGTTTACAGTAATCTCAGCAACTGTTTTTTGTTTGGGTCATAACCCCCCAATTCTACATTTAAATTTTTTTTTTTTTTTTACTTTCATATTCTGCAATCTTTCTAAAGTAATAAAACGGACATCAGCTATATTAAATATATTATACTTTTAATCTACAGAGTTTAAAATAATGTTTGCGAACGTGTTATTTTCCATTAATGGTCGATTATAAAACCTACTGAACACTTTTTGACTTCTCTGACCATCCAGCTGTCTTCCTGAATTATTTCTAAAGAGACACCATGTCTGAATGCCGCAGACGTTGTTGCATGCCTTGTAGAATATGCCGTAAATATATTGGTATTAATTCCTGCCTTACTTAACGTTCCCTTAATCCACCTGCTCAATGTTTGAGAACTTGCACGTTTATGAGGTGGTCTTAGAGTAAGCAATAAGAATTCTTCTGACATGTCGTCTTAAGGTACAGGTCTTTTCGATATAGATAAGTAAGACGGATGCCACACATAATTCGGGTCGTTTAGGAAAATAAGGAATCTTTAGGCATGGTTGATCTGAATTTGGTCCACTGGTTTTTATTGGATCGCTTATTAAAATTTGTATACCCTCCAGATATAATTACATTCTTTGTTCGAATTAACGAGAGGGTTTGCATTCTCTGGCTAGTAGTAAGTGCCAGTAATGTTACCAGTTTTTCTGTTAATTTTTTTAGTGATAGCTGTTCATTAGGCATATAAGAGGTAAGATAAATCAACACCTTTTGTGGATCCCATACAAAGTTATATTTAGGTCTTTGAGGTCGAAGTCGTGCCACCCCTCTTAAGAACCGTCTTATTTGATGATCCTCACCTACATTGCCTGGCAAAATAAGTGCCAGAGCTGATCTAAATGAGTTAAAAGTGCCATAACGGAATGCTTTGTCACTAAGTTGCTTTTGGAAAAAAGAATTAATGTGTGGCACTTTCGCATTAAATACTGGTACCATATTATATGTACAAAATATCCACCACGCCTTATATGCACAATTGTATTGTTTTCTGATTTTTATAGCTAAAGATTCCAGTATTACCTGTACACTATCTTCTGACAAACCTCTTATTCTATATGCCTGCCGGATAACTTCGTCACTGCCAGGATAAGGGTCTGCGCTAGTGGGTGTGTATCCCTAAAAGGAGATGACAAGAGATTAGGGCTAGGACCTATTAAAATAGGAATCTCTGATGCCAGTTTCAAAAATAAAGGATACCACGGCTGAGACGGCCAGTAGGGTACCACCACTATACCCTCAGTCTTATCCGCAATGATTTTTCTCAACACCCTTAAAATCAAAGCAAATGGTGGGAATGCATAAAAATAACAAGACCACTGAATAGTAAATGCATCTATTGCTACCGAACCTGGATCTCTAAACCAAGAGACATACTTTTTACATTTATTATTAATACTTGTAGCAAACAAGTCTATCTCTGGTTGACCAAATTTTTTCTTTAATCATTATAAATGCCTCATCACACAGTTCCCATTCTGTCTCTGGGGATATCATTCGCGAGTCCACATCTGCTTTATTTGATTTTGACGGTACATATGAAGCAAATAACCATATGTCTCGCACCTCACACCATTGCCAGATTTCTCGGGCTAGCTTACTCAACTTCTCATGCTGCACACTACCCATGCGGTTTATATAAGATATAGCCGTTGAATTGTCAACCCTTATAAGAATATTGCTCGAGTGACAATTTGTAGCAAAGCATCGCAGGCCATGAAATACCGCTAATAATTCTAAAAAATTGATATGTTCGCATTTTTCTGTTGTACTCCACCAACCATGAGTTCTATCCTTACAATATGCTCCCCAGCCTGTCAATGGCATCTGTAAAAATTTCTAAATGAAAAGAATCTTGTCTTATATTATCAACAACCTGCAAGATCTTGTTTGACCACCAATCCAAGTCACACCGAATTATTTCTTGATTTATATTCATAATAGCATTATAATTTTGATTATATTTCCTTAAGGCTAAAAATTTTTCTCTTTCGAACTTTTTTATATATAATCTACCATACTTAACTGCTGGAATTGCTGATACTAATAGTCCAATTAACTGAGCAAAATCTCTTAATTTACATGAAGATAGAATTTTAAATCGATTCACTGCTCGAAATATCTTATTCCTTTTTTTCAAGTGTTAACTCTATAGTCAAATTTTCACTATCAAAAATAAAGCCTAAATGTGTACAACGCCTACGTGGAGTTAATGAGCTCTTTTCAAGATTTATTATGAACCCTAAATATTCCAAAATGTTATATGCATTTTTAGCATTTGCTTCACATTCTTGCTCCGATTCCCCGAAAATAATTAAATCATCCAAGTATATTGAACATGATATATTACATAAGCGAAGCCAGGCAATCACAGGCTTTAATAACTTCGTAAATACATAAGGTATAGGTGCCAGACCAAAAGGTGCACAAGTAAATTCATATAATACATTGTTATATTTAAAACGAAGATACTTTCTATCATTAGGATCTACTGAAATTAAAAAGTATGCATCTTTTAGATCTAGGGTTACCATATAACAATTCCTCTGAATTAGTTTTGTAACAGTTCTAAAATCTTCCATCTTGAAGTGACGAGTCTCGATAAACTCATTTAATTGTTTTAAATTTAAAATAAAACGATTCTTGCCATTTGGCTTTTTGATCAAAAAATAGGGGGACAGGAACTGGTCTTTTAATTCCCTAGCAGATACAATTGCTCCCTGTTTTAGCAGTAAACTTATAGCCTGGCTCATGTCTTTTTTGTCAGCATCCTTTATTTTTGAATAAACTGGGGCTTGCTGCAAGGGATTCTGCAAAAATGGTATTTTATACCCCTTAACCCATTCTAGTATCCTGGTATCAGAGTTAAATGTACATAAACTTTTCCATCTATCATGAAAATATTTTAGCCTGCCTGCGGTACTTACCTCCGTTAATACCGTTTCAGTAGTTGATGGTGATGGTAATTCGATGGTTTCCTGTTGCGAGATGGCCCATAATGCCTCGAGTCTCTTTCCCCGAGGCGGGCCTCTGTAGTTTAAATTATTGTTAGACTGAATTTTTCGTCCACATTAGGTTTAGTAATTCTCGATTGAGATGCCTTATTAGCTTTTAAATCCCTACTGGATTTCTCTACCTCTTTAGCCGCTTTGAGCCTCTCTCCAAAATCAGAACCAAACAGATTTGCGTCTATGCAGCTTGTTCTTGCTATATTCATAGCTGTTGTGTTAAGCTGAGGTGTTAAAAAAACTTCTTCTTTGAATTGAGAAGGAATGAAACAAATCAGTAAGGATTTTCCCAGTATCACTGAGTATGGGTACTAGCGATTTAACGAAGTTACCTTCGTCCGCTAGAATCATGTTTAGTGCCATACCCAATGCTGTTAACCCAGCACCTAACTGTGTCTGCATAGCTGTTTGGTACTTTTCTTTCTTTAATGAAAGGTCCGATACTGCCTGAGCTATTTCCGGATTTAAAATAGGAGTCTGTAAACCAGGGCAGTTTACTGGTATTGGATATTTTACCATTAATTCGGTCTTGATTTCCTTTGTCATACCATTACTTAATATATTTTTCCACCTTGGAACCAAGGCCTTATGCAATTCTATTCCTCTTACCTTACCTGCCTCTGGATCTTCTCCTAGACAATTAAGTATTTCCTGGTCCAACTCTGGATCACTAACTAATAGGATATTATTATTAGGAGAGTTTTCCTTATCCTGCTCTTCAACTTCAGCAATATTTTGCACATTATTAGGGGGGTGAAACCCCCTGAACCACAAGGTGTCGAGCTTCTTGGCGAATACCTCGAGCTGCGAACACTTTTAGAACTCGATTGAGTAACTCTTGAATTTTTAGGTGTCGAGCCTCTAGGGCTTCAAACTGGTGTCGAGCTTCTCCTTGAAAATACAGAGCTGCGAACACCCCTAGAACTAGTTTGTTCACCATTATCTCGTTTTTGCGATCCCTTGAGGGTCTTGGAACTTCTGACCCGCTTAGGGCTTGATGAATAACTTTCCCGCCTAAAATGGCGTTCCAATTTCCTCAGCCTCTTTTCTAATTCTAGCGTTTTATTACGCTCTGAACTTCCTTCTTCACTTTCACTATGTCTTCTTTTCCTATTGGGTCTACCCATCGCATCCTACAAGAAAATGAATTATTAATCTTTTCTATACAACATATAACCTGAAAAACGTTGCGTTTCACCTAGCACACAAAAGAATAATGAAGTCCTGAGAAGTGGGCAGTACGGAATTATATTATGTAGAGAATGGGAAGAAGTTTTGAAATTGTAAACGTTGTGTGACATCTAGTGTCCAAAAGGACTACTACATAGTTAAATATAGTAATCTCGAGGACGAAGCGCCGATGAAATATAATTAATCAGATCTTTCATGAAAATTTAGCTAAAGTAAAAGTAAGACTTTTTCAGAGTTAATCAGTAAAATTTAAAACATTTCAGATTTTCGAAAAATTATTTACTGTAGGTTTTCTCATATTTATTACTTCTCGTAAGGAATATAGAAACTTGATAGGAGGAGGGTTATTAGTAAAAAAATATTAATACACTGAACTGATTCTGCGGTTGGCTCCTTGTGAAACATTATTAAATATTTTAAATATATGAAGGAAATTTGCTTTTTTAATGTTTCAAAAATATTTTATTACAAACTCTACACGTGTTTCGGCTTTTTTAGGCCTTTGTCAAGAGTACAGAGAATACTGAACAGTAAAATTTGTGTCCATTGCTTATATAACTACATCTGGTACCTACTATAAAACTATTGTAAAATATGTTTTTATAAGTTGAATATTACTTTATTTTTTAAATCTAAATTATTTTATTTAAAATATGGTGGCCGGTAAAAATTTTTTGTTCATTCGTTAAGTTTTTTATTATTTTTAACAGCTTTACTTATTTCTAATTGTTCTAATAGATGAAGTTTCTTTCCTTTCTTTTCCGAATGGAGTAATTTGACATTATTTAAATCGATAAAATGATTGTTTTCTATACAATGTGTTGACATGCCCGTACTATATACATTGTTTACAATAGATTTCCTGTGTTCATCGACTCGCTTTTTTACATTTCGTCCAGTTTGTCCAATGTATATAGCATCACAGTCACTACATTTTAACTCATATACTCCTGTTTTTTGTAGTTTTTCAGTTTTATCTTTATTATTAATTAACATTTTACCTAAATTATTTTTATTTACTGAAATTGTTCTACATCCTGGTTTATTCAGTTTATTACTAACTCTATTGCTGATCTTAGGCCTATAATTAATGCATTTATATCTCTTATTGAATTCCTGAGAAGAAGCGGCATAAAACTCTTTACGTAATGTTTTCTTTTGTTTGTTTTTTATTAGTTTATCTATTAGGTTTTCTTTATAGCCATTGTTTTTCGCAATTTGTTTGATTACGTTAACTTCTTTTTTAAAATTCTCTTCGCTTAGTGGAAATGTTAATAGACGATGTATATAGCTGTGGAATGGTGCCATTTTTATTTGCAATGATTGTTTAGATTTACTATGAATTATTGTATCTGTGCAAGTAGGTTTACGATAAATGTCAAACTCTAATCTATTATTGATATTTTTTATATTAATGTCTAAAAAGTTTAAACCCTCGTCATTTTCCATTTCTAATGTGAATTGAATTTTCTGATTGAGTGAATTTAGAAGACCTACGAATTTATTTAACTGCCTTTCCGTACCTTTCCAAATACAAAACACATCGTCTACATAACGGGTCCAGAAAAAATATGTTTTCAACTAAAACGTTTTTTTGTATTAAACAGTACATTTTCAAAATCGGACATAAAAATTTCAGCTAGTAAGGGAGATATGGGTGAACCCATTGGTAATCCGTCCAATAATTTATAAATGTCCCCGTTAAATTTAAAATAATTTTAATTAGTATAATTTTTAATCATTAAATTTAGTTGTTTTTTAATGTCACTGTCAATATTGGAGTTATTTAGAAGTTTATCTATTATTTTAAATAATGTCTGCAACGGGATTGACGTAAAAAGACTTTTTTACGTCGAACGAAACTAATTTTGCATTACTAGGAACTGTGAGATTTTTTTACTTTTTCTATAAATTGAAAAGAATTTTTTAATAGAATACTTAGATTCGAATCTTGTGAGGGAAGGCAATAAGATATTTAATTCCTTGCAAAGTTTAAACGATGGGGCATTTACGTAGGATACGATTGGTCTAATGGGTATATTTTCTTTATGAATTTTAGGAAGTCCATAAAATAGTGGCGGTGAGGGATTCATTATTTTGAATTTATATATTTGATCTGGTGGGATAATTGATGCACATTGTTTTATGGTTTCTAACGTGTTTGCTTGATACTTATTGGTTGGGTCATGATTTAATTTTATTATTTCATTTGTGTTTAAAATTGAAAATATTTTTGTGTTATACTCATTTTCTGTTAAAATTGTTATTGTGTTACCTTTGTCAGCTTTGCAAAGAATTAAATTGTTATCTTGAATTTTCTTTTTTATACTTTTTACACTTGCTATTTCTGTTTTATTATTTTTACATGATTCTATGTTACTGAATAAATTTACAATGCTAAGTTTGTCCTCAATCTGAATATTACTTAAAGTTTTAAGGCCAATTCTGTATTTACTGCAAGTAATTCTACTTCTTGTTTATTAGATATATTAGGCGAATATTTTAAACCTTTCTCTAATAAATTAATTTCATTACAATTAAATTCAATTTCAGTAAGGTTGACTAATCTAGGATAAAATTTAAAAGTGGAAATACAAGAACTATTTACAGGGATATTAGAACTATTAACAAAATTTGTCTTACTTTTTATTAAATTTTGAAGTTTCTTGTAGTGATTTCTGTATTGTGAGTGAACTATATCCTGAATCTCTTCTCTGATTTGACGGTCCAAATGTTGAAAGATGAAAAAATTTTCTTTAAAAAGTAATTCAACATGTATTAACTTTAAATGGAGTCCTAGGTTGTTTCTTCGAATGTACCAATTTTTACGTTCTAAATCCTGCCATATTTTGTAGGTCATTTCTGTAGCCTGTTTCGCTTCTATTGAATTATGATTGCACTGTATTTTCATATGCTTCGGTGTAATTTTATGTTTTAAACACTCGCCGATGAACCAAATATGATTTGAACACTTTTTTAGCTTTAATAAGCATCTTCTATATAAAACCGCTAATTTTTCTGCGCTAGCACTTTTAATACACTGAACTGATTCTGCGGTTGGCTCCTTGTGAAACATTCTCTGTACTCTTGACAAAGGCCTAAAAAGCCGAAACACGTGTAGAGTTTGTAATAAAATATTTTTGAAACATTAAAAAAAGCAAATTTCCTTCATATATTTAAAATATTTAATAATGTTTCACAAGGAGCCAACCGCAGAATCAGTTCAGTGTATTAAAAGTGCTAGCGCAGCAAAATTAGCGGTTTTATATAGAAGATGCTTATTAAAGCTAAAAAAGTGTTCAAATCATATTTGGTTCATCGGCGAGTGTTTAAAACATAAAATTACACCGAAGCATATGAAAATACAGTGCAATCATAATTCAATAGAAGCGAAACAGGCTACAGAAATGACCTACAAAATATGGCAGGATTTAGAACGTAAAAATTGGTACATTCGAAGAAACAACCTAGGACTCCATTTAAAGTTAATACATGTTGAATTACTTTTTAAAGAAAATTTTTTCATCTTTCAACATTTGGACCGTCAAATCAGAGAAGAGATTCAGGATATAGTTCACTCACAATACAGAAATCACTACAAGAAACTTCAAAATTTAATAAAAAGTAAGACAAATTTTGTTAATAGTTCTAATATCCCTGTAAATAGTTCTTGTATTTCCACTTTTAAATTTTATCCTAGATTAGTCAACCTTACTGAAATTGAATTTAATTGTAATGAAATTAATTTATTAGAGAAAGGTTTAAAATATTCGCCTAATATATCTAATAAACAAGAAGTAGAATTACTTGCAGTAAATACAGAATTGGCCTTAAACTCTTTAAGTAATATTCAGATTGAGGACAAACTTAGCATTGTAAATTTATTTAGTAACATAGAATCATGTAAAAATAATAAAACAGAAATAGCAAGTGTAAAAAGTATAAAAAAGAAAATTCAAGATAACAATTTAATTCTTTGCAAAGCTGACAAAGGTAACACAATAACAATTTTAACAGAAAATGAGTATAACACAAAAATATTTTCAATTTTAAACACAAATGAAATAATAAAATTAAATCATGACCCAACCAATAAGTATCAAGCAAACACGTTAGAAACCATAAAACAATGTGCATCAATTATCCCACCAGATCAAATATATAAATTCAAAATAATGAATCCCTCACCGCCACTATTTTATGGACTTCCTAAAATTCATAAAGAAAATATACCCATTAGACCAATCGTATCCTACGTAAATGCCCCATCGTTTAAACTTTGCAAGGAATTAAATATCTTATTGCCTTCCCTCACAAGATTCGAATCTAAGTATTATATTAAAAATTCTTTTCAATTTATAGAAAAAGTAAAAAATCTCACAGTTCCTAGTAATGCAAAATTAGTTTCGTTCGACGTAAAAAGTCTTTTTACGTCAATCCCGTTGCAGACATTATTTAAAATAATAGATAAACTTCTAAATAACTCCAATATTGACAGTGACATTAAAAAACAACTAAATTTAATGATTAAAAATTGTACTAATCAAAATTATTTTAAATTTAACGGGGACATTTATAAATTATTGGACGGATTACCAATGGGTTCACCCATATCTCCCTTACTAGCTGAAATTTTTATGTCCGATTTTGAAAATGTACTGTTTAATACAAAAAACGTTTTAGTTGAAAACATATTTTTCTGGACCCGTTATGTAGATGATGTGTTTTGTATTTGGAAAGGTACGGAAAGGCAGTTAAATAAATTCGTAGGTCTTCTAAATTCACTCAATCAGAAAATTCAATTCACATTAGAAATGGAAAATGACGAGGGTTTAAACTTTTTAGACATTAATATAAAAAATATCAATAATAGATTAGAGTTTGACATTTATCGTAAACCTACTTGCACAGATACAATAATTCATAGTAAATCTAAACAATCATTGCAAATAAAAATGGCACCATTCCACAGCTATATACATCGTCTATTAACATTTCCACTAAGCGAAGAGAATTTTAAAAAAGAAGTTAACGTAATCAAACAAATTGCGAAAAACAATGGCTATAAAGAAAACCTAATAGATAAACTAATAAAAAACAAACAAAAGAAAACATTACGTAAAGAGTTTTATGCCGCTTCTTCTCAGGAATTCGATAAGAGATATAAATGCATTAATTATAGGCCTAAGATCAGCAATAGAGTTAGTAATAAACTGAATAAACTAGGATGTAGAACAATTTCAGTAAATAAAAATAATTTAGGTAAAATGTTAATTAATAATAAAGATAAAACTGAAAAACTACAAAAAACAGGAGTATATGAGTTAAAATGTAGTGACTGTGATGCTATATACATTGGACAAACTAGACGAAATGTAAAAAAGCGAGTCGATGAACACAGGAAATCTATTGTAAACAATGTATAAAGTACGGGCATGTCAACACATTGTATAGAAAACAATCATTTTATCGATTTAAATAATGTCAAATTACTCCATTCGGAAAAGAAAGGAAAGAAACTTGATCTATTAGAACAATTAGAAATAAGTAAAGCTGTTAAAAATAATAAAAACTTAACGAATGAACAACAAATTTTTACCGGCCACCATATTTTAAATAAAATAATTTAGATTTAAAAAAATAAAGTAATATTCAACTTATAAAAACATATTTTACAATAGTTTTATAGTAGGTACCAGATGTAGTTATATAAGCAATGGACACAAATTTTACTGTTCAGTATTCTCTGTACTCTTGACAAAGGCCTAAAAAGCCGAAACACGTGTAGAGTTTGTAATAAAATATTTTTGAAACATTAAAAAGCAAATTTCCTTCATATATTTAAAAAATATTAATGTTTATATTCTATACATTTTTAAATTTTATTTACAGATTTTTTTTAATAATTAATTATATACGGTTAAAATATACGAACTGTTTTTATTAAATAATTACAAGGCGATAATTATTATTATTATAATATATATAATACAAAGAAATACTTAAAAATAAATATATAATACAAAATATTTCAAAAAAAATTTAGGAAATACTTAATATAATACATATAATTCAAATTATTTCAAAAACATTTAAGGAATACACTTAATAAAATGTTATATAATACAAGTGATTTTAAGAAATATTAACGAAATACTTTTAAGATAAATATAATATAAACTATTTTGAGAATATTTAATTAATACTAATAAATATATATAGTACAAAATATTTCAAAAACATTTAAGAAATACACGTAATAAAACATACAATATTAACACACAATTTATTCTAAAACTATCGCGTCTAGCACAGACTACACAGAGGTTCTCTGTGGCGTCTAGTCAGTCATAATCAGGGGTTCTGATTGGCCATCCTAAATCGAATGATGCATTGTTGCGCATGCCATCACTCCACTTTCAATTTCACTTCTACGTTCCACGTATGATGCCAACTTTATCTATGATGACAACAGCTAATGTAGAAGAGGTGCCTTTTGTGTTCGTTTATAAAATAATAGTGTAGTGTTGATTGTTAGGATTATATCGATATAAACAAAAGCACGTATGTCCAATCGAAAATATTGTAAAAAGTACAGATATATCCGGAGTTATGTGAACATTAATAATAATGCATGCCCACTTGTTTTACCAGCAACGGCTTTGGCGGTGCAAGATTTGGAATTTTTTGGAAATGAAATGAATGCTGCTACTAATAATAAGAGAAATCAAGAATGCTCTGTGCATCATGATCCAAACGATCCAACTTTATCTGAAATACTTTGTATTATATATATTATAATAATAATAATTATCGTCTTGTAATTATTTAATAAAAACAGTTTGTATATTTTAACCGTATATAATTAATTATCAAAAAAAATCTGTAAATAAAATTTAAAAATGTATAGAATATAAACATTAATATTTTTTTACTAATAACCCTCCTCCTATCAAGTTTTTATATTCCTTACGAGAAGTAATAAATATGATAAAACCTACAGTAAATAATTTTTCGAAAATCTGAAATGTTTTAAATTTTACTGATTAACTCTGAAAAAGTCTTACTTTTACTTTAGCTAAATTTTCATGAAAGATCTGATTAATTCTGAAAAAGTATTCTAGAAGAGTCTAAAAACTTGTAAAAATGCAGTCTTCAAACTGCTTATTAAGTTTTACATAGATCTTTTCATACTTTTTCAGAATGTTTCAGAATTTTTTAGACTTACTCATTCTTCTGGAATTGTTTTTCAGAACACTGCAAGACTAAATTAGACTATTGGCAGAAAATATTTCCACCAGGGGAATTTAAAACACACTTTAGGATGAGCAGACAAACTGCACACAATAGGTAAGGTTTGTAACTTTTGATATATGCTTTATGAGTAAAAGCAAAATAAAAACAATTTTAGATACGTTGGAACACTCGAAGTACTTACCCACACATTTACATGGGAGAGAAAAAATAGGGGCTAGAAAAGATTTCCTAATTATTCTATGGTATCTCAGTAATGAAGAATCATTTCGACAAGTATCTGATAGGTTTAATGTAACCTATAGTAGTGCTCACAGGTGCCTAAAAAAGAGTATTAAACTTTCTAATATCCATTAAATCCCAAATAATAAAATGGCCTACGGGGAACAATGTAAAAAGAATAAATAATGGTTTCAAGGGCAAAAAGGGAATAAATAACATTATTGGTGTGATTGATGGCAGTCACATTGAAATAAACAAGCCTAAGGAAGACCAGGATGCATCTATTAATAGAAAAGGATACCACAGTTTATTACTACAAGGCATCGTTGATCATGAAAAAAGATTTACTGACGTTTTCTGTGGAGAACCAGGCTCCATGCATGATGCTAGACTTTTACGGAAGTCTGGTATATTCAAGAAAATGAATGATGAGCCTAACTTTATGGGAAATTGTTTTTTGTTGGGGGATTCAGCATATCCAAATTTATCATGGCTTGTTACACCATTTAAAGACAATCCACGTATAACGCAAAATCAAAAAATTTTCATTAATAGAATATCGGCAACCAGAGTAATCGTCGAAAATGCATTTGGGTTATTGAAAGGACGCTTTAGACGATTAAAGAAATTGGAAAATTTTGATTTAAACCTCTGTTCTAAAGTAATAATGGCTTGCTGTATTCTTCACAATATATGCATAGATGAAGAGGACTTATTGGACACTGACAGAAATAATTTCAATGAACCCGATGTGACAGCAATAAATGAGATCAGTGTTGGTACCAACCGCCGACAACTTGTTTTTAATTAAATATTTATGACTGTTTAGTTTTATTGCCTATTTCTAAATAAATATAAATTGAATATTAAATGACTTATTTTTATTTCGATGCTTGTTTTATACTTAACCAAAAGAAATTCAAAACCATAAATACGATATATGTATAAACATTTTAAATAAAATATATTCTAAAAGGTATTATTATAATATGTATTTCAATATAATTTGCGTTTGAGGGGAAAGGGGAAATCAGATGGAGTTGCTCTCAGGGCATAATGTACTTTATAAAAGGAATGTGGATAATAAGCACTTGGCTGTTCAGAACAGTTCTCATGGGCGAAAGGAAAGCGTCTTTGTGTCGTTGTTGTCGACCGTCGTGACGTAACAACCTAACCTCGTGAACTCTTAATTAACCAATCACATTGTTTATTACATTAATTACATTAACTACATAGAATCGACTACATTTTGAATTAACTACGTAGTTAATGTAGTTTATGTAATTAATATAAAATTTCCGCTATATTCCCATCCCTGGTTACAGGTGACTGAGGTTACTTTTTACTTCGTAATCGCTTTCGCGGGCGCGTTCGCTGTTCGCTGCCGCCAGCCTCAGCTTTCGGTTACTCGGTGGGTCTCGAGGCAGTCGAAGCGATTTGCGATTCAGCGTTCCAGCGTTGCGCAGTATTATATTAATGTAATGTATTATTTTGTTTTGGTAGTTGGTATATTTGTCGAGAGCGGAGCGGAACGAGTTATACGGTGGCAAGAAAACGGAAGGGTTTGTGTGGGACCTAGATATGATGTATTTTGTTCTTTAATTATTATTTTTATAGGTATCATGAATTCTATCAAGCGATCTGCTATCTGGTATTTCTTTTCCGATAATAAAAAAGACAGATAAAATTGCGACTTGCAATATTTGCAAACAAGACTTGATAAGTCAACATCAAATAATTTAAAAAAGCATATCCAAAGAAAACATCCATTAATAAAAATTGATTTAATGCGACTTTTATTTTCAAGTGCGATATGAAATTGTATTGAACAAATAATAAACAAAACAACACGCCACAGTGTACCTTGTACCTGGTAGATGTGCAAGCCGTACCTATAATAACATTTAAATACTCTTATCTATCGGTCCGCGACATGCCGATGAAACCGTTATACACAGCACAGAACACGTATAGCCGCTACAGCGACTTGTACGTAGAGTCGTTCCAAAGTAACGTTATTTTGGAGCGGTATTTTCCTGGAGCGAACGCGACTGGAGCGCTCCACACTGAGAGTATAAAAATGTTTTTATACTCTCAGGCTCCACATGAGGAACCGTTCTTCCCATTTCTAGAATTGATTACCATGGAACACACTGATTAGATTATACATATATGAACTACCAACTTTTACAAAACAAACTAACTAAACAAATATCATGGGTATACAAAATCACATATTTAACAGAAATCTCTCAACTATGTAAATTGTTAACAAATGCATAGAACTATATTTTGCATACGCAAACTTAGGTTTATTAATTTAGTTGCGCAAATTTGTTATAAGCTTTTATTTGAAATTTGCATAAATTTGTTGTAAGTTTATATTTACAATTTGAAGAGAGTTTCTAACAGCATCTTCGCGGTTAGTTTTCAAACATTAGTTATAAAAATTTAATTTGAAGCTAATTTGCGAGTATCTTTCATTACTGACTTTAAAAAATAAAATAAAACTACATTTGCTGCAAATAGTTGTAAGGTACCACGTTTAGTGGCTAACGACGCAGAATAATGCACTTAGTAAACTAGGTACCTAAAAATGGTGTGGGCCATACCACTATTGGGTTAAGTTTTACAAAGCACTGAACTTTATAGTTCTTTATTTATACAAAACAGAGAATACATACATTTTATAAACATTAACATCACATTCTACAACCGACAACTACTTGACATTTTTTAGAATTAGACTAGCCTGCCCTCTAATGTCAGGCCTGCAAAACACTTACTTAAACTTACAGCTTACAGATAGGCAACCAATCATTCAAGAACGTATAATTATTACTTTCTCCTAATAATTATATAGGAACTGTAAACTAAAAAATAAACTGAATAAACTTACAAAAGAACAATTTTTATCCATTCTTAATAGGATTAGTTCACTAATGCAGTTTTATGTTTTATAAACTTAATATTGTTCAATGGCTTTGTTAAAATATCTGCAATCATTTCTTCTGTCGCTAGCTATTCAATCTTGATTAGACCTTCTTTCACTTTTTCGTTGATAAAATGAAATCTTACATCGATGTGCTTGCTCCGACGATTGAACTGTCCATTTTTTTATTAATATCATTGCACTTTGATTGTCCATCATTAATTTTATTTCAACCGTTTCACCGACGAGTTCTTCTAATAAAGTTTTTAAAAACAAAAGTTCTTTAACACATTCGGCAGCAGCTATATATTCCGCTTCAGTGCTAGAGAGCGCTACAACCGTTTGTTTACGCGAGCACCAACTAATTGGTCCATCACAAAAATATATTACGTAACCTGTTGTGCTTTTTCTTGTTTCAGAGTCCCCGGCAAAATCCGAATCACAGTAACCTATCATTTCATAATATTCATTCTTGCTAGTTTTTTTGTACACTATACCATTATTTTTGGTCGACACTAGGTAACGCATTATTCTTTTTACATTGTTAATGTCCATGTTAGAGGGATTTTCTAGTTTTCGACTGCCGTAGCCCACCGAATAAGCAATGTCTGGTCGTGTTTTATTTGATAAATATAGAAGGCTCCCAATTACTTCTCTATACGGAAATTCCGTTCCGGTCGATGTTGTTGGACTCACCACATTATTGTTAGTCATAGGAGTAATTACTGATTTAGCCTGATCCATTTGAAATCTCTTCAACACTGTGTCCACGTAATTTTCTTGACTAAGTTTAATCATATCTCCATTTCTTTCAACTTTTATGCCCAAAAATGTTGTTACATCATTGTATGCTACCATTTCAAATTTTTCTTCTAGGTCCTTTAATAGGTTATCAATATCTTTTTCATTCTTTCCGATTATCAAACCATCATATGCATATATTGCTAAGAACAACGTCCCATTTTTGTTTCTAAAAATACACTGCTCGACTTTTAATGTGTTTAGACCTTTTAGTTTCAGATAACTTGTAAAATGTTCATTCCTGAGCGGAGTCCATATAATGCCTTTTTTAATCGACATATTTTATTCTCAGTTGCATCATAACCTTCAGGTACCGACATGTAGATTTCTTCATACAGGTCGCCATACAAAAACGCTGTTTTAATATCAAATTTCTTGGAAACGTAATTATTTTTCACTGATAAAGCTAATGGTACACGTAATGAGCTCACATTTACTACTGGACTAAACACTTCTTCATAATCTAGGCCTTCGCGTTGTTGACATCCTCTGACTACTAGCCTTGCCTTGTATCTTCCATTATCTTTGATCTTGAACACCCACTTATTTGTCAGTATCTTTTTTTTCGTTAATTTCTTTAATATCCACATAATCCCAGGTGTCATTTTTGCTTAATGAATTTTTTTTCATCTTTAATTGCTCGTTTCCATTCATTTTTGTCTGGTCCATTAATTGCTTCTTCATAAGTGAACATTACATAGTCTTCGTATCTTTTTGGTATTTTTATTTCTCTACCTCTCCTATCTTATTGTCGTGATCCTTCTCCCAATGTTTGCACGAGTTCTTCTTCGTCTTCTGTTTCGTTTAAATGTTCACTCGCTCCATCCTCTATTAAATTTTCCTCTTCTTTTGTTTCGGTGGTAGTTTCGTTTTCTTCTTCTTTTGTTTCTATTTCAATTTTTACGCCTCCTGGTACAAGTCGATTGTGTGGAGTCAGATTTTTCGAATTCTTGAATACGACATCTCTATAAACTAAAATTTTCTCTTTTTCTTCATCCTATAATCTATATCCGTTAAGTGCATATCCCACAAAAATGTATTTTTTACTTTTTTCGTCTAGTTTCTTCAGGTAGCCTAAAACTTTCGCAAATGCTTCGCTTCCAAATATTTGCAAACGAGACAAATCTGGCTTTTTGTTTGTCCACAATTCACATGGAGTTTTTTCAACTGTATCAGATGGAGTTCTATTTAACAGATACGTTGCAGTTCTCGCAGCGTCGCCCCAAAAATTTTTCGACAATCCAGAACCAAAAATTAATGATCTCGCCTTCTCTAAAAGAGTACGATTGAGACGTTCAGCTTTTCCATTTAGTTGAGGCGTGTATGGTATTGTAGTGTCCATTACAATGCCTTTTCTTCGACACCAATTTCTTATTTCATTGCTGGTATACTCTCCTCCATTATCACTCCTTATTTTTGACACTCTCTGGTTTTTATAGGCTTCCATTTCTTCAACATATTCCCTCAAGTATGCAAACACTTCATTTTTATTCTTCATTAAGTAAACTACAGCATAATGTGTAAAATCATCAAGTACAGTCAATATATAATTTTTACCGTCCCAGGTTGGTGGATCTATTGGACCTGCTACATCGGTGTGTACAATTTCAAGTGGTCTTGTAGCTCGTCTTCTCTCAGTGTTAAATGGAATCCTGGTTTGCTTAGCTTTTAAACATACTTCGCATGGTAGTTCAAGGTAGTCGCAATCTTTTTTTATTTATATCTAGACTTATTGTCATTTCATCGTCTATCAACCGTTTTAATTTTTTTACATTTATATGCCCTAGTTTTATGTGCCAATCTTGCACTTTATCTTTTTTACTCACTGTTAGCATGCTTTCTTCATTTTTTTTATTAATATTTACACAATAGAGCCCATTTTCATTCTTCTCACCTTCCAATATAGTTTTATTATCTTTTGTTATGTATACTTTGTTTTTCTTGAACGTAACTTCACCATCTTTTTCTGTTATTGCACTAATCGATAACAGATTTTTTACTAAGCTCAGGTACAAACAGGATTTTTTCTAAAACGCAAGTACTACTTTCCACTGATCCTGTAATGTGGTGAGGGCTCTAAACACTATAGAGCAATTACACCGTTGTTGAAACTTATATCAATTAAAATAAAGCTTGCAAGAGAATTAAAACACACATATAACGTGACTTTCAGTGGACTGTCTTTAATCGAATCGAATGACATAAGTACAAGAATGCACACTAATAAAAATATAAAAGTGTTGCCAACTTAAAGATGTGACAAATGTGGCCCTCTGGTGGAGTGGCAAATAAATATTCAAATTTAAAATATTACAATGCGACTTAACATACCGCCCCCCTTGAAAGGCGTGGCTTTCAATAAAAAAATAGATTAATACACAAGGGATTTAGAATTAAATCATATGTCTATTGGTAGCACTGCGAGATTCGAAATAGCACGTTTCTCTACGCCTTTACTCGTGCGCACATTCACTACCCTAACCACTTGATCCTGTACTGGGCAAGATTTCCACGATTCTGCCCAATGGCCAATGAAGAGGAGGAAGATTGTCTTCTTTGAGTAGTACCATTGATCCTACTTGTAGGTTAGAAACCTTGCAACGCCATTTGTTTCGCTGTTGCAATGTGTGGAGGTATTCATGGCTCCAACGTTGCCAAAAATGCTTGACCATTTGCTGCAGATTTTTGAACTGGGTTAGTCGATTGTGGTTAATTCCAGTAAAGTCTTCTTGCGGAATTGCTGTTAGTGGCTCGCCGATAAGAAAGTGTGATGGAGTAAGAGGCATTAAATCGTTAGGATCGCTGGAAAGTGGGGTTAGTGGTCTTGAATTTAGGATGACCTGAACTAAAACAGTATACATTTGTTCGAAATTTAGATTAGCATCGCCAACTATTCTTCTGATAAAATTTTGCGGACTTTACTGCGGCTTCCCATAGTCCGCCAAACTGAGGGGACCTGGGTGGTATAAAATGCCAGACGATATTTTGTTTATTTAAATATTCAGTTACAGAATTATCATTTTTGAACTTAGACAACTTTTTATAGATTTGTGCTAATTCATTGCTTCTTTCAACGAAATTTGTGCTGTTATCACTATAAATGTTTTTACAAATGCCCCGTCGAGAGATGAAGCGTTTCAAAGCGTTCAAGAAAGACTCAGTTGTTAAATCTGTTACAATCTCAAAATGTACAGCCTTGGTTGAAAAGCATACGAACACACAGAGGTAAGCCCTTATAATAATTCGGTTGCGTGTCTTACCGTCTTTTAAATTAAATGGACCGGCTAGGTCTACACCACAATTAAAAAATGGGCGTGAGGGAGTAATTCTACTTTCTGGCAAATCACCCATAAGATGAGAAGTATTACTAGGATTTGCCCTGAAGCAAGTAATGCACTGATGCATAATATTTCGTACAGTACTCCTGCCATTTAAAATCCAAAATCTAGTTCTAATTGATGCCAATACAGCTTGCGCTCTAGCGTGAAAGTGCCTTAAGTGTTCATAAGTAATTATTAGTTTAGCAAAAGGATGTTTATCAGATATTAATATTTGATGCTTATGATAATGAGGTAAATGTGTTCTGCTTAAGCGTCCTCCTACGAGAAGAACTCCTTGATCGTCAAGAAAAGGGTTAAGAGAAATAAGTCTACTGTTCTTTGGTATTGCTTTAAATTTTTTAAGCGACAATATTTCAGTATTAAAGTCCTGTGACTGCGCTATTTTAGAGAGAGTTAATAAAGAGTTGTTTAGCTCAGATACTGTAAGGTTACCGGTTAATTTATTTGGTCGATGTGTCGTTAGATTTTTTAGGAATCGTAAACAATATGCTGTGACTCGTTGTAATTTAGTCATAGAGGAGAACCTATTAAACATATCAAAGTTTGATGTGTTCGTAAGTACTATTTGAACGGTTTTGCGTTTTTCGGGAGGTTCATTTACATTGCTATTATTGTAATTTGGCCAATGTTCAGCATCTTGAGAGAGTCATGATGGACCCTTCCACCAAAGAGAAGAAGTGATTAATGATTGTGGATTTAAACCACGTGAAATAAGGTCAGCGGGGTTTTGATTCGAAGTAACATGTCGCCATCTTTCGATATTCGAAAGGTGTTGTATTTCAGCCACTCGGTGGGGTACGAAGGTTTGCCAAACGTTAGGCTGTGCTGCTAACCAAGATAAAACGATGGTTGAATCGCACCAGTAGTGAATACTATCAATATTTAAATTTAAAGCGTGTATGGTCCTTTTCATTAATTGTGATAGTAAAAGCGCACCGCATAACTCAAGCCTTGGTAAAGTTAGACTCTTTAACGGAGCTACTCGCGATTTCGCACATAACAGTTGAACATAATGTTTGTCTGAACTATTAGTAGTTCTAATGTATACACACGCTCCATATGCGGTTTCGGAAGCGTCACAAAAACTATGAATTTGAGCTTGTAATGTAACGCGCCTAGGTATCCTCACCTGATTTAAGGTTGAAATCTGTTTATAAAAGTGGTTCCAACATTTACTGCAAGGCACCGGATCATCCCATCCTATCTTGAGCTGCCAGAGCTTCTGAAGGATGATTTTGGCGTATATCGTAGTTGGTCCGATTAAGCCAAGCGGATCGAAGATTTGTGATGCAGCGGCTAATATCGCGCGCGTAGTAATTAGAACATTAGATTGTTCAATATTGACAAGGTACGTTAATGAATCAGATTCGGCGTCCCACAAGAGTCCAAGCGCCTTAATATTCTTATCGCCAAGGATAAAATGCTGTGGTAACGCGCTGTTATGTTTAGATAAATTTTCTAGAATTCTCGGCTCATTCGACATCAACTTTCGGAGTTCGAAGCCCGCTTTGCTTAGTATAAGACTTACGGTATGTATAAGTTCTATTGCTTCATCTACTGTATTAGCGCCAGAATTAAAATCGTCTACGTAGAAATCTTTGATAATTGCTTGCAAAGCTCGTGGAAATTCGTTTTTGTTTTCTATGGCGATTTGGTGTAAGCAACGTATTGCCAAGAAAGAAGCGGAGGCTGTGCCGTAAGTAACGGTATTTAAACGGTAATGTTGAAGCTGCTCATCAGGGTTAGGTCTCCATACTATTCTTTGTAAATCGGGCTGCTCTTCTGCGACCAACACCTGACAATACATCTTAGCTACGTCAGAAGTAACCACGACGTTATGTATTCGAAATCTAGTAACTATGCTGAAAAGATCATCTTGAATATTAGGGCCGGTTTTTAGAACGTCATTTAATGAAATACCGCTGGAAGTTTTAGAAGATGCGTCAAATAGCACGCGTACTTTGGTGGTTGTACTCGAAGACTTTATCACGGAATGGTGGGGTAGGTAATAATATAGTTGGTCATTATTAGATTTTGTAGCAACATCTAGCTTACTCATATGACCTAAAGCTTCATATTCCGTCATGAAATCTAAATAATGTTGTTTAAGTTGAGGATTTCTAGATAGTTTCCTTTCAACACAAAGAAATCGTTTGATCGCGTTTTCTTCGGATTCTCCTAGTTGCTTATAATCGTCGTGTAAAGGTAATTCTACAATAAAACGTCCTGTTTTGTCGCGTTTAGTATTCGTAACAAAATGTTGTTCACATTCTTGTTCTTCTTTAGAAAACATATGATTAGAATCGCATTCTTCGATATTCCAAAATCGTTCGAGTTGATTTTGAATAGTTTGTTCCGCAATCGCTAAATGACATAACGTACTTTCCGTAAGTTGGCGTTCTGGAGTCAACGGACCGCTCAGAATCCACCCGAATTGAGTGTTTTGCAATATAGGTTGTTTATTCCCAGTTTTAATGTGTCCAGGACACATTAGATCTAAAAAGACACCTGCCCCTAATAATAGATCCACAGCTCCAGATTGATTAAACGTAGGGTCGGCTAAATGTATACCAGGAGGTATGTTAATGTCTTCAGTGTTAAATGAAAATTGTGGAATATTTCCCGTGATTTTATTTATTAACAGATAAGGCAATCTTATTTTGAATTGACTGTGTAAAGAGTTAATAGTACAAGTAGTTTTATTATGAATGTTTAAAGTTGTATTATTAATGCCTGCCACCGGAATATCGAGCTTCGTGCATGGTAAGCCTAATTTTTGAACAAATCGATTGTCATGAAGTTTGACTGACTGCCCGAGTCTAAAGGAGCGCGACACTGGACCCGTTTATTATGATTGTCAATAACGTAAACTAGTACGGTAGCTAGAAGAATATGTGGTTGTGGTTGGATGCAGTGTGCGCTAATGATTTGCGAATTGTCTTGAGTATTTGACTGTGACCTTGCTTGATTATTAACTTGAGAGCTTGACTGCTTGTTTCCATGAGTGGAAATGTTATCATTTAGTTGTTTATTTGATTGTGTATTAAGTACAAAATTTTCTTGATGTAATAACGTATGGTGGTATTTTTGACACTTTCTGTAATTGCCTGATTTGCAATCGCGATTTGAATGACCAAACCTCAGACAATTAGTGCATAATTTTGCCCCTTTAGCACTTTCGTATCTTGCCTTGGGTTGCAACTTATGAAATGATTGACATGTATAAATGTAATGGTTGTCATTGCAAAAAGTACATATTGGTTTACTTGTGGCAATGTGTGAATATACCCGTTCATATTTTGTGATTTTATATCCGGTTTGTTGAGCTTATTATTATAATCTAACGTTTCTAAGAATTGACATTTATCAGTTAAAAAATTCTATGAAAGCTTCGAGAGTTGGTAATTCCTTTTTTATTGAGAGTTTGCTCCCATTCGCGTTTCGTTAACGGATCTAATTTTTTGCACATGTGAAAAATAATGTAAGTATCTCGGCTCTTAGCGGAATCGTCGAAATTATCTAAAGATCGAATATGTCTTTGAAATCCATCCAATAATTTTCTGAGTCCATCCTTAGACTCTCCCTTGACGGGCAGTAGATCGTCAATAGCAGCTATATGGCTATAAACTATGATACGTTCATTTTCAAATCGTTCACAAACGAGCTTCCAGGCAACATCATAATTTGAGTCAGAAATAGGTATCGAGTTTATTACTTGTTTAGCATCACCTTTTTGTGTAGATTCTAGATAAGAAAATTTCTGAACGTTACTATAATATGAGTTACTGTGAACTGCAGCTACGAAAGCATCGTGATAATGTTTCCAGTTTATATATTGACCATCGAATTCAGGTAGGTTTAATGGCGGAAGCTTAACTTGTGCGTAATGAGAAACCGGGGTGATAGAAGAAACATTTGAACTAGATTGAGGAGATAAGATTTCTTTGGCTTTTGCTACGCTTTGAAAATATTTATTTTCTATTTGTTCGTGTTCGTCTGATTGTTCACCATCTGCCAAGCGTAACTCTAACTGAGCCTGAACCTCTATAAAATGTTACAATATCTCCCGAGCATTGTCTATGCGTGACTGTAACTCTTTTTTAGTATTTTTTGAATAGTCGAAATTAGCAACGAAATGCTTAAATCGTGTCATCTGACCTTTATAAATCCCTCGTTTTGCTTTTAAATTCTTAATGTCTTCATCACTCATATTGAAATGCGTGAATAAATTCAAAAATGTCAAGTTTAGAAAAAATTTAAAATGTATTGAAAACTTATGAAATAAATAAAATGTGGCAACAGCGCATGAAATATGTGAAACGCAGTAAATACATATTGAATAAAGTTGAAAATATGGACAATGATTGCCAAAATATGTTAGATTGTTAAATGAAAACAGATAATAATGTAAAAAATATGCGTATGTCGTTGTAGTTCATGCAGAGCAGGAAAGACAAATAATGAATGATAAGGTTATAATAGGAAATGCTTACTTTTGCAGGATTCTAACAGCGAACAGCATAAACTGGCTTCTTGTTTGGATATTACACGTGATTTTGAGCAGAGACAACCACGAGACGTTCAAGTACGTGTATTGTTTCTATTCGGAATATTGCACTGGTCTACTGTTTGGGAAGGTGAGAATAGATGGCATGCGCGATGACGAGCCGTGATTTAAAAAAGGGCGCGATGCGTTTTGTTGGCTGTTGTTATATTTTCAATTACATTTTAATGAAGAAATAAAACAAAACAGGTAAAATAAATCGTTTATTAATAGAAAATTAATAAAATAACAAGCCACAACGAATGCAATAATTATGAAGATATTTTAAATAATCTAAACCACAGAAAAATAAATGGCTAAACAAAAATTTATACATTTTACAATTAAATAATCATTATAATACTTTCTTGAACAACAGGTACCTATGTAATACAAAACCTATATGGCAAGTACAAAAAATATATAATTAAGCCTACCAATAAGGAAAAAAAATGTACATTTGCTTCCCAACATCCCAGATATATGTATCAACATCGATTAATGCTACACATTATTTATACAATGTGGTCTGCAATTTAACAATACTTTTAACAAATACAATAGTAATAATATTTAACTGCTTAGGTATAGCTTACATTAACAATACATATTATAAACGCCGATAGGTTTTTACAAATAAATATACATATCCTATACAAGAACGAAGAAGTACTTGTTCGTAGGTACATAAATTATATACCTAATTAATAATCATTGGGTAAATATAAACTTATTAGGTAGGCGCATATGTACATATTACAGTTTCAAGCAACATCAACACTTGTAATTATAAAAAAACATTAATAATAGCATTAAAGTTATCAAGCCATAAGAAGCTAATAATAAAATAAAACATATTTATTTATTTTATAGTTTGCAAACTGTTTCTGACTGCTGCTGGACATGCAAACCTCATATCAACAACTATCGATGCTGGAATGTCCTCAGCTTATGTTTAGATTTCTTTGCATCCTTACGATTCTGGATGTTTTCTTGGTTTTTTCTTTTACACCACCAAGGAATATCAATTTTCCACACAGCTTTCACGATCTCCCTGGTTACAATTTTATAATGGTCTGCTCCAATTCACCTGCAAAATTATTGAATAATTTCAGATGTTTGTGTGAATATAAACTGTTCGACTTACCTCGACTTAGCAATGTATACAAGAATGCTCCTACAGTATGGCTCATCACTTGGGCAGCAATATTCACTTTCATGGCAAATTGCATTTTTGGGTCTAAATGGGTAGACTTTATTTTGTGCATCGCTCTAAACACTAAAGGCAATGTCTGGTCAGTATCATGTGCTTTCACGATATCTGAAAAATGGGGCTCCATTGTCTGTTGTGTCCCAGCAACATCAACTGGTAATAGTACGTTGTGTTTCCTAAATAATGAAACTGTGCACTTAAGGAGATGAAGCGGGTCAAACATAGTAAAAATATGTTTACTGTTAATAGAAATATAAGGGTGTTCTACAGATGAGCCCATTTCCTTTAAAGTTTTCACATTTGAGGACCCCATATCGCATATTGTAGCAACTATATCCACTCCTGCTACATGTTGGCATGCTTGAATGACGTCGGTAATGCAAACTTGCAAAGCATTAGCAGGACAAGTCCCGTTTAAAAAATGGTGCACTAGACCCTGTAGCATGAAAACTAATGCTTTATTTGCCAATTTTTTGGAGCTGTAATTGTCACCCAGCTCCTCAAAGCCGATGATACGATCAGAATAATTATCATATTGCAGATGTTCTTTGATGTCAATCTCATCAAACAACAGTACACAAAATTGGTCTTCTTCCGTTATACACTCTGCAATGTGCTTAAAGAGGTGATCATTGATGCCAGAATGAAACGGTACCTTTTGCAACATCATCAAAAGAGTATTTTTTGAAGGAAGGGCCACAATTTTTCTTAGCAATGTGTAACACCTCTGGCTTTTTTTCAGCAATGCTAGGGCAATAACTTTTTCTTGAGTGCTCCATCTTCTGCCGTGTGCTGTCTGCTTCACACAACGTAATCAAATAGTTGTGAAGTGATATATCAGGAACACATTTTATTCCCATCATTTCTTGCCAAACTTTGGACCTAACAAGAAGGAAACAATTTTATTTAAATACCTTTAAAACACAAAAGACAAACTTACTTTTGGTCATTGATTGGAAAGTAGTGCATTTTTTCTACCTGATCTATATTGAATCCACAAATAAGACAATGTTTTTGTGGCATGGTTATAATAAAATTAAATATTACACTAACACTAATAAAAAGTTCAAATAAAATGGTATTTAAAAGTCACAGCATCAAAACAAACAATATGGCGACCGGATCCAACATCAACGATGACGTTTCCTGTGCTGCATCGCCATCTACGAATCTTCCCAAACTTCAACAAAGATAGATTAATTGAGAGGCACGTATGTACAACAAGGATGGAAGTGTATCAATAATTATACCTAAAACCGAACAAATTTTTATATGTACTTGACTGTCTCCTGTCTCCTGGTTGTCCCTGTTTTGAATGAGAATTTTCGAGTTCGGGTTGCGGTAGATGTGAATGCACAATGGCTGTTTGTGTGTAAAATGCCGGGAACAATGCCGGTGGTTTATTCTTGATATATCACTGTTTATGGGGCTGGAAGCGACCAATGTAATGTGGTGAGGGCTCTAAACACTATAGAGCAATTACACCGTTGTTGAAACTTATATCAATTAAAATAAAGCTTGCATGAGAATTAAAACACACATATAACGTGACTTTCAGTGGACTGTCTTTAATCGAATCGAATGACATAAGTACAAGAATACACACTAATAAAAATATAAAAGTGTTGCCAACTTAAAGATGTGACAAATGTGGCCCTCTGGTGGGGTGGCAAATAAATATTCAAAATTAAAATATTACAATGCGACTTAACAGATCCCTTACCTTCTGCTTTCATTGTTTCATGTTTTTTAGCCACACCAATCTCTGTATTTATATCTTCGATACTTCTAAATAAATCGGAATTATTTGCCATGTGAGACGACGAACCTGGAGTCTACTACAAACATGCTACTTTCTAGTTTTTTTACTATTTACTTGTTCTGTAAGGAATGCCACCTTTTTATCTTCTGGTTTGGATGTTCCATCTCTATTTTTATTTCTAAAATAGCAGTCTTTTTCACTATGGTTGTTTTTCTTGCATATTTTACACGTTTCTCTGTTTGTTTCTCGCATTGTACAATTCTTGACAAAATTTCCAGGTCTACCACATCTATAGCACTTTATTTCTTTGCTCGTTCCTGCTCCACCTTTTGCTTTACAGAATTTTCCAATATGTCCTGGTTTCTTACACTGATAACACACTTTTTCTGATGTAGTAAATGCTACTGATTTTTCACTTTCATTTGTTTTATTCATTGTTTCTTCTGCTATTAAACTAGATGTCAAATTTGTTAGGGTACGTTCCTTTTCTGGTGTTGAGTCCCACGCTGTTCGAAAATGCTTATAGTCTTCAGGCAATGTGCTTAAAATTTTTTATATCAGCATTTCGTTATCGATCATCTGAAAAAGGGGGGGGAAAAAAAAAAAAAAAAATTTTATTAATTGGGGGGGGGGGGGGAAAATATGCCCGGCCATAAAAAAAAAAAAAAAAAAAAGGGGGGGGGGGGGGGGTTTTTTTTTGTTTTTTTTGGGAAAAAAACAAACGGGGATTTTTTATTGTTTTGGGGGGGGAAGAAAAAAAAAAAAAGGAAAAAAATCTTTTTTTATAAAAAGGGGGGAAATGTGGGGGGGGGGGGGGGGGGGGCTCTTTTTTTTACATTTGTTTTTTTTGGGATTTTTTAAAATATTGGGAAATTCCCCCCCCCCGGCAACATTTCCGGCCCCGGGGGGGTTAAAAAGAAAAAAACATGCGGAAAATCCCATTGCGGGGGAGGCCCCGGCATCAACTAATTTTTCAAGGGGGGTGGTTTCAACAAAAATTTATGTCCCCGGCCTTTTTTTTTACTTTTTTTACTTCTTACTTTCCACCACAGAACTTCTTACTTTTTTTTAAGATTTTAATTTTTAACTGAGGATCCGGGGCCCAAACCCTCTGGGGTTAAGTTTTACAAAGCACTGAACTTTGTAGTTCTTTATTTAAACAAAACAGAGAATACATACATTTTATAAACATTAACATCACATTCTACAACCGTACAACTACTTGACATTTTTGAATTAGACTAGCCTGCCCTCTAATGTCAGGCCTGCAAAACACTTACTTAAACTTACAGCTTACAGATAGGCAACCAATCATTCAAGAACTTATAATTATTACTTTCTTTAACAACCAGAACCTGGATTTAAGGAAGGGTGTGGCCAAACCCTACCAAATTTAGCTGAGGAAAACTCTGCGTGCTCCGCCGGACAGAGCACATTTTATTATTCAAATGCAAATATCTTCCTCAATTTTCGTTCAATTGACTTGAATATTTTTGGGGCAATTTATACACGAAATAGTTTATAAAAATTGAGAACAATAGGAAAAATAATTTTTCACTAAACGAACCTATTTTTACTCTATAAACACTGCAGGTATCTCCACATACCTTAAAAGTTGTTGTTCATTAACATTTCAGATAATTTGATATTTTGAGTGCCATTTGACGACACGTAATTTTCTAGAACGTGTTACGTTTATTTCAATTATTTCGTTTCCGAATTCCCACTAGACTTGCCCGTTTCGGTTAATAAGGGTTACTCGCCAAAAATAACTTACTGAAACTTTTCAATATTTATTTTCTGAGCACAAATTTTTTGATATTTGTAGATTTGAGAATAGATAATAAATAAAGTATATAGAGAGAATCACTTGTGGTGCTGTGAAAAAATATGTTTTAAAAAGTAAGCAAAGTTTGTGAAAATTGCTACAAAACCAGTTAGTGTTAGTTTTAAACACGGATTCCTCAGTGGTTATTTATTCTAAAGTTAGTAGCTGTAAAGAAATAGTAAATGGATAAAAGTTTTTCTTTTCAAGAACTAGATTCCTGCTGAATCACGGAAGCCTTGTACAAGGCATTAGATATATGATTACTTTTAGTGATGTGAAAGGTATTTATATTTTTATATTTACTATGTTATGTGTTATAATTGGTTGGGTTTTGACTGGAAAACAGTTTTCATACAATGTAAAAAACTTAAGCTGACAACGAACTATTTTCAACTGAAATTTTTTGTAGCTGCTTTCATTCATAGCAATCATATGAACATTGTGTTGATACTAGGGAAACCTATTTTTCGGATCTTTAATTTTCAAATTCATGGTTGGAAAGATATTCACATACATCTAGCGACTTACTGGTGTTTGAGTGGCAGGTAGCAACTTTTTATACTCATATAATCCAGAAAGGGTATAATGAGCCAGAAGATACTTTTTTTGAGTTTGTTGATGACAATAGTTACTTCATAACTCGGTATTAATGATGATACGTGGTCTTTTATTAGCTGAACTTCTAAATCGGTCCTTTTATTTGCCGGGGCTCTAATGCCTCTTTTGTCATCGCAACGCAAGTAATTCTAAATTGAGAGTTTTGTTTGTTCTGCAAAACATTTTGTACAAACTTATTTCATTCATCGAATATTTTTAAAAAGCTGTACTGATGGCTCCTCGATTCTTAAATGGTAAACATAGCTAACAGGCCTACTTTTTTTTTAGGAATATCTGCAATTTTTGTTTTCTGTATTTTTTCTTTTGCATTTACCTATTGTTTATTTATTTATTTATCCTTTATTCTCGACAGGTGCAACCCAATTACAGAGAAAGCTTATAAAACAATAAAATATAATATAACTACAAATTAAAAACTTAAAACTGTGAGACAAAGATTCACATATTAATAGAAAAATAGTTTACAATATGCTTCTTAAATACATTTGGCCTATCAGTAATTATATTACAGTTATTGCTCAAATTGTTTTGTAAATTATTATATAGCAAACACATTTTTATAATGGGCGATTTAATATACCTATTTGTTTGTGGGCAGTTATAAGTAAAAAGATTGGAGAATCGTGTCCTCATATCAGGTATTTTAAAATCAATTTGTTCCAGCAGAGAAATATTATCAATTTTATTATGCAGAACTTTATAGAGTAACATCAGTATATTGACCTTTCTTCTTGCTTCTAGAATAAGGTATTTATAATCTCTACATAAATATAAATAGAGGATATCAACGGGGTATTCACCATGATCTTAAAAGTGCAAGTATTTTAAAAATTTGTGTTGGCATTTTTCAATATCATGTACATGCATTTATTAACATTAACTGGAAGGGCATTGACATGAGACCAATTATATAAAGAATTAAGGTTATTTTGCAACATTTGGGAATCTGTTGGGCGACATATGGTTTTAAAGAGTTTAAGGTCATCAGCGAATATTAAAATATGGGAGTTTTCAATTACATCTACTAAATTATTGATAAATAATATGAACAACAGAGGAACCAGGTTTGACCCTTCAGGTATTCCAGATGTTGGAATATATGCTTTTGATGTAAAATTATTGTGTACAACATACTGTTCTCTTCGTGTTCTCTATTAGCAAGATAGAATTTAATGATTAAGATAATTTTAGAAAGAATGTTAAATTCTAACAGTTTCTTGGTTAACAGACTGTGGCTGACTCAGTCGAACACTTTCGCAAAATTGGTATATATAACATGAACATTCCTTTTTTTTCCCAGAGAATTAGAAACATGGCACTCAAGATTGGTAAACACCACATCTAAAATCTTACCATTATAATTTATTATAAAATTTTTTTGTAATAGACCAGTAAATGACACAAAATTACTACACAATTTTTTGGTGATAAAGTTAGACTCACCATTTAAGTCAGGTATACTTATTTAAATCGCCCATTATTACACAATGGATGTTGATTGTGATAACTTGTTCATCAACAAGGTTGAAGAATTCTTCATTTTTAGATGAATGCAGACTTGGGTGGATATAAAAAACACATAGATTGCATTTAACATTATTTAATTCCATAGAGCAACATATTAATTGTAATTTCTTCTGCTGAACTTTATACCAATTATTTAAAGCTAGTAGAACTCCACCTCCACGAGATTTTCGAGTCATTTCTTTGTTCCGATCTTGGCGGTAAATATTGTAATTTAGATTGAATATTTCTGCATCATACCGAATCACTTAACCTAATTTCAGTCATTTACAGCACCTAATTTAGTGTTTAATCCTCTCATATTCTGATAATATATTTCAATATCACAGAGTAGCATAATTAATATAAACATTTTCAGTGTGTAAATTAAGTTGAGTGCTAGGACCTATAAAAAACCAGGATCACTATTATATTTTTTAAGTCTGCAGAAACCAAAACACCTATATCTAATATCCCTGGGCCAAAAATTAGGTTCATACATCTCATCCTTCGTTGATATGGGTGCATTGACAACGGAGCATTTCCTTCTACTGCCTTCAGCAGTCAGTTCTTTAACATTAACTTCTACATCTTTGAATGTAGCCTTTTTCTTGAGCCATTTCGTAATTTTATCTTCCGTTACATGTTACTTACATCTCTATACATATATTCATACTTTTCTTTCAACATCATCAAATCAATCATTACTATCTGCGCTTCCAGTATCAAGTACTTTTTTTAAATCCACCAATATTTGTTGCGCTAAGTATTGGGTGTCCTTTATTATTATTCCTTTCACTTCTTTTGTTCACTTACATCTATAAATGGATCACTGTCAGAATCAGACAATTATTGTTATTGTCATACAACTCAGATTTTTCTGTTAGAGACAAATTTAATGTATTTGTGGTGGTATTATGAATATTGGCGGATAGTTCTGCTTGCGCCATCTGTGTATTTTTCATTAAGGTACATAGTACTTTTGGTTTGCATATATGCTTATTCTGAGTACCAACAGCTTCCCCCTGCTGTTGACTAGTAGTAGCTGACATATGTGAAGTATTACCTGCCATCTGAGATTTAGTTATAGAACTGTTGGTTGGAATTTGGATGGATTGAAATTTCGAATTTTTTTGTCTAGCTTGATTGGTATTAATGTTTTTATCAATACTTTTTTTCTTTGATGTTTTTAATTTTATCTAGGAGATGATTATTTTCTTTTAATATATTATTTTTATCTTCTAATTCTGATACAATTTTTTTCCAAATAGGTAATTTTAATTAAACATTTTTCTAACTCACTCTGTACTTTTGAATCAGGATCACATTTCTTGCTTTCACAGCAAATTATTTTGTTGCCTTCTAGCTTTTTCACTTTGCTCTTAAGTCTTTCAACACAACTGTTATGAAAGATTGAATAACAGTTGATACATCTCATTACGGTACACTTTCTAGTTGGACAACACTTTAATAGGCCTTCATGGTTATTTGCATCCATTTCAATATTTTTTGTATCATTTTCACCACATTTCTTTATTTTTATCAACCACTTTCACAAGACCATCACTCTCGGCGGCCATATCAGTTGCAGTTAATATCAATTGCAGAGTTAATTTCATGGAGTGAGCCATGAAAACCAGATTAAAGTAATTTTGCTTATGAACGAGCCTCTTTTCTTTGAAATTATCACGAGGGCAATTTTATTTTTGAGCAATTTTGAATTTTCCTACAAAAATTGAAAAAGCAAAACGTAGGAATTAACAAAATTAGAAAAATCGATATTACTAAATGTTATTGGAAGTAAGGAATAAACAGGAAAAAAAGCAAACTATTATTTTATATCTGATCGTCAGATTCACTTTATCTTTCTATATTTCCAATTAATAGCAATTTAAAAACTACAAAAAATTCTACATTAGGCTGTTTTTTTTTTAATCAAAATCGATTAATATTAACAAAAATGGGAGGGAGGGGTGTTTTAAAGAAAACTCCATGTATAAGTATTTCGAATAAAATAAATATGAAGTAAAATTAATTGCAATTAAACTATACATATGGATAAAATAAGAATAGTGATGAATTTCATTTATTTTATTCGGACCTAATTCACACGTTTGTTTGGCTCCCCAAAAAAAGAATGTGTTCCACAATATAAATTAAACTAATTTGTTTATTAATTTGTTCCCATATTCTGTTTGCCTTTCATCATCTGTAGATTTATTTTCTATAAATGAAGCATAATTTTATCTATTGATTGATGATTGCCATTTAATAAAAAAATATAAAAATCTTTCAAATATAAAATAACTGAGTATAGAGCCATCAATCCAAGGTTGATAATTTTTTTTTTAAACAAAACATGCTGTTTCATTGTATAAAACTGTTTTTTTTTTTTTTGTTTTAAACCTGTTTAAAACACCTTGCCAAAAAACATGTTTTAAGTAGTTTTAAAGTTTAAAACCTTTGAGTAAAGAAATGTGAAGACGCACAACGTATGCATATAAAGGCGTTCCATATTGCTCTTTTACTCATCTATTTTATTTTATTGTTAGATTAACCAGGAAAAGAACATTAATGCTAAATTAATTATATTATTACTGTATTACAACGGTATTGAAAAAACTTTTTTCTCTACGACCATGTAGAAAGTCTGAATTTTTAACATGCAAAGCAGTATAGGAAATGGCGTTTACAGTACCCCTTGTGGAAAAAATTACTTTACGCACTAATGTGTGTAGTGTTATTTTCATTTGATTTGAATATAAGTAAAGTAAAACACATGTTTAAAACACTTCCAAAAAAAAAAAATGTTTTTAACTGTTTAAAACGTCTTAAAACAACCTTGTTTTTAACATGGTTTTTTTTTCAAAATGTTTTAAACGTGTTTTAAGCACTTGTTTTAAACATTTTGTTCTAAACGTAACAACCCTGCATCAACCTATCACAAGTAAAAACGCTCGAATAGCAATGCTGTTTTCATAGGCTATTGACACAGAAGATGTTACTATTTCGTAATATGAGAAAAATGTAGGAACAAATCCTTATAGAAAATCGTAGTATTTGAAAATGTTAGAATGAATTAAACCTTTAAAATTTCATGTCACTGTCGCTATCGTCGAAACTCTCTTGTGCTAAATCATTTACTTTTGAATCATTTTCTCGTGATCTGAATCATTATTCACAACAAATAATTCATTTGCTCTGTTCTTATGCCTATGTTTAATATTTTCACCCAACGTCATTCTGAGGATCTATAGATTTACACACATCTTGTGGTGCATACGTTTGTTGCCATTTGTTTGCTATGCTATAAATGTCAATTTTCACTGTTCCTTTTTTTTATTATTTATCTAACTAAATATGCGTTTTGCTGCTGTTAATGTAGAAGATATTGAGATCATTTTAAGAGCAACTTTTGGCAATTTCTTAAAAGTTTTGAGACCACGTTGTCTGTAAGGTCAAATCTGTTATTTCACAAATAACCCTGGCAAAAACTGAAAATTGTCATTGGGACGAATATTTATAAAATGTATGAGGTAGCTTGTAACCGAGCTTGGTAGTGCAGTGGGCCAGAGCTATAAGTGACAAACGTAGCTAGTTTATTGCCTATCGCTCTCAGGTTCAAATCCCTGTTTCGATTCTAGCAAAAGTCAAAGGGTGTGGTTGTGTGTGTCTGCGTTTTTTTCAACTGTGTAACCCCTGTCCAAGCAGCTTTGGCTTTGGTTTATGGGTTGTCTAATTTATGTGGTATGTTTTATGTTTTTATGTAACATTTTTTAATTTTTAAATTTTAATTTCCGTCCAAATTCATTTAACACTGTCTTTTTTTACAAATTTTGTATGGCTTTAAAATTAATAGTGTTAAATATCTTCTTGAGAATTGTTAAATATTATTGCAATAAAATATTTGCCCTTAAATGAAAAATAAATGTTTTGATTCATAACGAACCGGTAACCTAAAATGTTTCCTGTGATATGCTATTTTAATGTTTCACCCATTAAGGTATGGTGTGGCTTTTTAAAATACTGTAACAGATTGATTTTGAATAGAAAACGTTATACTTACAGGTATGAAGCATTATAGTGATGGGAACTCGGATGGGAACTTAAACTTTCATTCTCTAGATCAATGATGTATTCTTTGATTTGGGTAGATAGATCATCAGTGCTACTGTGGAAACTTGACACACTCATAAAGCATAATTGCTAGGTATGTAACTACTGAGACACTAGGTACTGTTTAAAGTAAGAAGTAAGTTTATTCAAGCAACATCTTTTTACTTGCAGCATATCTTTATTACTGTTTTCTTCCAGTTATATCTATCTTGTCACAAAAATAAATTACACCAATAACACAAGCTTGCATTTTTTTCTCGGTTGAAAAAAAAAAGAGTGATTTCGTGTATTTTTTTGTAAGCTAAATGCAAATCTACCAATAAAAATTATCGATCACAGATTTCTGAGAAAAAATTCAATTATAAATGCTAAAGAAAATCTGTTTTGGCCTTTTTGGACAAGAAACGTACTGGATCTTTCACATGGGGTTTAAAATGAAGCTATCTATAATGTCATACTTTAGTAGAAAAAAATTCAGCGGCTAAGGTGCCCGTACAATTCATCTGTTGGGCTTCATTTGAGCTGCTTCTCACATATGCCCAGTGTACAGGGAATGAGAAAAAAGAGCCAGCAATATTGATTCTATCATTTTAAATTTAGAATTTATTCGAATCCAAAAATGGTCAAAATTATAAAAAAAAATTTTTGGGTGGCCATACTCATTTCAAGAGCTTGGGGTCAATATGGCCACTATCAGTACTATCGTTGATATATATTATTTTATAATCATCCGTATATGAAAGAACCTAGTTAGTTTCTTTAAATATATAAAAAAGCTCTGTATTGAATCACGTAGGATGCATAAATGTCAACATAATGTATCGATTTGTTTTTTGTTTATATAATAACTTCAGGAGCCACTGGTGTATATCTTGGTAAAAGGTAGGTTTTGTCGGTTTTTAAGAACCGGTTTTTTTGGATAAATTTTTAAAATTTGAAAAACTGATTTTTAAATTTAAAAACTGGTTTCAGATACTAGGATTAATATGTAAAAATTAATTAAAAACATTAACATTTTGACTTAAAATCGGCTCAGGCACAAACATATTGTAGTAAAAGTTTACTCTAAAGCTAATCTTCATGAGTCAGGCGAATGTTTGACATGAAAATCCACAATCTCATTATACTATGCTTAGAGCTTGGACGGAGGTATCTGTTCCCAGTGACGGATTTTATGTAGACATAATATTATATTGTAAACACCTACTGAAACATTCCCAATAACAGAAAAACAGAAATTTATACAACATGAATAAGTGCATCTTATTTCATTTTAAAATGTTAATAGTCAAACTAGTTTTATCGGAAAACGTATCACAAAAAACTAGTGATGGGTAGTTGACCGATCGCGATGTTTCTGTGAGTAACCGTACCATCGTGACCGGTCAAGATGAGTCACGAAACTGGTCATTTTTTAAAATGAAAAATAAAAGTGCCATCAGACGTATCATAACTTTCACATCAAAATGGTGTGTAATGTTTGTATAAATGAGGCTTCTGTTGAAGTAAATTGTGCAAATTAGGCCAAGACCTTTTAGAGCCGCTTGACTATCTGAGAGCATTTTTATTGATCTGCTTGCAGGATGCTTATACTCGTATTCCTGCCTTCACACACACAGTTCAATGGCATGAACCTCTGTCTGAAACATAGTTGCATTAGTACCTAGGCTTGAAGATATCCTCACTCTTGGTCTGTAACTATGTACTCTGGCGCCTGTTTCCTTTAGTACGTCGGCGTTATTCTGATCCCACTCATCCAGAATGTGGAAGGTCAACACATAGTTGGTCATGGTAGGCATAGTATCCAAGGGTATTTCCAGGATACTGTGACTTTCTATGTTATCCAGCAGATTGTTCTGCTTCATGGTGCTAATCTGCGGCATATTAATTGCCACTTGTTGCAGTCTATACATTGCCCACCTGGCCTCTCTCTAAATATATATGGAAAGGGGATAAGTCCAGGAGGATTTCCATTACAGCTGACGGTTGCTTTGGCCATCCATTGTGGTCCTTTCGGCCACCACTCGACGTTATCATTGGTCTGATGACCGTGACATAAATCCAGTGAATTTGTTGGGGACCCAGGCCCCAGGATTTATCACAAATATGACATGTTCATAAGGACAGTTTTGCTTTGTGGATTACCTTTCCCAGAAGGGAGTTCCAATTAAGTGATTTATCTAGAGTGAGTACTGGATATTTTACTTCCTTCACAAAATGGAATAGTTTCACCCATTAAAGAAAGCGGTCTTAAGTCTTCCAACTTTCTTTTCCGGGTGATTGGTACTATTACTGTTTTTTGAGGGTTCACAGACATCTGCTACCAGTCACACCAGTTGTCCACTGCATCCAGTGTCTCTTGAAGAGAATTAGATATTACTTTTTCAGAGTTTCCTCTGATAAGTATGACTAAATCGTCTGCATATGCTAGAACCCCAACCTCCCAGAATGTGAGGAGCCAGTAAGTCATCCACAAGAAGTGACCACAGAAAGGAGGAAAGAACCCCACTTTGCAGGCATTGTGGCTTTAAAACTAACTGTTTTTTCCGGTAGAGACGTTGTTATGGCTCGATCCACTCGCCTATACTTGGCTCAATTCCTCTGGCAGCAACCCAAATAGATATCAGTGTGTCCAAGTAAATGGTAAAACTTCATCTTTTAAACCTCTTAAATATGGGGTCCCCCAAGGATCAATTTTAGGTCTGATTTTATTTATTATTTACCTCAAGGATATAACAGTTTATTGAATTTAAATCTATCGGTATGTTGATGATACAACCCTACTGTCCAGTAATAAAGATATTTGTCATAGTATGAACGTGTCTGATGAAATGGAATCAAAAGCAAAAGTGTACTTGAATAACATTAAATTATCTCTAAAGGCTGTCTGACGCGATGTTAAATTTGTTATCCGATTTGTTATAAAATTTCATTAGATTTTTGTTTGTAAATTTTATACAAAATATTTTTGTGTATGCAACCATGTAAGATTTGACATTATATTTTACATCAAATATACATCACAAACATGCGCAACTTTAAACTGTCACATTTTTTGTGTACTTGTTTTGATTGTTGACGGTAATCATATAACCTATAACAGTGTTATAAACAATTTAATTTAAAACCTTGCATTCTTCATTACCTTGCATCATCAGTGTGTATAACTATTAAAACCATGTGATCTGTTTTGATTCAATATTGGGTCTAATTTGGTAAACATCAATTATGGGTATAAAATAATTTTCTAATAACATTTTATATTTGTATTCTTTTGCAACAGTTAATATTATATCGATGGCAGTATCTGCTGCATTAATTAAAAGGAATAAAGATAAAAAGCGGTCTAGAATTTGGAGTTGATCTTGGTTACAACGAAGAAGTGAAGGAAACGGTATTTTACATATGCTAAATGGGGAGTTATTAACAGAAGACTCAAATTCTTATCGAAATTTTTTGAGGATGTCTAGTGAGAAGTTTGAATACCTACTGCAGCAAATTTCTATTCATATCAACAAGAAAGATACAGTTATGCGTCAGTGTATTCCAGCCAGAAGCAAGTAAGTCTTTAAAGTACCTAAATAAACAAACACAATCATAGATTGAACTGTTTTAGATTAGAGGTGACACTTCGATATTTAGCAGGGGAAGAAACTTTTAGATCACTTATGTATTCCACAAGAATACATGAAACAACCATATCAAGATTTGTACCAGATGTTTGTAAAGCAATTATTTGTTTAATTTTAATTATTAATCATTTATGCTCAATCATATTTCTGTCGATACTTTTAGACACCTTACAATACTGAAGAATGATTGAAGACCGCAAATGACTGTAATAACTTATGGCAGTTTCCTTATTGTTTAGGGGTGCTTGATGGACATGATATTACATACAGCTCCCATATCAGATGGCTCGTATTATCATAATTATAAAGGCAGCAATAGTATCGTACTTTTGGGATTAGCTGATGATAAATATCGATTTACATATATAAATATAGGTGTTAATGGAATAATAAGCGATGGGGGAGTATTTCACCAAAGTAATCTGTTTAAAAGTATGGCTAATAATTAGGTTTTCCACCTGCTGAAACATTACCAAATCAACAATATCATCTACCATATGTGATAGTAGGAGATATTGCTTTTCCTTTGTTGAAGAATTTGATGAAATCATATCCAGAACGTGGATTATCACATGAATCTAGAATTTTTTACTATAGGCTGTCAAGGGCCCGAAGAGTTATTGAACACATTTTTGGTATATTAGCTAATCAGTTTAGAGTCCTTTTGTATCCTATAAATTCATCAGTGGAAAAGGTTGAACTATTTATCTTAACTTGTGTAATTTTAAATAATTTTCTTGCAAATGGAAATGGTAGTAAATATGTAGACAGAAATGGAAAGTTTGGAAAATTTGCATCACATTGGACGGCAGTATGGAAATAGATGTAGTAATGAAGCAAAAGAAATTAGAGATTGCTTCCATGGATTTTTGAATTCAACAGGTGCTGTTTCATGGCAGGAAAAGTGTACACAAAATTATAATTAGTGACTTTTTCCGCTGCTTAAAATTTGTAATAATCACCAAAGAATTTTATTATACAGCAAATCTCACTACATGAAAACACGTAAATATCTTCTTTATTTCTGTATTAATCATTGTAATTTTTCTACCAGTTGCCTAAAGCAGATATTTTGAAATAGTCAAAATTAGTTTGAACTAAAACACCTGTAGACTATGATCATAAGAAAGTCAAAATTTTTGTAAACATTCGGAATCAAAGAGAACTATTTTAAAGCAAAATATATCATTTATTTTAAATCCTTCGACAAATAAATATGACAATAAATTAAGAGGGTACGTAAAACTATGAAATAATAACCAACATTTAATATTTAGGAATAAAACTGATTATGTTGCCGAACTGGGTAATGGTTATGATGTTCTCAAAAACTCTTTAATTAACGAAAACAACTTTTATTTAAACTTTTACTTTACAAACGATTTACATGTTCTACTATAAACTTCTACCGCCGCCATAATCATTTTTTCAAATCACTAATACCAACTACTATCCTAAACAACTGTCACTAATATCAACCAAACGCGCCAAATTCAAATTTCAATACATAAACCCTACAACTCGGCCTTCCTGACGTTTGATCGCCCCGATCAGGTGTTTAATTTCCATAAACATAAAAATATCCGCCGAAGACTCTTGAGCCTGGAGTGTACGTATGGCAGAGTACTGAGTATGGCATGTAACATCCTCAGGAACTCAGATCCCCTCTTGCAGTTTGTAAAACATCACGAAACTGTAGGAGTGGGAGCAGGGTTGTTCAAGGCAGCAAAAAGCAGCAGATGAACTCGGTCTCGTATTCGACACCAGGCGAGGTGCTAATGTAGAATCAGTCAGTCACTGAACTTCAGCCAAATCGCCTATAAACCAGAATTGGAGCTGCCGAACAGGAACATCTGTTTCGACAGCACGTCGATAAACCCCAGCATGGTGTTTTCTATAAGTACATAAAAACACTGGGTTTATCGACCAAGCTGACATTCACCTTTCTAAGGTCAGCCAGGCTTAAGTCGGAGACCGAGGGACTCATTATTGCCTGCCAAGATGGTGTTATCAACACCTTGGTCTATCGTAGACGCGTGTGGCGTGTAGAGGTGTCTGATAATAACTGCAGGACCTGCCGTCAGGCGCCAGAATCGCTCATGCGCTTACTTTCTGCATGCCTCGTATATGCGATTTCGGCCTACATCCACCGACATAACGCGGTGTTACGAGTGCTATACTACCATCTAAGGCACTCGTACGAGGTAGACCAGACACCAGTGCTGCCTTACGTCCCCGGAGATATTGAGTCCGTTATCGAGAACGAGAAATGCCGGATTTACTGGAACTACTCGTTCCCGACGGTCAGGCTAATCCAAGCCAACAAGCCTGACATAGTCCTCCTCGACCGTCAACTCAAGGTGATGTATGTCATCGAGTTCTCGGCACCTGCGGAGAAAAAGATCACCTTGAAGGAGGAGGAGAAACGAATATCGCAATCTCCGGTACGATCTCCAAGTGCTGTACCCAGGCTATTCGGTCAAAATGGTCGTCCTAATAATCGGTGTACTCGGAAGGATAAAGCCTACGCTGCTCACGGAACTGAAGATCATACCGGCCTGCCAAAAAATCAGCCGAGTGGCTGGCAGACCAAATGCAGAAGGCGGTCATTCTGTGTTCTCTCCGTCTGCTTAGGACACACGATTCTGGTATCTAGTCACTAACCCTGCGGGATGTGGGGAGTGGTTGTAGTTAATGCGACGGCGCTACTCCCGTGAGGCGTTGGAGGTTACGGGAGGACTGTCCGACATCGGATAATCCGAAAAAAAATAATAGTATAACACCACATGTAATTCCAACCCCCTTTATCCCTGAAGGTCTTAAATGACTTTGTGCGGGAGAGGGTTACACATTAAGAGACAACCGACGCACATCCAATATCCGAGTATACTGGGATTAATTTCTTTTTCAGAAAAAATCCCTTTTGCTCGATTGGGAATCGAACCCGGTACCTCGAGGTTTCGAGGCAAGTACGTTACCTCAAGACCACGGAGTCATATAATAATAAGTTTATTTTCACAGACTACAAAAAAATATTGAAATATAGTGAACACTGGATGTTAAGCTAAATGTCGGATTCAGAAAGCAGAATTAGACTTACACCTAAATCTGGTTTTAAAACGTAGCGTGGATATTAACCCACACGCAGATTTACTATTTAATCCAATGGGAATTAATTAAATTACAATTTCACTAATTACAAACATTTTATTAAAAATTATTCAACCAATCATGTCTCAACGATGTTTTATTTTGAATTGGCAGACCAATTTAAAACCAAAATTTGATCCTGTTCAAATATGGTGTATATCTTTCAAGTTGATTTATTTATCCATAAACATGTTTATACCCCTGTTTGTAGTGATCTAGAACTATGTCTAACATCAGAGTGACAAATTTGTTTGCTTCTTACTGCTAAAAATGTGTTAATAAAGCTGTAACATGATTTAATTCGTATTTAGGATATCCATCGGAAAAACTTGTATGTTTTGTTGCAGGGTTTGATGGACAATTAAAGCACAACTGTTAAAGTAACTTTTATTTAACAGATAGAACGCAATTTGCACTTGCAAATTGAAATACAATACAGAGAGCCACAACAACTACACTTGTCATGAATAATTTTATTACAGACATTACGATCCCTGAAAACTAATGTTACCAACTTCTAAACAATATATAATCTAGGTCAAGAGTAGAGTAAGAGTACACTTGTGATATTGATATTTCAACATTCTCCCTCAATATCCAAAGTGTGTATAATCAACCAAAAAAAAATAAAATAAGAACATCATTTTAAATTAAGTTTGTTGCAAATAAATCTATGTTTTGTACAACCCAAAGATTTTGTTAACATATCTGCTACTAATTCAGTAGTTGGCATATACAACAAAATAATATCATGATCTTTGATTCTTTCACGAATAAAATGATATTTCATATGTATGTGTTTCGTTCTTTTATGAAATATTTGATTATGAGCCAACTTTATTGCGCTTTGGTTGTCATTGTAAATGACGATCGGTTCCCTAACTTTGAGAAAGCTACAATCTTTATTAATAGCAAAAAGTTCACTAATTAAAGATTTCAAATAAAGCGACTCTTTAGTTGCTTCACTTATACCAATATATTCTGCTTCTGACGAAGATAAAGCAACGGTTTTTTGTTTTTGACATTCCCATGATATGGGCGCACTAGCTAATGAAAAGATATAACCATAAAATGACTTACGGTCTAAAATATCATTGGCCCAGTCAGAATCGACAAAACCTTTCACAGGTGTATTTAATTTATTAAACACTATCCCAACATCTTTAGTGCCTTTTAAATATTTCAATACTCTTTGTGCAGCGAGCCAATGTTCTTTTGTATGACTGATATTAAATTGGCTCAAAAAAGAAACAGAAAAAACAATATCAGGTCGTGTACAAACAGCTAAGTACATTATAGATCCAATTAATTGTTGATATGGGACATCGTATGGTTCTCTCTCAAGTAAAAATTTTTGGTTTTGTTCCAAAGGGGTATTAACAGTTTTACAATCTGACATTTGAAACCTGTCAAGAATTTTTTGAATATATTGTCCTTGACTGATTTTTAATTCATCTTAGAACGGTTTCGTTCTATTTTCATGCCTAAGCAATATGAAATTGGCCCTAAGTCTTTCATGCAAAAATTATTGTGCAATTCTAATTTTAAAAGCTTAGCTTCCTCAAAATCATTATAAAAAAGAAAGAAATCGTCAACATAAAGAGCTACAATTACAATTGAGGTTTCTGAATTTTTAAAGAAAATGCAGGGTTCGATTTCTGATTGCCTGTAACCTATTTTAAGAAGCACCTTATGAGCTTTTTCATACCACAATCTGGAAGACTGCTTTAGGCCATAAATTGCTTTTTTAAGTAAACATACTTTATTTTCAGATCCAGGTTCTTCGAAACCCTCGGGTTGAGACATATATATTTTTTCATCAATGTCGCCATTAAGGAATGCGGTTTCCACATCTAAATGATCTGCTTCTAAATTTAGTTCTGCAGTCATAGCAAACAATAATCTTAGATTACTAAACCGTATAACAGGTGAAAAAGTTTCGGTATAATCGAGACCATATTTTTGATTAAAACCCTTTGCAACTAACCTAGCTTTATAAGTTACTATGTCACAATTTTGATTTCTTTTAATTTTGAAAACCCACTTATTTTTAACAATATTTCTATCAGGAGGCTTATCAACTAACTCCCAAGCATTATTATTTTTGAATGCATCTAGCTCTCTTTTTGTGGCTGACTTCCATTCATTTTTTTCTTACACAAGATAATGCTTCTGAAATATTAACAGGTTTTAAATTACTAGATATACTTAACATAGCAAAATGAGAATCATCCATAACATAATCATCATATATTTTTGGCTTACGTATGTTGCGTTTTGGGTACCTATTCGAAACAACATCGCTTGCTTGCATTTCGACCAAGTCACTGGAAGGCTGGAACAGCGGATTGCTTTCATCCAAGTCACTGGAAGGCTCGAACAGCTGATCGCTTTCATCCAAGTCACTGAAAGGCTGCTGTGGTGACATCTCAGGGTTTGAAACGTCCGAGGCAGTGTATGGAGGTGTTTCTTCCGGATTCAAAATTGTATTTGGTATCTCAATATCGTTTATGTCCTTCTCATCCTTTTCGAGTGGAAATGAGACACTTAGATTAACGGGTTCAGAAATTTTCTGGCAAGGCTCACCAAAATCTTCCAAGAAAACGACATCCCGTGCTATCTGAAGATGATGAGTGGTGGGTTCTATCAACCTATAACCATTAGTAACTTCGGAGTAGCCAACAAAAATGTACTCTTTACTTTTCTCGTCCAACTTCCTCCTTTTGGCATCAGGTATGTGAGCATATGCGCGGCAACCAAAAACTTTCAAGTGCCTTAAATCAACTTTCTTCCCACTCCACCTTTCTTCTGGTGTTGCATCACGAATTTTCTTCGTTGGTGATCTGTTGATTAAGTACACAGCCGTGTTTGCTGCTTCGGCCCACATCCGCTTATGGCATTTAGACTCCACAAGCATAGAACGAACCTTTTCCATTATAGTCCTGTTGTATCTCTCAGCAACTCCGTTTTGCTGGGGAGTATACGGTACCGTGAGTTCATGCTTTATACCACAAGATTTCAGGAAACTATCCAACCGTTGATTACAATATTCACCACCATTGTCTGTTCTCAAGACTTTTATTTTGCTGTCAGTCTGAGTTTCTACATATGCACAGAATTCCTCAAAAATATCTGGAACCTCATCTTTGGACCTCAGGAAATAACAGAATACCTTTCTTGTGTGATCATCAATGAGCGTGAACATAAATCTGGCACCACTCCATGATTCAATTTCCATAGGTCCTACTAAATCAGAGTATATCAAAGCAAGTTTTTCTTTAGCCACACCTTTCACTTTGTTGTAAGGAAACGGTTTCCTTGCATGTTTACCTTTAATACAGCTAACACAAAGTACCGGAGTTTCTGAGTTTTCATAGGCCATGTCAGTAGCTAGTCCATTTTTTAGAAGATTCATGCTGTAATGGTTGAGGTGACCTAAACGTTTGTGCCACAAGACTTGTGAGTTGGTAGCTTGGGCAACGTTAGCTTGCTCGATTAAAGTGTCAAGCTTGAATAACCCATCAATATTTGAGGCTGAAGCAACCAGTTCTCCCTTAACGTAACAATCTTCCTCATCGAGTATTTTGCATCCGTTAGAGTCAAAAGTTACACAATATCCTTTTGAAACAAGAGAATTAACAGACAGTAAGTTCACTGACAAGTTTGGTACATACTTCACATCCGAATTAATTTTTTCGGTACCACTTGGTTTGAGCACAATGCATGTATTGCCTGTTCCACTGACATATAGTTTAGAGTCATTGGCTATGCTTATTTCTTGACCCGAACTAACATCCGACACATCGGACAACAGTTCTTTACATCCAGACATATGTGACGAAGCACCACTGTCCACGTACCACACATTACTTTTCATATTAATCCCAAGAGCAGTGATTAGAGCTTTGTCGTTTTTATTTTTATTTTTAGCCGATTTTTCATAGCTACACGATGGCTCCTCCTTTTGATTGTCTTTTCGTTGAGTGCACTTATTTTTATAATGTCCTTTTTGTTTACAATTCCAACACCATGGTGATTTGTTTTTATTTGATTTTTTGATAACAAGAGCAGAATCACCACTAGAATGTCGACCATTTTGCCATCTTTTATCTTGTAACAGCTTGGTTTTCACAAAATCTGACGTTATTTCAATCCCTGAACTCTCTAACGCCATAACCATAGGTTCATACTCATCTGTGAGGCCTTGCAACAGTATAACACCAAGAAATTCATCATTTATTGGCTTTCCAATGGAGGTGAGCTGCTGCGAAAATGCCATTACTTCATTTACGTACTCCTCCATAGTGTCAAAATTTACGAGCTTTATGGAGCATAAACTTCTTAATAAACGTAAACGACGATGAAGTCCCTTATCTTTGTAAGCTTTTTCGAGTGCATTCCATGCTTGAGCTGGTGTGGTTGCTTGCATAACATGAGGAAATGTCGATTTGTCAAGAGAAAGTATTATTTTTGAGAGTGCCTTCTCTTCACGACGTATTTTCGTAGCTGCATCCGTTGTATCTGTTTCTGGGTAACCTGAAATACTTTGCCAGAGCCCATCATGTTTCAATAAAGCACTCATTTGAAACTTCCAGTCTCTGTAGTTTTCCCGGCCCTTTAGTTTTTCAACTACTGTTGCTATTCCGGAGCTCGAATCGTTTGCCGCCATTATTTCTTGCACAAGGCACGCCGACGTCAAAGGAAACAAATTGTCCACTGCTTATTTACTGCACCCTGGGCCCATAACCTGTTGCAGGTTGCAGGGTTTGATGGACAATTAAAGCACAACTGTTAAAGTAACTTTTATTTAACAGATAGAACGCAATTTGCACTTGCAAATTGAAATACAATACAGAGAGCCACAACAACTACACTTGTCATGAATAATTTTATTACAGACATTACGATCCCTGAAAACTAATGTTACCAACTTCTAAACAATATATAATCTAGTTCAAGAGTAGAGTAAGAGTACACTTGTGATATTGATATTTCAACATGTTTATGGGTATCTAGAAAAATATACCGTATGGATTCGTATTTCAAAAATGTAATTATTGATATATTTACCTATCAATGAAGCTAAGTTGAGGTTATGGCGGTTTTAATGTGAATTGTGAAATAATATTAATAAGTTTTACTGGGAAAGGCCTTTAGGTAAGTTGAAGAAGTTCGTATATTCTATCCACCACATCAGTTTCATTTATTAAAAATTTGCTTACTGTTTCCCTAAATTTAAATTTCATGAATTGCTGAACCAGATAGATATATAGATACAGTTATTAGTTAAGTAAATAATTTTTCCAAACAGGTTACTAATTTTTAAATGAAGCCTTTTTATACACATACTTACCTGTTCTAACTTAAAAAATATGAGTCATCTAGTTGTTTTTTTTTATTCAATAAACCATATTTTTATTTTACAGGAAATGAGCTACCTACCCATTGCAAAACATCACTCAGGATAATAAAAGATGATACCCATAATCATCTAATTTCTTCAGCAGAAAGCAACTAGGACAAAACATCTTTTCAGAAAGTTATAGCACCTTTCGAAACATTGTTAAGCATATATTATGTCAGGATACATATATAATTCTGTTTAAAATTAATTATAATTATAAATTTCTGTAAGTACCAAAAAAAAAGCTGAATGCATTCATTTAGAAAGTATTTGCAGTCTGCGCAAGCATTGACTGTTTCAGCCAAGTGCATGAAGAACAAATGTTAATACCTAATTTCACTATGTAATATACATGTTATTAAAGGTTTAAAGCAAAATTGAAGTTTTTTTTATTTAGCACAGAAAAGTACATCAATATAGAAAATTTTAATTCTGTATGTGTACAATTACTAATTTTTAAATATATTCGTAATAAATTTACCTCAAGAACCTTTTCGTAATAAATTTACCTCAAGAACCTTGTTTTCCCAGGTGTACTAGCTGCTCTGGGAATATTAAAAACATTGTGTAAAATAGAATAGTAGGTATACACTGTATTGCTTTTATACAGTGTGGAAATTAAGTAACACATAAATTCAGTAATTCCGTTGATATTAATTTTTTTGGAAAAAAATCTCGAAAGGGTATAGCGATTTTAACTTCAGCAAATATTTTCAGTCTATTTTCAGTTTCTTATGTCATTTATTTTTTTAAGTTATGACGTCATCGACTTTTTTTTTAAATGACAACCTATATTTTTTTATCGATTTTGGTAGTAGTTTTTATTCCGGTTCCGACCGTATAAAACTTTCAATATGTTATTATTTGAAAAAAATCGAGAAAAACAGTCTTAAAGTTCAAATAATAAAAATACATTAAATTGGAAAAATTTATCTAGTTGCCTAAGTTTGACGGAAAGATCAACGGCACATTCGTTTTTATTTTGAAATTATACAAATAATTGAAAAATCGAACTAATGTGATACACCGGCAACTAGATAAATTTACCCAATTTAATGAATTTTTATTATTTGAACTTTAAGACTGTTTTTCTCGATTTTTTTTCAAATAGTAACATTGAACATTTTATACGGTCGGAACCGGAATAAAAACTACCACCAAAATCAATAATAAAAAATATAGGTTGTCATTTAAAAAAAAAGTCGATGACATCTTAACTTAAAAAATAAATGACATAAGAAACTGAAAATAGACTGAAAATATTTGCTGAAATTAAAATCGCTATACCCCTTCGAGATTTTTTTCCAAAAAAAATTAATATCAACGGAATTACTGAATTTATGCATTACTTAATTTCCACACTGTATGTAGGCATATGTTCGGCACCTATAACTTTTAAATTAGTTTATGTAAAACTGTAAACTATTTAGTTAGCAGAATTTTATTTTTGTTAAAGTTTTAAGTAAGAGAAATAAAATTAAAAAAAAATTATTTTATCCATGATTTTTATTGATTATACAAGAAATTTAATTGTTCTTACAGGAAGAAAATTTGATTATATTAATTTGAATGATATCTAAAAAAATAGGGTTACCCAGTAGATTACTGGAAAAGAAACCACTGTGCCCATAACTATATCGAGGGGATTGTCAGGTGTTTTTTCATAAAGAAAAATGTATTTAACTTTTAAGAAGTATAGAGTATGTGGTACATATCAATTTTTATTTATATAATCAATTTATCCTACACCTACGTCAATTTTTCCAAGCATGTTTACAAATTTTAATTTTTTTTGTTTGTAATATAAAATCACTCTGCAGAGATTAATTTTCCTAGTGATATGCTATGGAATCCAATTTTTTCTATTTCATTGCACTTTAAAAATTGTTCGTGTGGTAGAAAATTTCAACAAGATGGGAGGGAAACTAAAAGAACAATACAGGTGGTCGACTGATTATGTTATAAAACTTCTGGAATACGAGGTGCAGCAAGTCATTTTTTTAACAACACTTTAAAACAATCGCAACTGAAATTTTTAAATGTAATTATTAATTATGTAGTTTTTCTGAAATTTAAAGTTGAGAAAATTTAATAATATTTTACAACAAATTTATGTAAGAGGAAACACCATAATAAATAAAAGTATAATAATAATAAAAATGTTTTAAGATGATAAGACAGTGGTCATTTACACACAGAAATCAAGGTGATTAAATTTATATAAAGTAAGGAAAATCTTTTACACCCATTCCGTGACATATGCAGTAGTATGTACTGCCCTTCAAATGTGAGTGTGAAACCTCCTTTAGACTATAACATGTTAAGTTAGGAACAAGCTATTTGTCAAATGTCACTTGTACATGTAAGTAGGGATGGCAATAAAAATAAAATAATCGATTAATCGATCATTTGATTAATCGAATAATACTAATCGACTTTCGATTAAAATCGATAGAAAATAATCGATTAATTAATCATTCGAATAATCGGATATTGATACTTATATTTTTAAAATACTATGCACAAAACTTATTAAATTTTAATAGGCATAGAATTAATGGATAGAAGAAAATAAATAGGTGAAAATTATTATTATTTATTACATAACTAACATTCAAATTACTAATAATAGTAATAATTATTTTTTTAGCCACGAGTTCAAAAATAGAAGTTTAGACAGTCTCTTTGTAGTAATTCTATTCCTCTTCTCCGTAGCTGTTGCCCCAGCTTTTGAGAACAATCTCTCAGATGGTACAGATGTGCCAACGAGGTGACAGTATTTTTTTGAGAGAGCGTGCAGCTTAGGGTAAACTGTTCTCATTTCATCCCAGGAATCAACAGGGTCTTGTTTTAAACCAATAACTGGCGCGTTTAAATAAAACGACAGCTCATCTTGAAGACCTTGAGGTTGAGTCGTTGCATCATTGTTCTTCCTCCTCTTTTTGTGGACTAGATTTTTATGGGTGGCCCACAAATCGAATTCTTCGTCTCTTGACGCAGAAGTTTCGCTAGAACTTTCTGTGGTCTCTTCAGCAATTGCTATTTTCTTTAAGTTTTATAGGTTTCATAACGACAGTTGACTTTATTTAACTATTCACGCCCACAGCGAACAAGAGGGATTATTTGGCTTAAAGTTGCATACTTCTTACCACTTATTTGGGTAGTCATTGCTTCTAGGGGGCGCAGCAAGGATATTACCTCAATTATGTCTTCTTTTTCCTTCGACGATATCATAGGTGGTGCATCCACATGGTTCAGGATTATCTGACTTACGTACGGTAGCAATTTTATCAGACGTTCCAACATATAATAGGTAGAATTCCACCTAGTTCTCACATCGATGAGAAGCTTCAATGTTTTCCCTTCAGACACCCCTGCATTTATTTGCATCTTCTTCAGGTCATCATTGGCATTAACGTGACGTCGTATCCAAGTTACTATATTTCTGCACTTTCCAATAAGTTCCTTTACGACTGGAATATCTAAAGTATTTTCACACACAAGATTCAAAGTGTGTGCAAAGCATGATATGAATTTATGCTTTCCGAATCTGTCTGAGATAGCTTTTACTATATTAGCAGCATTGTCGCTCACAACGGCTACTATCTTGTCAGAATTAATTTTGAATTCTGCAAGAACTTGGTCCAGTATATCAGCAATGTAAACGGCTGTATGCGCTTCCGACAATTTAAACACACCAATTGTACCAGAAAAGATTGACTTCTCTTTTAATCCGTGTACTGTCAGACCTATCATACTGTTTATCTGGGAATCAGTCCAGATGTCAGTTGTCAGACAAATGTAAGGAACATCTTTTAAAGCCTCTTTAAATTTATTAACTTCGGTGCTATATAACTTGTCAATATGTGTTCTGATTGTATTTCTTGTCGGAACGTTGTAAAGTGGTGACTGTTGCTTCATTAGCTTTATAAATCCCTCCCCCTCGACAAAACTAAACAGCAGATTATCAATGATAATCATCTCCACTATAGCTTGGGTTATTTTAGCATTCTTTGAACCACCAGCTGAAAAAAAAAAGGTTTTTGTTGTAGTATTTTTCAGAACAGACTAAGATTAATTATTTATAAAAAGAAACTTACTTTTATAGCTTTGAACGTTTGAAAACATCTTCACTACGCTTGGCTGCATAAAGTGGTCGTATGAAGGGGTTATCTTGGTTTTGGTGTCACTACTTGACTGCGACTCAGTAATTTTTAAATCTGCAATATCGTCACTTCTGCTACTTGGCCCTGGAATACTTTGCGGGCATGATTCAGTGTTTAATGAGCTGTTGTTGTTGCTTGGCCCTGGAGAACTTCTCAAACATGACAAACTGGATTGCTGGAAAGTTATATTAAAGTTATTACTGTATTCCTAATCAGATCTGTACATATTGCTCAACAATAATCATTTTTACGGTACAACCCGCTGAAATGAAAACTAGCAAAAAAATTAATTTGAAAATAAAAAATAACTTGGTTCTAAGGCTTTCGCGGAGCTGGTTACTTCTCTCCTGGTAAACCAGGAGAGAAAAAAAATAACTTAATAATTGACGATACCCCATACTTATGGCTTTTTAGAAATATCTATATCAAAACTGTGTTGTCGATTTAGGTATGGGAATAAAAATATACACTAAATACATTTAATAATAAAATAAATAAAATAATAAATTATTATTTAAAAAAATAAGATAGGATAGGTAAACTTACCTCTGTATCCAATTCAGTATCAGCAAGGGGTTCTTCTTTATCGAATTTAGTGAATTCTTTCGCATGCTTAAGCTTTAAATGCTGAATCATGTTAGTGGTATTTCTTGATGACTTCAATCTTTTTGAGCACAGTTTGCATTTCACCGAATCTTTTTGTTCTATTTTTACAAAGAAAGTCCACACTTTGCTTTTTCGCGGAGGCATTATGATTATGAATAATATTACTAACACTAAACTGGCTTAACACTATAAACTATAACTCAAAACTCAACTTCGCTGCTACACATTAAATCCACACTATACAGAACAAAGAACAACTATTTACGATACTTATCAACCAAATGGGGGCTACGGCGCTAACTGTATGGACAACACAAGCTACTAACAAGCACAAAACAGAGCAGAGAGCACAGAAACTATTCGAATCTCTTCGACTCCAATCGCGAAGTCGAAGTAGTAAATCAAATTAAATTTGACCTACTTCACGCTCATTGACCTATGACTAGTTGATATAAAAAATAACCAAAAAAAATTTCGATTAATATAAAATTAATCGATTAATTACCGATTACTTGAAATAAAAAATATCATATGATTAATCGAAACAAATTAATCGATTTTTCATTCATTTAATTAAATCGCTGCCATCCCTACATGTAAGGCACTACTGGCAAGTCAATATATCTATTGTTAACCTTAATTTGTTAGTAGTGATTAATCTCCATTAATCCAGAACATCACATGGTGTCAGATGAAAAATAACCCATAATAATAGAAAGCGAGTAAGATTAAACCAATTAATATAAAAACTTTGGATAACAGCATTAATTAAAATATTAAAGTTAAAGTTACAAAAGATAACCTAAAAATGGCAGCCTCGTGTTTTAAGGCACCAAAATCGTTGATTTTTGATCAAGATATCAATAAAAATTTTCAAAATTTTAAGAGCAGTTTAGAAATATTCATGATGGCATCTGGGCTCATTAAAAAAGAGGACGAAACCAAAATTGCAATATTTTTAAATTTGGCCGGTGAAGAAGCCCAAAATGTATTTAGCACTTTTAAGCTGACAGAACAAGAAGGAAAAAGTTATGAAGCAGTAGTTGGAAAATTCATGGAATACTGTAAGCCTATGAGAAATGAAACATATATGATCGCTTTAATTTTTAGAAAAGATGTAGAAAGAAGAAGAGGACTTTGATCATTTCTTAACTGATATAAAACGTTTAACAAAACATTGCAACTTTGGGGAACTTGAAGAATCGTTAATAAAGGACAAGATTGTCATAGGAATAAGAGATTTGACTTTACAAGAAAGGCTCCTACATGTTCCAGACTCAACTCTAACAGTGGCTGAAAACCAGTGTCGAGCAGCAGAAGCATCTAAAATACAAGTAAAGTCGTTAAGAAATACTGAAGAGAAAGAAGTAGATATAGTAAAGGCACATAAAAAATTTAATAGAAACAAACCGAATAAGTCTGGTACGTTAAATAATAACAACACTAATATGTATGATTGCTTTAAGTGTGGCAAAAGGCATGGAAGAGCAGAGTGTCCAGCCTTTGGCAAAACATGTAAAATTTGTAACAAATTGAATCACTATGCAATAGGGTGTAAAAATAAAAATAAGTATAAAAAAGTACATAACGTAGAAAATGATGATGTATACATAGATGAATTACAAATAGATAATATTAATAAAACTAATGAAAATGTGTGGTTAGAAAAGTTAATTACTAGTAATAAGGAAATCTTTGTAAAACTTGACACAGGTGCACAATGTAATGTGTTGCCATTGGCGTACTTTAAAAATTTAAATTTAAAAAATTCTCATATTGTAAAAGATAACATGTCTATAGTAGCATATGGCAGTAATAAAATAAAAACTGTAAGATCAATAGTAATAAATTGTGTAGTAAAAAATCAGAAATGCAACATTAAGTTTGTAGTTGTTGATGTTAAGGAACAACCAATTTTAGGCTTAAACACTTGCAATAAATTGAATTTAATTAAAAAAACAGATGCTGTTGAGCATAAATCTGAGGTTAAAGTGTTTATAAATAAACACAAAGAAATGTTTGAAGGAACCGGTAAAATTCATTATAAGTATAAAATTGTTTTAAATAAAAATGTAATTCCTGTTGTAAGTTCTTGTAGAAGAGTACCTGATATAATAAAGCCTAGGTTAAAGGAAGCTTTAACAGATTTAGTTAACAGACATAATAGCCAAAGTTGACGAACCCAGTGAATGGGTTAACAACATAGTAGTAATTGAAAAACCTAATAAAAGTATACGAATATGCATGGATCCCGTTTTTTTTTAATAGATATATCTGTATAGATCAGTTTCCAATTCCCACGTTAGATGAATTGAGTTTAAAGTTAAAGAATAAAAAATTATTTACTGTTTTAGATCATAAAGAAGGGTTTTATCACATACCATTAGACGAGGAAAGCAGTAAATTGTGTACATTCATCACTCCTTTTGGGAAATACAGATTTAAAAGGTTACCTTTTGGACTGAGTGTTAGTCCAGAAAGAGTAAATGAAAAAATATTTGGTGATCTTGAAATAGGTATTTATTTTGAGGATTTTATAATAGGTACTGAGACTGAAGTCCAGCACAATGAACTTCTATCAAAAGTAATGAATAGAGCTAAAAAATTTGGCATAAAGTTTAACGTAAATAAAATACAATATAAAGTAAGTGAAGTAAGTTATTTGGGACAAGTGTTTTCAAGTGAAGGTGTCAGACCAGATCCACGATATATACAAGCAATTTCGGAATTAAACGAACCTAAAAATAAAAAAAAATTACTAAAAATATTAGGCATGATAAATTATTTAATAAAATACTTACCTAATTTGTCCGAAATGTTGTCTCCATTGAGAGATTTAATAAAAAATAATACTGAGTGGATTTGGACACCAGATCACTCATAAGTTTTTGCCAAAATAAAAACATTAATTACTAAAGTTCCAACATTAAAAATATTTGATGAAAATTTGCCAATAATATTACAGACTGATGCTAGCAACTATGGCATGGGAGGATGTCTTTTACAAAATGGACAGCCAGTAGCATTCTGTTCGAGGAGCTTAACTCCAACAGAGGTAAGATACGCACAAATTGAAAAAGAATACATGGCCATTTGTTTTACGTTTGAAAAATTTCATCAATATGTCTATAGACGAAAGGTTGTTGTCAATAGTGATCACAAACCATTAGTTGCAATACATGAAAAAGATATTAATAAAATGAGTAGTAGGTTACAAACAGTGAAATTAAAGTTATTAAAATATAACTTTAAAATTGAATATATTCCGGGAAAGTTTTTGTACATAGTTGATCTTTTGTCTAGGTCTTCCATTAAAAATAAAGTATCGGAAGATACCAAAATGTTAGATGTGGTTCATTGTGTCGAAGTACAATTACCTATTTCTAATGAAAGGTTAGCCGAATTAAAAAAGGCTACATTAAAAGATGTTATATTAAGCGAAGAAAAATATTTTTGCTTAACTGAGTGGCCTAAAGAAAAATCAAAAGTATTATTACCTGAAGTAAGACAGTATCACAAAATTAAAGACGATTTAATAGTTAAAGATGAAATTTTGTTTTTCAATGATAAACTAGTTATACCTAAAAGTTTAAGATCGTTAATGTTATCAAAATTGCATAAAGCACATTTTGGAATAGAAAAAACTAAAGCTAGAGCTCGTAAAATATTCTACTGGCCTGGTATGTCAGTCGAAATTGAAAATTACATTTCCAAATGCAAAGTTTGTATGAAATATAGTAAAGCAGTTAGAAAGGAACCTTTGATAAGTCATGAAATACCAAATTTACCATTTTTCAAAATTGCTGCAGATATTTTAGATTATGCTGGCAAATCATATTTGTCTATTACAGACTATTACAGTAATTGGATTGAATTAATACCCTTGAAACATAAAACTGCCGATGAAGTAATTAAAAAATTAAAAGTAATTTTTTCCACTCATGGAAGTCCTCAGAATTTCATGTCAGATAATGTTCCGTTTAATAGCAGGGAATTCAAAAGTTTTGCAAAAAGAGTGGAATTTTAATCTAATAACCTCAAGTCCAAAATACCCTCAGTCAAATGGATTAGCTGAAAAATCAGTTGGTATTTGTAAATCAATATTAAAAAAGTGTCTTGACTCTGAAAGAGATCTGTACAGTGCATTATTAGAATATAGGGCAACTCCAATTTCTGGTTTAAATGTTTCTCCGTCAGAATTATTAAACTCTAGATTGTTAAGAACTACGTTACCTGTCTCTAATGCAGTTTTAGCACCAAAAATCGTGAATAGTACGTATGAACAGTTAAAACAGAAATGGGAAAGATCAAAGAAATATTATGACATTAATGCTAGGGAAAGAGATGAATTTAAAGTAAAGGATAGTTTTATGATCAGGACAGATAATAAATATAATAAATATTGGGTACCTGGAGAAATAGTCGGTGTATGCGATACACCTAGATCGTATCAAGTAAGGGATGAGTTTGGGTCAATTAAACGTAGGAATTCTTCGTTTATTAAAAAATCACCAAATCCTGCACCGAAACACAGAACTAATAATGATTTTGAAAATGTACCAATTACAGATCAGTCCTGTATAAATGACAAAATTAATGTTGCATTACCCTCTGAAAGTAGTAGTAACGTAATTAAGACAAGGTCAGGAAGAGATGTTGTAAAACCTGTAAGATTTAAGGACTATGTGTGTGATAAGTGAAGTGTTAAACAAAAAGCAGAAAAGGAGGATGTGACATATGCAGTAGTATGTACTGCCCTTCAAATGTGAGTGTGAAACCTCCTTTAGACTATAACATGTTAAGTTAGGAACAAGCTATTTGTCAAATGTCACTTGTACATGTAAGGCACTACTGGCAAGTCAATATATCAATTGTTAACCTTAATTTGTTAGTAGTGATTAATCTCCATTAATCCAGAACATCACAAAAGTATTTGAGATAAATTTAGAAATGATTTTTTTTGTCATTAACAGAATGTAAATAATAGAAACATAATTATAGTTCTAGTTAATTTTCTAAAGAGTACTCCTCAAAATAATATTAAATTGCAATATATATCTCAGCAATTATATTTGACAAACTTGATGTGAAAACCCTCTGATTTTACTTGTTTCATCTTGATCTTCTAGAGGATACTTTATATGATGATGTGCATCTTTTAAACATGCAACTGCAACCTGACTCATTAATGTGCGTGATATCTTCAAGATCAGGGTGTTTTCAGAATGAAAACTCCCTAATGCCATAAAACATAGACCATAGAATCTGCAAAATTTGAGGCACACCTCTTTGTTGGTCGTTCCAATGCTGGTTGTAATTGTTCCAACAAATTTAAAACCATTGCCCTCGGAAGTCGATAATACACCTAAATAAACATACATCATTTAATAAAATAACAATATTTTCTGTGCTACATATTATACAGTGTGTTCCCGGATGTAGTTCACAATACTTGTAATTTTTTTAATTTTACATTTTTCGAAAAAACTCATTCTTTATAAAAAGTTTTGCTTATTTTAAAAATTCGAAAACCGTGTAATCAAATATTCGAACTATTTTTCGTTAAAAGAAAAAAAAAATACGTTTTATGATAACAATTGTTCTTGACATTTTTCTCTAAAAAAGAAAAAAGTTTTTGTTGATTCTGAATTTTCAAAATAAGCAAAACTTTTTATAATTGTCTTTTTTTCAAAATTGAAAATAAAAAAATTGATAAGCACTGTGAACTCCATCCGGGGACACACTGTATAAATCTTAATAAGCATTTTGAAAGGTCTTCTTGTGTTTTAGTGATAATGTTATTTTATAATTTCATGGGCAACAGGTCTAGATTTAGGATAATTTTTTTAGGAAATTTAACATCTCAATTGTTACTATTAGATATTTTTTTATTCAAGAAAATGTGTTTGTAATTAAAATACGTTTCAAATGATGTATTACAATAATTTGAGTGCCTCTGGAAAACATAATATATACAGCATACTTGGACAAGTGCAAGGTGCATATTTTTTAATGGTATGATATTTATAGAACAAATAATATAATACAAAATAATATATTTTAATATATTTTATCTAGTTATGTTTACGTTACTTTAGTATAAATATATGTAATTGAAAAAAAATATGTATTCTTACACTGTATAAATAGTAGCAAATATGCTATGCCACCAGATAAACAAATATATTTCGCATTTTTTGTGAGCATGTTTTTCTAAATTTCAAATGAGTAGCAGTAGGTACTATTTGATCTCGTGTTAACATTGTAGAACTTTTGAATCACCCTATATAAATATTTACCTAACATACACTGATTTAGTATAATGTACTACTATTTTTAATGAAATAAACGAAATAATTCACACAGCACACAGTTGATTTACAAATCATTTTGTTTGCTTGTTCAATTAAATGGTCACAATATTACACAAATGCCATTAGTTGTCCATCATTTTGTATTTAAAAGTGCTTTAATTTCATCAGATTTTATACCTTTGCAATAATTACATAAATAAATATAAAATAAATCAGGTACTCACCTATCTTTGAATGGATATGAAGGAATGCAAACCAAGCTGGATTTATGGATATTAAATAACTTACAAATAATAACGAATACGCCGCACTAATTCACTTAACTTCAACAGTTCCAACTTAGTGAAAATGTAAATTAAATAAGTCACAGAAATTGATTTTCTATTGATTTATTTATCACCCACAACACATCTAACCTACAAACTTAAAACACAACGACCGGCGACCGCGTCGACGTTGTACTAACTTCGTATCGTGCAACAGCTGATTTTGTGCGCTAAATTCAAATATATATCCTTATTCTATATTCATTTATTTATTTAAAATTTAATCATTAGTTTGTGTATATGACGACCGGCAGCAACTATTCATAACTTTACACATATTATTTCTATTGCCCATTATGGCAACATTTTAAAACAGGAGTGGTTAGATAAAGGGAACTATAGACGTTTTGAAAAAATTAGATGGAAGGTATGCTGCTCTCACTTTATTTAATCCTAATCCCGCTTTGTAAATACGGCCTTAAGGCTTAATATCGATAAGTTAAAAGTGATTGAGAACGTTACATGTAAATACAAAAACAATTTAAAAATACAAATGCAATATAAAAAATAAAAAATATGTATACTGTTAAGGCCTCAAAAATAAAAACGCGTAACTTCACGTAACTTTAACAAATATATTAAACCAACTCAACTAACATGTTACTTCAATAAAATGCTCTATGCTAATTAACTTTTTATATCCCAGTCAACTAAAACTTGGTGAGACGGTGACGTCATTTATGTTTTGCAATTTTAGAATGTTTATAAAATATCGGTTACACAGATTTATACTTTCTTATTCTCCATAAGGATTTCGTTTTGACTCCCTAACATTCGGCCTTCCTGACTTAGTCCGTCCCGCACCATTGTTCGCAGGAGAAGGGGAGGTACTCACCGACTCACCTGAAATCAAATTATCTTGAACAGCATCTACAATTCGATCATTGTCTCAAGTCGAACGAATTCGTCAAGACATCATTCATAAAATACGGGATACAGGTTTGACAAATATTTTAAATGACGTAGACTTCGAGTTCGCAAAAGCACAATCAGATGGACTCAACAAACCATACTTTCCAGAGTAGGCACACAATAGGGACTCCACAAAAAGAGTACTTTGGAGTACGAAATAGTCGTCATTATTCTAATGGACTCAACAAAGCGTTTGGAGTGCACAACATCCTGTACCTAATGGACTTAAGAAGTCTTACTGGAGTACGCAAACGACATTAGTAGTCGAATAGACTCAACAAGGTTCATTCTGGAGTTATTTACGATAAAATAAAACATTCCACAAAAGCTCATAAGTAAACATGACACCACCACCCACCTTGTGTATTTGACTCTTATAATAAAGCATAGTTATGTAATGAAAATACTCAGGGGTTCAGAGGTACACACACACAAGCATCACCCACCTTATATGTACTTGACCACTCTTAAGATACAACAATAATCATTATAAAGGACATAGCTTTAACAATACACTAAATCATCTTAATTTTTGTATTTAAAGTACCTCACCTTTAATCAATTGTTTGATTCCTGAATAGCTTCATCTTGTCACTAGAGACCACTCCCTTGAACCGTCTCTTATCTTTGGATAGACTTATAACACGATAGCGATTATTGAGGAGAACTCTTTCTACCCTAACAGGATCAACGTAATTCTGAACTAGCTTTCCACTGGCGATTCCTGTTACAATTGGTTTTCGTTGAAACATGATCATATCACCAACAGAATAAATAATTGCTGGATCGCTGTTTTTATCATAACGTCTTTTCATTGCACGGGCATTTTTAGTTATTTTGTCCGCCGCCTTTTTACGCTTTAATTTCAAATTGACTTCCCTGTCTACCTACTCATTATCATCTACACTAACGTCAAATTTTTGTCTTGGTCTAAAACCGTATAAAAGTTCGGCTGGTACGAAACCCGTCGTGGTATTTATCGTTCCGTTTATACTATGTTGAACCTCAGTAATCTTGGCTTCCCAAGCGTCATGTTCGTCACCGATTGCGGTTCTCATCGCGTTTAGGATTGTAGCAACTTGTCCGTTGCTTCTTGGTGAAGCGATTGTATTTAGGATGTGCTTAATGTTTTGTTTATTGCAAAACTTTTTCATTTCCTGACTTGTAAATTAATTTCCCCTATCAGATATTACTCTTAACAGGCACACCAAAGACTTTGATTAACAATTCTAAACATTGTATGACGTATTTTACGGTGGTATCTGGAACCGCTTGTATCCAGACGAATTTGGTAAATGCATCAACAACCACGAACATGTAGACGTCATTTTCAGTTCTGCAAAATGGGCCTAGATTGTCTAAGTGTAATGTGTGAAACGGCTTGTCTATCTTTGGAATTGGGTGCAGGTATCCTTTTCGTTTTCCAGTGGGTTTCTTTAAGGATAGACACAGTATACAGGATTTCACATATTTTGTCACATTCTTTCATCTGTGAAAACCATTTTTTTTTTAATGGATTCAGGTGTTTTTTGATCCGGGATGACCATTTTCATCATGTTGTAGTTTGACCACCCTCCATCGCACATCTTTGGGGATGAGAATTCTGGGTTGTTTATAGACAATTCTACAAATTTTGTTATCTACCAATGCATAACATTTTTCAGCTGCCCCTTTTTCCAACTGTTTTTTAATCAACATACAGTCATCATCCTGGGCCTGAATACATTCGACCCAGTCCGATTCTTTAATCATATTCATTGTAAGTGGTTGCGGCTGTCTACTTAATGCATCCACATGTTTCATTTGTGTCCCAGGTCGATAGATTACATCGAAGTCGTATTCTTGAAGAACTAACCACCAGCGGCCAATTCGAGGCGTAAGATCCCGTTTGGTCCATGTTAACTTTAATGCGTTGCAGTCCGTTACTATGGTGAATCTGATGCCGTACAAGAAATTGCGAAACTTGCTAACGCTCGTTACAATCGCCAAAGTCTCTAATTCGTAACTATGATAACGACTTTCAACATCAGATGTTTGTTGGCTGGTGTACATTACAGGCTTCCACTTACCATTAGATTGTCGCTGCAGTAACAATCTGGCTAATCCTTGTTAACTAGCGTCGGTATGTAGTTGAGTGTCGAATTTAGGATCGTAAAGTGCCAATACCGGTTCACTGCTGAGTTCTTGTTTCAACAAATTAAACGCAGCTTCTTGATCTTCCTTCCATTGCCGAGAATTGTTCGTCTTTGTCAGCATAGTTAATGGTTTCGCTTTTTGGGCAAAATGATGAATGAATTTCCTGAAATACGATGCCAGACCAAGAAACCTACGGACGTCATGGACATTTCTCAACCCGGGAAAATTCGTGATTGCCTCTATTTTATGTGGCGAAGGACGTATTTCTCCGTTACTGATCACAGATCCTAAATAATTCACTGACGACTTCAAGAATGAACATTTATCTCGGTTCAACGTTAAATTCGCGTTTTTGAATAATTTTAGAACGTTCTCTAATCTCTTTAGACCTTCTTCTCGTCCGTTAGATACAATGAGGATATCGTCCAAATAAACCAAAGCATACGAGAATCTGAGAGGGCCTAATGTGTCATTGATAGCCCTCTGGAAAACAGCGGGCGCATTGGATAATCCGAAAGGAATCCTTCTGTATTGGTAATGCTCATCGGGTGTAACAAATGCTGTGTATGCTCGACTATTCGTCGCCACCTTTAATTGGTGATCCGGATTTTAAGTCCAATGTTGTGAAACAATCGTGTCTAGTTAATCTTTCTAACTGGTCCTCAATTCTTGGGAGAGGATATTCATCCTTAACAGTGATGGCATTTAGTTTGCGGTAGTCCACGCACATTCGAACATCGCCAGTATTTTTTTTCACAAGTAGAACTGGACTTGCATAGGGCGACACGCTAGGTTCAATTATATTATTTTTCAGAAGATCATCTACAATTTGTCGTACCATAAATCTTTCATGGTAGGACAGGTGATATGGCCTATAGCAGATAGGTTGTGAGCTGGTTAGGTTAATTTCCATTTCTATGTTGGTGTTGCCCAACTCAGTATTATTTTTGGAAAAGCATACTTGATATCGCTGTAGCAAATTATCTAATTGATGTTGTACATCGTTAGGCAAAACCTCAGGTGCAGCGAGTACTGCAGTCGATGACTGCCCCGAAGGGATTTCCTGCGATACACACTGACCCCTGCCATAAGATGTTTTTTGTTTGCTTATGTTAAGCACTGTCAATATTCCAATTCCGTTACGTACCTCAACACGTACTGATGGTACAATAACATGACAACCATTTCGATTTTGTTCAGAGACGTTTGTAATTATCTCATCATTCAACATCTCGCAAGAGATTTCAATTGTGTTGATACCAGGAGATAACACTGTATCACGGTTTACAAAGATAGGGTACTTTTCAATACTATTTTCGTTGGTCAGAGACAGTTGTCATAATGTTTCTTCTTCGTTTTGGAACTGTAATATCTCGTGTGTTTTTATGACCAGAAGATTCGGTGTTTCGGTAAAGCGCGCCCAATCAATAATTCCATATCTTGAATGGCGTCGTCGACTACTAAAATTGGCACATCCCTTTCAACTTGATCGATTTCTAATTTGGCACATGTTTCACTTACGGATGTGACCACGGCTTCTCCATAACTGCGCATTGTAGTCTGTTTCGCCATGTTAATCGGAAGTCCGAATGATTTCGCAGTTTTTAATTTCATAACATTACAAGCGCTACCGAATTCAATGTAACTGGGAATATCTCATGCTCTCATGCTCATTTATTCTAGCAGTTACATGATATTTTGCATCATCAACTGAGACAATGTTTACTTTTGTTGATAGATCACCCCTTGACTTAAGTGCAAAACAATTATCTCTAACGTGACCAGGTTTTTTACAGAACGTACAGGTTGTTGGAATCATACTTTTTATCAGATTTGTGCATGTAACAACTAGCTGCTTTATGATTAGTTTTTCCGCATATAAAGCATCCAGCCTTGTTAGAACCACTAACTCGATTTTGTGGTTGATTACGTTTCGGTTCTTTATTGGCACTTGTATAATTTGACTCGACAAGAAATTTAAGAAGTTGTTCTGTAGTTTTAGAATTTGCGGCATAGGCGCTTGCTTTTAATAATTCGTCATTTAAAGTAAATATTATGACGTCTGCAATTACATGATCTGGCAATTCGCAGTGTTTGCCTAATTTTAATTTATAGTAGTAAAAAGACACCACGTCTTCATTAACTTTTCGTTCCGAATTTACAAATTCCTTTAGACTGAGGAAAAGCACGTATCAATCTTGCCTTCCAAGCATTCCAGTCGGAAGAATTAATATTATATTGGCAATCGTACCAGGATTTCGCATTTCCAGTGACGCCCGATCATCCCAAAAATTTTTGCACGATCGTCCCAATGATAAAGTTCGCCAATCTCGTCAATTTTTGTTAACCATTGTATTATTGTCAGCGAACTAGATGTGCCATCAAATTTGGGAATTAATTCCGTTCGCCCCACATACCGTTGTTTATTATTTCGTTCTGATTCATAAGGGCTTCGTGAGCGCGTAGGTGTGTGGCTTGATGCCAATTCAGCAAAATCCCGACTTTGGGTTGCACGAACTAAAGTTTCCAATGCATCTAATCGACACTCTAAAAGTTGTGTATAATCAGGATTAATAACATTCCGATTATTTAGACTACGGTCACGTTCATGACTCCGTCGAGTCCGTCGCTGACTACTAATTTATTTCCGCACTCGACTTTGGTTTGAGCGACCCATCGTTATAAATGTTTATTTTTACACAATAATTAGTTTTTTGAATGTTCAATAACAATTGTTTATTATGACACTAAGAATTAGTTTATCTAATGTTCAATAACTGACAACAATAAATGGCAGGCAGACAGTAATAAATCAAGTTGACTCACCAAGAGCAGTACTAGTAAACACAACACAAACACACCACAAACAAAGAATCAGACAGGCAGATTCGAATTCCGCTTCTGAAATGTTAAGGCCTCAAAAATAAAAACGCGTAACTTCACTTTTAACAAATATATTAAACCAACTCAATTAACATGTTACTTCAATAAAATGCTGTATGCTAATTAACTTTTTATATCCCAGTCAACTAAAACTTAGCTAGACGGTAACATCATATATGTTTTGCAATTTTAGAATGTTTATAAAATATCGGTTACACAGATTTACTCTTTCTTATTCTCCATAAGGATTTCTTTTTGACTCCCTAACAATACATAATTAAAAACCACCATGTCAAATGAAATGACTGCAGATCATATACTCATTGACTGAATAAAAACTATTTTTTAGTTAGAATGGATCGTACCATGCATTTAAAAGATTTAATATTGTCCTTTCTAACTGCAATTGGAAGTTTTTTGTATAACTTAATAGACATAATATTAGGTGTTGTGGAACAGTGATGTTAAAAGTTTTCCTTAAGTAATGCGTTGAATTTCCATTTTTTTGGTATATATTTGTCAATATGAGATTTTGTATAAGTTACACATCTAAGAATGTACAATGAAGGACGTGTTAATATATCTAATTTTTAAAAGCAAAGTTTTATTAGAATCACGTGAAAATTTAAATGTCATAATACGAATTATTTTTTTCTCCATTGCAAGAAGCTCTTCTATTCTAGAACAGTTTCCCTAGCAAATTATACAGTATCGAGACAGGATTATACATATGCATAGTAATAAATTTACAAGATTTTTAAACTAACATGTTGCCTCATTTGCCATAATACATAACAATGGGAAGATAGTTTTTTAAATAATGTGTCAATTTGATTACCCCATGACAGACAAAATTCTATTTGTAGATCAAGGTATTTGACAGCATCATGTTGAATGATAGATTTATTGCCCATTTTTATTAGTAGGCTAGCGGTTTAGTGGAAAATAATGAAACTTTGGTTTTATGAACGTTTAGGTCAAGACCATTATGAGAACAATATTTTCACATTAAAGATATTGTCATATTTATTTGAGAATAAACTCAATAATCCTATGTAACAAAAACCTGTACATCAATATACAGCAATAACTCCTTATGTAAAAGGCTTATCTGAAAAACTACGTCGTATTGGAGATAAGTTTCATGTTAGGACAGCGTTTCAAACAAGTAATACTTTGAGGTCTATTTTAACAAAAACAAAACCAGTAAATTGTGAACAAAATTCAAAAAACTATATTTGCAATATTTCATGTGAGTGTAATAAACATTATGTGGGAGAGCCATCCAAATCTTTTAATATAAGGGTAGGTGGGCATAAAATTAGGAATTGTAAGGTGAAAAATGCTTGGAAAAATTGACAAAATAAACTGGGATTCGGCAGTAATATTAAATGAAGAACAATGTTTACCCCATTGCTCTGTAGATTTTGGTACAACGTGGTTACCGATGTCAAAAGAAGAATTGAAATTGAACAAAGTTAATATATAATTTTTAAGTATCAACAGTTCTATGTAAGTATCTGATATTATGTAAACAAATAATGTGTCAAGTTTCGCGCTTCACATATTTTACAAAAAGATAAATACATAACTTTGAAAAAGGAAACGGAATCGTTTTTGAAACGTTAGGGATTTTTTTTTTGTCTTGTGTTAGTTGTCAAAGATTCCCTCTGATTGATCTTTTGGCATAAAGTCACAAGCGCAGAGACTTATTTTATCAGTATCATACTGAGTAACTAACTGTATTTTTTAAGTAACAAAGTATTATTCATATGGTAGTGAGCCCCAAGAAAGAAAAAGAAAAATTTAGAGAATGCCATAAGTATCAGTCGGACGATATTAATAAATGTTACTTTTATATTTTTAACTAGCGTCACACAACTCATACTTTCAGCAGCCAAGCATCGAGAGAGCAGGTTCCTTGTAACTCACTCCTTGAATGTTCACGCGCATGCGCCTAAATGGTCGTCCGTTACAGTTCTGATTTGATTAGCGTTTTCCAGTTATTTGTCTGAATTCAATTACTTCTGAATTAACTAGACAATTAATTCCCTATTCGTTATAAACGAATTATTTGGTTGTGTTGCAACTTGAGACATCCTACTATTAAAAAAGGATGAAACTAGTTCTTTGTTTATTAGGGAACTCAATACCAGTGGCATGTATGTTAAGAGAGGGTGATAAAATTGAATTAGACAAAAATTCAAAGAGTATAGCAGGGTAAGCATGGGCCGGATGCCCCTCGGGAATGTTGGGCTGATATTTTTACCTTGACATCACTACTACGAGAAAATATTTTGTAAGTTATCACACATAAATTAATTATTCGAATTTTGAAAAAAAAAATTTTCTTTAATATAAAAAATCTTTGTTTTGCTTTCTTTATGTGCTAGATACTGCAAAGAAGTATTAAATGAAACATTATTGAATATTTGCAGTGAGTAATATACTAAAATATTCCAAATTAAAGATTCAAAAATATAAAATGACATATTGAGACACTATCACGGAATTTTTTTTATAAATACCCCTTACTATGCTCTAACATACATTTTGTTCAAAATTTTTGGAAGGGTAGAACAGTGAAAAAATTTTTTAATAACTATGTATATATAAATATTAGAGAGGCTATGCATGTAATTGTACTCCAATTTTTTATGATATTGTTAATAATTGCTTACTCAAAACGCCAATAATTCAGTTTTTATTTTGATTTGGTACAATGACACTTAATTATCACTTAATTTATATTTTATTAACACACATTTATAACTACATCATGAAGTCATTATTGTTTACGTAATTACTGCTTTTACTAGAACAATTTTTATATTACAGGTAAAATTAATATTTACGAAATTAATAATTAAGTATTAGCGGCCAAATAACCCAGGCAGCCTTCGCCATCGGAATGATGTAATGATTTCTGACTGGCGGCGGCTCGGCGACGTAGTTCCCAAATGTTTATAAACATTAAACACCAGCCGATATGATTTATATTTCCATTACTAACGCGGCCTTCCTGACAGGAACTGTAAATTATAAACAAACACAGCATTGCTTCGATTTGGCAATGATTTGATTTCTTTACTCTCAACATTAACAGTTCTCGTTCAAGTACATGTTTTGTGATCAAAATGCAACAAAACATTATTCAAGAGATTGCTGAAAATTAAACTTTGACGGTTTCCGTTTTCAGGCTTGTTCCATACATGCGTACGTGACTTTTTACCATCTAAACTTTTGTTTAACTTTGTCAAGATAAAATAGAGGTCATTCATTCCATTCATTGATGTATATGACCTACCACAAGGTATTTGGTATTAAGCTATAGATCTGATTTAAATTGCAACTAGAATTTTAGTTTTCCGTTGGAAATTAAATTAATCCAACGTGAACAAAACACACTTCATACACACAATTTTTCATCAATGTAATTGTTCTGCTGTTCCGTCAGGATCTGCGACGCTGACGTGATTTGATACAAGAGTGCATGTCAAAAGCTGTTCTACTAAATTCGGTGACTATGTCGGGTTTGCTGTTCCGCCAGATTCTTTAGTTCTGACGTGATAAGAATTATTTTTCCATCAGGTTCTGCGACACTGACGTGATAGGAATTATTTTTCCATCAGGTTCTGCGACACTGACGTGATAAGAATTATTTTTTCATCAGGTTCTACGACACTGACGTGATAAGAATTCATACTAGATGTTCCGTCAGGTTCAGTGACGCTGACGTGATTACCCAATGTTTGCTTTTCCATCAGGTTCTGCGACGCTGATGTGAATGAATTTTATTAATTATTTTTTTTTTTTACTACGATCAAATTAATCATAAATGGGTCTGAGTACTTACAATTATTCTGCCATGGTTTCACCAGCTTCTAATAAAGAAAGCAAGTACTCCATGTCGGTCTCGGTCGACCATTCCGAGGGCCATTTACGCAACTGCTCTTTGGCGGCCTTCGTGATTAGATTTTTCCCCAATCGTCGAATGTCATATCGCCCTTCTTGTGTAATTTCAGCGATTTCATACGGTCCCATATGTTCATAACTTAGTTTACTTTTGTGCATGGTGGAATCTCTGTGCACTAACACTATATCGCCTATTTCAAACTGGCGATTGTCTCGTCGTTTGGCATTGAGTTTCTCGAAATTTGGAGTATTACTTCCTAACGCTTTTCTTACCTTTTCCCTATCCGCATTAATATTTCGCACGGGTCGGATATCGTCTGCTAAATTTTGAACTACATATTGAATCAGAGGAGTTGCAGCTTTTATACCTATTAAAGCCTGTATAGGAGTCATTTTTATTGATGTTTGAAAAATGGTGTTTAATACAAGTTAAATTTTCCAAAGACTGTTCGATCATTCTGACCTAATATCTGTCTCTATACGTAATAGATTCATAATTGTTCACATATACCTTTCAACTTGTCCGTTACCGCGATGTACGTCAGAACTTACATAGTGATAACTTACTCCCCACGAATCAAAATATCGTGCGATCTCTAAATTTTGAAAATTTCGCCCTGCATCAGCAACTATTAACTTGGGTGCTCCAAATAAAGAAAAGAAATTGACCTTTAGTTTTTTTTTAGATGTTACAGTCTTTAGTTGCAACAATAAACAGTACTTGGTAAATGCATCAATTAGTACTAGAACATGTCTATAACCATCCGTAGAAACGTTTAGTGGACCTAAGCAATCGGCATATATGGTATGTAAAGGCTCATCGAGTTTGTGCAAGGGCCCAACGTAACCTTGCAAAGGACCTGTACGCGTTTTCTTTACTGCGCACACCAAACAATGTTTAATGTAATGTTTAATGTAATTATTAACAAAATTTCGAACTCTAAGAAACCAAAAATGTTGTTTTATGCTTTCTAAGGTTTTCTCAAGGCCAATATGACACTGTTCATCATGAAAAATTCGTAATAACCCTAAGCGATTTTGCCTTGGTACAAACCATCTTAATATTTTAGTCCCGTCTGACAGAATTTCTTGATGCAAGAGCATCCCGTTCTTTTCTACGTATTGCTTGGGATCTAATTTTCCTTCCCTTAATAAAGTTAACATATTTTGGGTTTCAGCGTTACCTCTCTGTGCAATGCGCATCTAATCATTATGAGCAACTCGACGCACATTTACTGGAGGGTTTATACTTAGAAAATCTACATGTGGTAATGAACTTCCTTTACGATAGTTTAGAGTAACATCAAAGTCCTGCATAAAAGACCATCGAGCTACGCGAGGTATCAATGACTTTTTATTCGCAGTTGATTTGACAGCATTTAACGAAATCCGGCTTTTTGTAAAGCTGCAAGAACCAATTTTAGAGACTGTATTTCCTCTTCAGGTGTTTCCGAAGGTATTAAAATATCATCTAAGTACACTAGGGCTATGGTATCTTTAAGGTGACCTAACGCTTTCATTAATGCTCGCTGAAATACCGCCGGCACATTCGCTAAACCAAAAGGCATACGTAAATAATCGTAATGACCGTCAGGCGTTACGAAAGATGTTTTTTCGATTGACTCGGTACTTATTGGTATCTGGTGAAACCCAGACGCCAAATCTAGTGACGTGAAATATTTTCCCTTTTCCCAAACGATCTATTTGATCTTGAATTACAGGCAGAGGAAAACGATCTTTTACAGTGTGGGAATTTAACACACAAACGGTAAGTGCCTTCTTTCTTCCGTACTAAAAGCATTGGACTAGCATACGGTGATTCACTCTCTCTAATAATTTTGTTACTAAGTAACTCGTGAATAATTTCCCTAACAGCGGATCTTTCTGTTAACGATAACCGAGGCGGCGGTCTGTTGACAATGTGATTATCGATAAGTCAAATGCTTAATTCTGCTGTATTGATTGCCGGAATATTATAGTCAGTTATTAAATCGCTAAACTGATCTAACACAGACTTGATTTGTTCTACGTATTCTTGAGTCGCGACATAATCGGGTGATTGTTCGCTGAGATGCGTCCCTTCCAACACTCGACGTATATCGGGGATTTGTTTCCGCTTTATAACTGTTCCTGTTACGTCAGTAATATCAACTAATTCAGGATCTTGGTATAAGTTACAGCCGACTATCACATCGAAATCTAAAATGTTATTAGGAACAATCAAAAATACTAACTCGGTTTTTACTCCGGTAATTTCTACATAGGTTTTAAATTGCTCTTTCACTTCTATAGTACCGGGTAATATTCCACGCACAATAGAAGAACACATTTCGATTTTGTTTAAAAACATAGAACGATATTTTTCAGCGATCAGTGACATCTGACCCTGTATCGATAAGACCTTGAAATTCGATACCGTCTAAATATACACTCGTGGGTAGGACTGTTTTGCCTACTGTACAGAAATTTACTTTGCGTCTTTGTTCGATTGCTCTTTTAAGTAAAACAATCTTTCTCATAATGGCCCGCCTTAGCACAAAAGGAACACGTGACTTGATTAATAGTACTTAGTCCCGCAACAGTTTCATCCCTAACTAAGCCTCTAATATGTTTCTAATTTTTCTTGTGACATTGGCTTCTGATATGCCCTAATTTACCACATACATGACATTTGATATTTTTACGGTTGTTACCTAGTGATTCAGAAAACTTTCGTTTCTTAAATGAACTCATTTCAAAGCTAGTGTCAATATCGTCCCGCGCCCTTTTTGTATAAGCGGTTAAATATGCGAGCAATTCTGAAATCGTTTTACAGTCCCTTGACATCGTGGCGTAGCGGACATGTGACTCAATAATGCCATGAACAATTATTTCTACAAGATCTTGTTCTTGCCAAGACACACAAATTTTTCAATAAAGATGACTTTTTATGAACATAAGCGTCATACGTATTACATTGGCTACTATCAAAATTAGATGCCTCAGTTAACAAACGACCCAAATTGCGACGCGGCGGAAAAGCGTCAGTAAATTCTCTTTTAAAAGTACTCCAATCTCTTACCTCAGGCTTCCATTCGTCAAACCATTTTCGTGCATTTTGAATCATAAACCGGCCCAGCCGTACTAATATTTCCACATCGGACCAAGACAATTCAGTTTTTATCTTCTCTACTTGCTCTATCCATTTCGCTGCTTCATCCGTCTCCGGGTGAAAGATTGGAAGATCCACTTGATCGGGGGTTGGTTTGTTAGCCCTCAAAACCTTCACGAGCTCAGACACCAACTTCTCCATTTTCTCACCAATATAATCAGGATACACACTGCTGTGAAGGAACTGAGCACTATCCCACTTCTGATGTTAATTATTGCTTACTCAAAACGTCAATAATTCAGTTTTTATTTTGATTTGGTACAATGACACTTAATTATCACTTAATTTATATTTTATTAACACACATATATAACTACATCATGGTCATTATTGTTTACGTAATTACTGCTTTTATTAGAACAATTTTTATATTACAGGTAAAATTAATATTTACGAAATTAATAATTAATTATTAGCGGCCAAATAACCCAGGCAGCCTTCGCCATCGGAATGATGTAATGAATTCTGGCTGGCATGGCGACGGCTCGGCGACGTAGTTCCCAAATGTTTATAAACATTAAACACCAGCCGATATGATTTATATTTCCATTACTAACAATATAGTTTTAATAATAATAATAATAATTATAATTTTAATATTCTAAATATTAACTATTAGTAACTCTATAATAATAATTAAAAGATAAGTATAATTATAATATTGTAACGAAATTATTAACTTTATTTATTCTTCAATTTTCCTATATGTATATGTAACCATATAATATTATAATAATAGTATAAACATAATGATAAAAACTTATTATAAACAAATGTAGAGACAAATTAACTGTTTAGTATGGTTATAAAAAAAATGTAGAGTTAAATTAACTGTTTAGTAACTCTACATTTTTTTATAACCATATTGTTTATATGCGGCAAGGGCATTAAAGGCAAGGATAACGAGCGCCCGCTTTATACGTAATTACCAATTATGTGTACTCCAACACGCGGCAAGTTAAAACGTGTTTATATTATTTTGACCTCAAATTCATGTCTATGCGTATTTTTCTTTAGTGTACTTTTACGAAGTCGAGTTATTACAATGCTGACTGTTGTACAATTCAGTAATAATTGTTTTCGTGTAAATATTAAAGTGAGAAAAAAATAGTAGTATTATAGTGATTTTATACATAAAAAAATGTTTTCTTAACTGCCCCTCAAGTCACTGAAGTATAATCCGATCTTCTTGGACCTAGAAGAGAAGGATGATGTGGACACTGGGACCTTCGTCAAAAGGAAGACAGACTGGGAATTGTTCCGTGCAGCAATGCAAAGGAACATTGCACATATTCCCTGGATTGAATCCGAGGAAGATGTGGAGAGAGCCATCACCTCTATGGAAAATCAGATCCAGGAAGCGATGGAGGAAAGCACCACAGAGACGGAGACCAGAAGGGCACCAGCGCCGATGGCAAACCTCACGGAGGACCTCAGGCAGCTGATTCGGGACAGACGAAGGACGAAGAAAAGGGCCCAAAGGACTAGACTCCCTAAGGACAGGCACGCGTATAACACGCTGAACAGGAGAGTCAAAGCTGCCCTCCAGGAACACCGTCAAGAAGGATGGCAGCGTCACCTGGAATCGCTGGACCCACAGGACAGGAGCATCTGGTATACCCAGCGTGCTCTGCGGAACAGGCCGAAACCAATGTCCCCAATCCGCGGAGAGAATGGGATTGTCTACACTCGCCAGGAAAAGCCGACGTGGAACGCAGAGTGCGTCGGTTGCTCCGCCTGCCAGACGATGATCACATCCGTCCGACGACTCCAGAGGAGGTCAAGGAGATTCTAAGGAGCATAAAGCCGAGGAAAGCTCCTGGATGTGACAAGATCGGAAACATCGCCCTCAAGAAGCTATCCAGGAAAGGGGTGGCAGCCCTGGTGAATATCATCAACGGGATCTTGATGCTCAGATACTTTCCGGATAGGTGGAAGAAGGCCGACGTCATAGTCATCCCGAAGCCAGGTAAGGAACTAATCTTTCCCTCTTCTTACAGGCCCATCAGCCTACTCTCAGCTGTGAGCAAGGTAGCCGAGCGCGTCATCTTGAGAAGAATAGAAGAGGAAACCGAAGAGCTCCAAATCATCCCGGATGAACAGTTCGCGTACAGGACAGGACATAGTACGGAACTCCAAGTGCTCAGGATCACCGAAGAAGTCACCAAAGGTTTCAACCAAAGACAGGTCACGGCGACGCTACTCCTGGACGTTGCGAAGACTTTCGACAGGGTCTGGCACGATGGTCTACTAGCTAAAATGATGAGTATGGGTTATCCCATTGCACTCGTCAAACTAGTTAGATCATACCTGCACGGGAGACAGATGCGAGTGAAGATCAGGGACTGTGTGTCCACGTATCGACCGATGGAAGCCGGAGTCCCCCAAGCATCTGTGCTGCACCCCATCTGTTCGCTGTCGTCACCTCTGATCTCCCAAGGGCCGAAGACACCGCAATGGTACTCTACGCGGACGACACGGCCATCACGGCCAGATCCTGGAGAGCGAGAACAGCCACCAGAAGACTCCAAGAGTCAGCCTCTCTTCTGGAAGAATGGTGTATCAAGTGGAAAGTCGCAGTCAACGCGGAGAAAAGCCAGACGATTCTCTTCAGGAAAGGACGCAAGGAAACCCCCACAGGACACGTCTCCATGTCCACGTCCAATGGCACGATTCCGTCAAGTACCTTGGCGTAATCATGGATAAAGGCCTGACATGGAGACAGAACACCGAAGCCATCGTGGTAAAGGCCAAGCGGACGAGAGCTTTCATCTACCCGATGGTAGGGAACCAGAGCAGGCTCAGCTTGAGGACAAACTTCTGCTAGTCAAAGCACTCATCAGACCACAGCTGACCTACGCCTTCGTAGCATGGGGATACCAAGCGAAGACCTATCTGAAGAAGATCCAAGCCGTGGAAAACGTGGCCATCAGGACAGCGGTGGGCGCACCATGGTACGTTAGAAACGCTGACATCTTCAGGGACCTGGAGTACACACCAGTCACCGAAATCATTCGGGATAGAGCGAAGAAACTGTACACCTTAGCTGAGGAGCACAGGAACCCGCTGATCAGGGAGGCCACCTCCTATGATCCGGCCGACGCACCGAGGCACAAGAGGCCGAAGGTACAGTTACTACGGGTAAGTATAACTAATCCTTTCCTTACAGATGGACCAAACCCACGAAAAAGACATGACAGGACCAACCACCCTCCCACAAACCTTGCGGGCGCCGGTCAGTAAACCGACCAGTGCCCGTTGTCCCCCTGGCTCCGTGAAGGACGAAAGTGCTAAGAAAGCGTTTAGGCCTTCACCTCCTAGAGCTACACAGTTCATCCTCACCTTGTCCGATGATCCAGATGACATATGTCAATTGACACTTTGTGTACTGGCAGTCAATCCCAAGTCACAGAATATCCACACAGTCCCTGACAGACAGATGACTACCCCCGGGGGTGACAAGCTGGCGAAGAAAGAAGACGAAGACAGAAGAGCGCCAGAAGAGGCCCTAGCCAGCAGGGTTCATCAATCAGGACCCAGGGAGGTTGGCCGAAATCTTCGGCACCGCTCATATTTGAGAGTGGGGCCGTTCGTAAAGTAAGCTAACCCGCCCTGCACGAGGCCCATCCAGGTCTACAGAGATGATTAGGGTAAAAAGACAATAGTCCTGCCTGGCCCTAGCATCCGAGACTGTCATCATGCCAAATGGATATTGGCGCGAGTAAAGAGAGACTGAGGCCCTACAGTTTATTGTGGAATCCGAACCACATCTAGGGCATCGACAGTTCTCGTCCATCTTAAGCTGAAACAAATTACAAATAAAATTTCTAACTTGCTCCGGGATGGATCGAAAATCGATATTTGGTACCGAGTAAATGGCTATAGGCGTTTTACCCACTCGGCTATCATGCCCATTGTAGTAATATTTCAGGCAGATTTAGTAATTAATCTTAATGAAAATGCAGAGCGAAAAAAATCCCAAATGTGTAATTATAATTTTTTTATCACTGTTCTACCCTTCCGAAAATATTGAACAAAATATATGTTATAGAGCATTTAAAAAAAATCGCGCAGTAGTGTGATAATTTACAAAATATTTTCTCTTAGTAGTGTGATCTAAAGGTGAAAATATCAGCTCAACATTCCCGAGGGGCATCCGGCCCATGTTTACCCTGCTATACTCTTATTTGTATATACTGATTTCTCTCCTAATTTAGCTTTAAAATAATATTAACGACATTCATTCATTCTCGAGAAATAAATAAAATAGTGTTCGCTTTACTGCATAATTTTACTTACTACTGGAAAAAAAACAGTTATAGTTATTTTATTACATTACAATTAAAAACAGGAATTAATTTTTTTTACAACTACAAATAACATATCGTACGATATATACAATATGTATATCAAAAAGAAAAGTAGGAAAATTAGATGACAAATGAAAGTATAATGGTAAATATAATTCATTGATTTTAAAGCAGTATAACTTTCGTCAATATGCTCTTATACCTCTTTGGCAGCTGAATCTTCAACTTTGAAGTTTTATCGTGAATCCTAATATTAAAATATTTTCCAAATATTAATTTTACAGTAAATTACTGTTTGATGGATCAATGGTCCAGATGTATTTTGGTTCATGACCCAGGATCATTATCTAAAATACATCTCAGAAAAAACTTTAGTTGATACAAAACATAAGTGAACCTGATAGAGATAGAGATTCAAGAAAAATCGAAAATTTATTTCATTATATCAGAGCAAAATATTTTTTACCCTTAAAATAATATCTGAGGGAATATTTTTGTTCTAAAATAATCATTTTTTTTTTCACAATCGTGTTTTGTAACCATTGATTGGTCCTCAGCAAAAGTTTGTGTTTTTTGCCTTGGTAATATTATTTTTCTAAAAAAAGACAATTTCAATGTTTTGTAATTTTTAGTGAAATTTGTAAAACATTTGCAATAGATAAAATAAAAATTACAAAAAAACTATCGAGTAGCAATTTATAAGTTTGTTGCTCACCTTCCAACTATCTTAGAAAATCAAATAGAATAATAGTATCCGTATGTATATATTAGTTAAAACGTAGTCGGTATAGTCGGATAAAAATAAAAGACGGTTATTTTCACTTTGTCGACGTTTCGATTAATTATTTAATCTTCTTCAGGACTTAAGTGAAACAAACCTCCAATATTCACATTTCACAAATGAGTGTCGTAAACATAAAAACAACAGAGTTATAATACCCGATTGTTTACATTGGGTATTATAACTGTTGTTTTTATGTTTACGACACTTTCATTTGTGAAATGTGAATATTGGAGGTTTGTTTCACTTAAGTCCTGAAGAAGATTAAATAATTAATCGAAACGTCGACAAAGTGAAAATAACCGTCTTTTATTTTTATCCGACTATACCGACTACGTTTTAACTAATCTTAGAAAATCTAGATTTTTATCCATCTGAAGAAGAACTGCTTAATTTCATAATCTTAGAATTAGTAAATGCTATGGAGGGAACATTTTCTGGAGAACCAACAGTGACTGTTTTTGAAGAACTGTTGCTCTTTGCTGAAAGAACACAGGACATCTGATCATCAGATACAGCAGTTAAAGTGGATAATGTGGACATGAGTGATGGATACCTGATTCTAAAAATAAATCAATTGGGTTTAGTGTTGATGTGAACAAAAATTAAATGTGCTGTTTTAAACAATTTAAAAAAACAAATAAAAGTATTGACACTGTTAACAGTAATACAATTATTCCAACTTTTCACTTTTACATGGTGCCACAGAAATTAAATATACAGACCATATCTTTTTCTCATGGTTTTTCTAAATAAAAATTAAATAAAATATTTCTACATTCTCTTGAACATTTTCTGTATATTGTAGCATACTGACATTTTATATATTATTTTTTTCGTAATATTAAGTTATTTAATAACATTTTAAAAGTAAAATTGATATATCACCTATTCTACCTAAAGTTCGTTCGACCCTGTATATTATGTGCTGTATAATACATACAATTTTGATATCTTATACATCATCATATTTCTGTGCTTAACCAAATAATTTAGTAACATTTTGTTTTAAAACTGTAATAAAACAGATTCTATAACACATGATAGTTTACCAACCTGTCACAATCACCCTGTTATGACTGATATGACTCAATTTTAATAATTCATGCCATTTTACATATGTGCCACATTTGAATTAAACATTTTGCCTAACAGAAGTTATCGTGTTTATAAAAAAAACATAAGACAAACGCAGTTAACATTTTTTTAATTATTATTTCATATTTGATTTCAGCATGTTATGACGATTTTTTGTATATATATTTTTTCTTTTTATGATGATTATTAAAAAAATTTGTCCCATTATAATATTTTTTTTAAATCAATAGTTGTATAACAGGTAATTGTTTATTGATTTTACTAATTATTTCAATATTATTTCAAACTTAATTTTATAATAATTATGTTATCTATAACAATAGTTACTTCGTATATTATACATAATAATATTAAAACATACCTCTAGGTACTTACTTTTTTCACCAAGAGTATGTTTTTTGACATCCTGAGAATATTTCAACGGATAAATTATTGTGCTGAAATGCACTGACAATTATAAATTGATAGAAGAAAAGCAAAAAGAAAAGTAAAAAATATTAAAATAATTGTTGGCGAAATATGATAATACCGAGGAACTCTTGGGAGGATGATTGTTTCCTTAGCTGTAAATAAGAAAAAGAAAACAACTTAATTTGGAAGTTATTGAAAAAAAACTATGTTCAGATGAATTTCAAATTGTATACACATACTAATTTTTTTTATGACAGAATGATAACTACCAAACTCCTGTTTTGCTTAGAAGAACTTGGTAACTCGGGCACTTCTATGTCCTTAAGATAAACTCAGCCACTAGGTATATTGATATATCATACGATGTGAAGTGTTTGGAGCATACAACACTCATCAGTCATCATTAGGAATATTTTCTTTTCCCAAATATCTCAAAATACGAGAACCATATGTGTTAAGATATAGCTTCGGGTATTTATCGGTATAGCAAAATCTATGCAATTTAATTTATTTTTTTAGTTTTTATTATGTTGCAAAACAAGATAAATATGGTGGCAAGACTTTAGTATCGGGTTTCTTTCTATTTTGTTTTTATAACTTTTTTTACCGCGATATTCATGTTCGCCTGTCTGCAATTGCGCAGATAGCAGTGAGTTGGGAGAGAGTATTCTGTAGACGTTGGTGTCAAGTGCTGTGCTAATTATTGCTTTTTTTTTCTTCATACCTAATTACAACTGCAAACTGCAACTCAATTCAAGGGACGCCCATTTTAACACCTTACAACTTTGCACATCACCGAGGATTTGAAAAGTAGGCGAACATTCGTTTTGTTTCTTTTCCTCATATCTTTTTTAACGTCATACCGCTTTAGAATTCACGCAAAATTATTTTCTGCAAAGAACCAGATTACCTATTATTCACAGGCTAAAATTAACATAAAGGTTTGGTCCTTCGCCCCATGATTTGTTTTATTTAATATCGCATCTAATATTTATACTTCATATATATATATATATATATATATATATATATATATATATATATATATATATATATATATATATATAAATATATATATAATATATTAAGTATAAATATTAGATGCGATATTAAATAAAACAAATCATGGGGCGAAGGACCAAACCTTTATGTTAATTTTAGCCTGTGAATAATAGGTAATCTGGTTCTTTGCAGAAAATAATTTTGTGCGAATTCTAAAGCGGTATGACGTTAAAAAAAGATATGAGGAAAAGAAACAAAACGAATGTTCGCCTACTTTTCAAATCCTCGGTGATGTGCAAAGTTGTAAGGTGTTAAAATGGGCGTCCCTTGAATTGAGTTGCAGTTTGCAGTTGTAATTAGGCATGAAGAAAAAAAAGCAATAATTAGCACAGCACTTGACACCAACGTCTACAGAATACTCTCTCCCAACTCACTGCTATCTGCGCAATTGCAGACAGGCGAACATGAATATCGCGGTAAAAAAAAGTTATAAAAACAAAATAGAAAGAAACCCGATACTAAAGTCTTGCCACCATATTTATCTTGTTTTGCAACATAATAAAAACTAAAAAATAAATTAAATTGCATAGATTTTGCTATACCGATAAATACCCGAAGCTATATCTTAACACATATGGTTCTCGTATTTTGAGATATTTGGGAAAAGAAAATATTCCTAATGATGACTGATGAGTGTTGTATGCTCCAAACACTTCACATCGTATGATATATCAATATACCTAGTGGCTGAGTTTATCTTAAGGACATAGAAGTGCCCGAGTTACCAAGTTCTTCTAAGCAAAACAGGAGTTTGGTAGTTATCATTCTGTCATAAAAAAAATTAGTATGTGTATACAATTTGAAATTCATCTGAACATAGTTTTTTTCAATAACTTCCAAATTAAGTTGTTTTCTTTTTCTTATTTACAGCTAAGTAAACAATCATCCTCCCAAGAGTTCCTCGGTATTATCATATTTCGCCAACAATTATTTTAATATTTTTTACTTTTCTTTTGCTTTTCTTCTATCAATTTATAATTGTCAGTGCATTTCAGCACAATAATTTATCCGTTGAAATATTCTCAGGATGTCAAAAAACATACTCTTGGTGAAAAAAGTAAGTACCTAGAGGTATGTTTTAATATTATTATGTATAATATACGAAGTAACTTATGTTATAGATAACATAATTATTATAAAATTAAGTTTGAAATAATATTGAAATAATTAGTAAAATCAATAAACAATTACCTGTTATACAACTATTGATTTAAAAAAAATATTATAATGGGACAAATTTTTTTAATAATCATCATAAAAGAAAAAATATATATACAAAAAATCGTCATAACATGCTGAAATCAAATATGAAATAATAATTAAAAAAAATGTTAACTGCGTTTGTCTTATGTTTTTTTTATAAACACGATAACTTCTGTTAGGCAAAATGTTTAATTCAAATGTGGCACATATGTAAAAATGGCATGAATTATTAAAATTGAGTCATATCAGTCATACAGGGTGATTGTGACAGGTTGGTAAACTATCATGTGTTATAGAATCTGTTTTATTACAGTTTTAAAACAAAATGTTACTAAATTATTTGGTTAAGCACAGAAATATGATGATGTATAAGATATCAAAATTGTATGTATTATACAGCACATAATATACAGGGTCGAACGAACTTTAGGTAGAATAGGTTCAATTTTACTTTAAAATGTTATTAAATAACTTAATATTACGAAAAAATAATATATAAAATGTCAGTATGCTACAATATACAGAAAATGTTCAAGAGAATGTAGAAATATTTTATTTAATTTTTATTTAGAAAAACCATGAGAAAAAGATGTGGTCTGTATATTTAATTTCTGTGGCACCATGTAAAAGTGAAAAGTTGGAATAATTGTATTACTGTTAACAGTGTCAATACTTTTATTTGTTTTTTTAAATTGTTTAAAACAGCACATTTAATTTTTGTTCACATCAACACTAAACCCAATTAATTTATTTTTAGAATCAGGTATCCATCACTCATGTCCACATTATCCAGTTTAACTGCTGTATCTGATGATCAGATGTCCTGTGTTCTTTCAGCAAAGAGCAACAGTTCTTCAAAAACAGTCACTGTTGGTTCTCCAGAAAATGTTCCCTCCATAGCATTTACTAATTCTAAGATTATGAAATTAACCAGTTCTTCTTCAGATGGATAAAAATCTAGATTTTCTAAGATAGTTGGAAGGTGAGCAACAAACTTATAAATTGCTACTCGATAGTTTTTTTTGTAATTTTTATTTTATTCATTGCAAATGTTTTACAAATTTCACTAAAAATTACAAAACATTGAAATTGTCTTTTTTAGAAAAATAATATTACCAAGGCAAAAAAACACAAACTTTTGCTGAGGACCAATCAATGGTTACAAAACACGATTGTGAAAAAAAAATGATTATTTTAGAACAAAAATATTCCCTCAGATATTATTTTAAGGGTAAAAAATATTTTGCTCTGATATAATGAAATAAATTTTCGATTTTGCTTGAATCTCTATCTCTATCAGGTTCACTATTGTTTTGTATCAACTAAAGTTTTTCTGAGATGTATTTTAGATAATGATCCTGGGTCATGAACCAAAATACATCTGGACCATTGATCCATCAAACAGTAATTTACTGTAAAATTAATATTTGGAAAATATTTTAATATTAGGATTCACGATAAAACTTCAAAGTTGAAGATTCAGCTGCCAAAGAGGTATAAGAGCATATTGACGAAAGTTATACTGCTTTAAAATCAATGAATTATATTTACCATTATACTTTCATTTGTCATCTAATTTTCCTACTTTTCTTTTTTGATATACATATTGTATATATCGTACGATATGTTATTTGTAGTTGTAAAAAAAATTAATTCCTGTTTTTAATTGTAATGTAATAAAATAACTATAACTGTTTTTTTTTTCCAGTAGTAAGTAAAATTATGCAGTAAAGCGAACACTATTTTATTTATTTCTCGAGAATGAATGAATGTCGTTAATATTATTTTAAAGCTAAATTAGGAGAGAAATCAGTATATACAAATAAGAGTATAGCAGGGTAAACATGGGCCGGATGCCCCTCGGGAATGTTGAGCTGATATTTTCACCTTTAGATCACACTACTAAGAGAAAATATTTTGTAAATTATCACACTACTGCGCGATTTTTTTTAAATGCTCTATAACATATATTTTGTTCAATATTTTCGGAAGGGTAGAACAGTGATAAAAAAATTATAATTACACATTTGGGATTTTTTTCGCTCTGCATTTTCATTAAGATTAATTACTAAATCTGCCTGAAATATTACTACAATGGGCATGATAGCCGAGTGGGTAAAACGCCTATAGCCATTTACTCGGTACCAAATATCGATTTTCGATCGCCCCATGATTTGTTTTATTTAATATCGCAGGAAGAAAAGGATAATGGGTATTGCCCGCAAAAAAGGATGAATACGTCGACACGTGTTTCTTGAAAGACCCCGTGTTTACAGGGCAGCTATAGTTGCCTCCGTGGCCATATTGTCTGATGCCCTGTAAACACGGGGTCTTTCAATTGCAGCCACAAATGTGCGACTGGCTTCCTGTCAGTGGTTTCTTTTTGTGTTGTTGAACCTAAGTTGTACCTATCCTTACAACTTATAGCCGTCATGATTACGAGTAGTGACTCAAAAACACGTGTCGACGGATTCATCCTTTTTTTGCGGGCAATACCCATTATCCTTTTCTTCCTGTTACATCTCATCCCGCAGTGACCTTCTATTCTTTGTTATATATATATATATATATATATATATATATATATATATATATATATATATATATATATATATATATATATATATATATATATATATATATATATATATATATATATATATATATATATATATATATATATATTTATATATATATATATTGTTGTTTTTCAGGTTTTCGCGGGTGGTGAATGTTAAATTCGTTTTCCGGGTATACTCCCGCGTAGGTGATAGGCCCCGAGAGGGACCGTGGTTGTCTGAACGACGTTTCGGCAGAATATATATATATATATATATATATATATATATATATATATATATATATATATATATATATATATATATATTTATTCAGTTAAATCTAACAAAGCCGCAGTAAATTTCTTCAAAGTTAAGAATTTTTGTCTGCGCATGCATCGTATCTTAGCAACGACTCACGCCTTCTAGACTTTATTGACAGTTTTTTGGTAATAAATTATTACCAATAATCGAAAGCCTTCAAAGAACATTGTTCAGGTCCGCACTTAGGTCAAGATACCGCTTTAGCTATTTTCCAGGCAAACAATGTCCGCCGGTGATAAACTTAAAATGTCAAATCATTACCGCACTATAGAAATTAATCGTATTCAGGAATTATTAAAATTAGCTCAAACAGCTAAAAAATGTGATTCTTTTCATTCACAATTTATTCAAACATATGAAACTATCAGAGATATTCAAGAGTCTTTTAGTAAACTTCATAACTCGGTTTTTAATTATTTACCAGTCGATGACGATGAGAAATTCGCAAATCAGGATCAAATTCGTACCGAATTTGAAAAGATTTTTTTATAGTGTCAAAGCTATTTATTATGATTTATTTAAACGAAATAAAAAATATAATAGACAAGGATTCTAATTTACCACGACCGAAACTATCTCAATTAAGATTAATCAAGTTTAATGGAGATATTAAAAATTTCACTTCTTTTATGGATGTCTTACTTGCCTGTTTAGAAGGCCCACCAAAAAATTTAGTTCAGACTCATCCTTTAACTTCCGCAAGTTATACTGTTGCCTACGAAATTTTAAAAACTAGATTTTCAAATAAACGTTTGCTAGCTACATTCCACTGGAATGAAATTGAAAATTCACCGCGCTTAACTAATAAAAACTCGCCTGCACTCAGATGTCTTCTAGATACTTTCACTGAAAATATAGCCGCACTTAAAAATTTGGAATTTTCTGTAGACAAATGGGACTTCATTTTAACGAATATGCTTTTAAAATGTTTAGATCCTACATTAATATCTAGGTTTAAAACACAATATGGATGTACAGCTATGCCAAGTTTTGAAGCTTTAAAATAGTTTATTTCGAAATAGTGTATAGCTTATGAAACCATTTCTTATACTTCCAGTTTTTCTATTCCGCGTCCCAAAAATTATATTAACGATCGATATAAAAATAGTTCGCCTCAAAATTTCTCGCAAAATTCAATTCGTAAAAGTAGCTCTTTTTTAACCGCAACTAAACAAAATAATAACAGCCGTAGTTGCATATTTTGTATTACATATGATCATTTAATTTATACTTGTCCTATTTTGCTCGGTAAGAATCCTCATGAACGCTATAATTTAATTAAACAACACAGATTATGTGTAAATTGTTTAAGTAGTCATATGTTTCAAAATTATAATTCAAATTCTACATGTAAAACTTGCAATCAGCGACATCACTCTTTATTACATTACCCACGTAATATTCGACCAACCAATCCTAATACGAATATATCTCGAGTCTCCTCTGAACAAAATACTTCATCTAAAACTCCAATTATTGAAAATGATCAAACGCAAAATTCAAATCACGAATTTAGAACCAACAACGAAATCGTAGCGCCCAGTCCTGTGTTACACTATTTTGCTCGGTAAGAATCCTCATGAACGCTATAATTTAATTAAACAACACAGATTATGTGTAAATTGTTTAAGTAGTCATATGTTTCAAAATTATAATTCAAATTCTACATGTAAAACTTGCAATCAGCGACATCACTCTTTATTACATTACCCACGTAATATTCGACCAACCAATCCTAATACGAATATATCTCGAGTCTCCTCTGAACAAAATACTTCATCTAAAACTCCAATTATTGAAAATGATCAAACGCAAAATTCAAATCACGAATTTAGAACCAACAACGAAATCGTAGCGCCCAGTCCTGTGTTACACACTTTTTGTCAGTTTGGAAATGTAAACAATAATAACGTGGTACTTTTGTCCACAGTTCAACTAAATATTTGCGACGGGTTTGTAAATTTTCAAACGGCCCCGTGCAATTTTAGATTCTGATAGTGAATCGTGTTATATTTCGAAAAATTGTGTGCAACGTTTGGGTTTAAATGTAAAACAATAGTAGTTTTTTTATTTGCACTGCAGATCAAGTCAGTTATGATCTAGTTTAGTTATTCTCATCATTGATTGGTTTAGAAAGTGTCTTTTAAAATGTCAAACCAATCAAAAACAAAAATTAACTGAACTGATCTGAAACATAATGCAATTAAAAAACTACTAATGTTATAATAATATTTCTGGCTTAGGAATGAAAACTAATGCAAATATTGGTTAGGTTATATTTACGATTAGACCTCTAAATAACATGTTTCCTACGTATGATATTCACGACTGATATATCCGATTAACCAAGTCTCTATTTTAAAAAAAATTATAAATTTTATTATAGTTTTATTTAATACATAAAACGATGTTTCAAGCTTGAAGTATAATTACTGACTGAATTCTAGAAGAGTATTAGCTGATTTTGATCTGTGGCTTGTTCCTTGTTGCATATCCTTTCTTGAGAGGTGATTATTTCACATCCTATTGGAATATTGATTAAATGGGTTCCAATTAATTTTTGAGCTTCGCCTTGTCGATGGCATTTCATAGTGACTGTTTCTTTGTTAGGAAATATACCAATCCATTCTGTTGCTTCATCGAGTTGTTTGATTAATGGCCTTGTTGTTTTTATCTCGATACTTTTGCAATTTGAGGTGTCCTTCATGTCTAATAATTGTATTGCACAGGGGCTATTTTCATTGATTTCCTCGATGTCAAGTTTCTTACAAACATAATGTTGCGGTGCCATTTTGGTGCATATGTCACTTTTGAATGCAAAGTACAATTCGTTTTTTAATAAATATTTATTATTTGGAATTATGGCCTTGAATTGACTGACGATATACGGAAATCGGATATAGGTGATAATAATTAAATGTTTCTGGATACATAATTGATAACCGAAGTAAATATGTAATTCTATTATTTAGGATATAACATTCAATTTCTATTAATTTTTCTATTAATAAAGTGTTTTCTAATGTTATTTCAAAAGGTAATTGTCCTGATTTAATGTCTTTTTCTAATTTTAATAGCTCTTTAAAGAGGTCACTTGTTTTTATTATACTAGGATGCATGATATTTATTCTGGTGAATGTAATTGAATTCTCTATATCTTGTAAAAAAGAGTTAATTATTTCATACATATTTATGATTTGATTTAAAATGTCCTTAATGAAGTTAGAATTTTTGCGCTTTAAACTTTGTTCAGCAATAGAGGCAATCCGTTCGATTTCTGATTGTAACAATCTTTCATTATGAGATATTTGTTGTACGGTTAAGTTAAATTTGTTTACTATGTCAGTAGAGATTGAATTTTGTTTTGCAATATGTGTAGCCAATTTATTTTGATTATTTTGGATTTCTTTTATGATGTTATCATATCGCTCTCCATCGGAGGCATCTAAATTTCCCGTTATTGATTTGAATATAGAACCTAAACCGTTTATTAAACCTCGTCTAGCCCTTTGTGGGTGTGGAATGATTTCTTTTAACTTAATTTCAACTATATCTTTTGTTAGTTTTAATATTTTAATGTAATTTGATGTGTCTTCAGAGTAATTTTTACTTAAATTGATATTATCCAAAAGATTTTTCGATTGATCATTTAATTTATTAACTTCAGTAATAACTGGGTTTAAGTCATAGTAATGTATTAAAGTGTGGGTGTATTCTTGTACCTTTGCAAGTCCAAGTTTAAGTGGTATCAGTGCAGGGTTGTTTTCTAAATTTTTTTGTTGTTACCTTTTCTTGTAATCCGAGTACAAGGGGGAATCTGAAAGATAATAATTTAGTTACTAAAGTCGTAAGTTTTCCTAAGTGGTCTTTTTAAATTATCCATATGTACTTTAGGTTGGACTGCCGTTGACACGATTTTTAAGTTTTCGTTTACTGTTTCCATCGTTGATGGTTTATGAAACTTATTAGCAGTTTTTTGTCTTATGTGTTTTTTTACGTAAGCAGCTGATTCGGGTTTAAATAGTTCTGGGTCGTCGCGTTTTTTGTTTAGCTTATCGATTATTTTCTCTTTATTTTCTACAAGAACTTGATTGACTTTCGTATACATTAATTTAGTCTTTTCCCTATGTTCGTTAATGTAATCGTTAATTAATATTTTTTCGATATCGATGTCAAATGGATTTTCATTATTGATGTGTCCGTTAATAATGTCTGTTGGTTTTAATTTTGTTGACGAATGAATTGAGTGGTTATATGCTAATATTGCATACGTCATTTTAATTTGAATTGGTGTTTTTAAGAATCCTTGGGTATTTAATAACCGTACGTGTTCGATCAATGTCGCGTGTAGTCTCTCTACGGGGCCATTAGATTGGGGATGATTTGGCGAACAGAAATGTAATTTTATTTTATGTAGAGCGAGCAATTCAGAAATTACTGAATTTTTGAATTCCGTTCCGTTATCGACAATTATCTGTTTTGGAACGCCGTGATGGGAGAAAAATAATATTAAATTATTTACTATTTCGGTAGAGGCTAATGACGTTAATTTATATGCTTGTGCGTACTTAGAAAATGTATCTATTACAGTCAAAAATTTAGTTTGTTCTAATGTGAATGAATCTAAATGAATAATTTCGAAAGGATGCATTGCTGTTGGAGTGATATTCATTTTCATTTTTATAGGGTTCCTTTCGTATTTACTTTGTTGACAAATTTCGCAATCATTTATATAAGTTTGTATTGAATTCCTTAAATCCGGCCAGTAATATCGTTTCCTGATTTGTTGTTCCGTTTCGATTATACCGCGGTGGTTACTTTTACTTTCATGATAATTTTGTATAATTTCCTGAATATCATCTTTATTTGTGATGGCAATTTATTTTAATTTACAGTTTTTTAATTTTAAATATGGCCATTTAAAGTTTTTTGCGTATGACTTCGCAAAAAGGCTCATAGATATCAGGATTTTCAAAGTATAAATGATAGGGAGTTTTTGGTGCTACAAAATTTTTTGAAAAAATCGATTATATCTTGTTCGAATTGATTTTTAGATATTTGGATGTTAAAACGTTGCTTTTTTCCAAACAGTATTATTTGTTTTGGCTTAGCTGGAGTGTGCAAAACTGAATGAATGATTATTTGATTCTGTCCGTAATTCACAGGTGTTTCTACAATTGGTATTTCTGCTATGGGATGATGTCCAGCATTAGTATGTACAGTAATATAGTTTTCAGGATTATCGATTTCCGATCTTTATTCATCTGGTAACACTTGTGTGGAAATATTATCATCGATTTGTGAGTTTGAGGGTTGATTGGAGGTTGTAGCAAGTTGTTTATTGAATTCGTCAATATATTGAAATATGTTGGTACTTTCTTTAGTGTGTAATTCTATGCGGGACAGCGCGTCTGCATTGGTGTTTAATTTACCTTTTTTATACATTATATTGTAGTCAAATTCTTCCAGCTTAAAGCGCCATCTTACCAATTTCGAATTTGGCTCTTTTAGTGAAAATAACCACTGGAGTGGTTTGTGGTCTGTTATAATATTAAATTTCCGTCCGAAAAGGTAGGGTCTGAAGTATTTGGTGGCCCAGACAATCGAGAGCAGTTCTTTCTCGATGGTGCTATAATTTTGCTCAGAATCGTTCAGAGTACGAGAAGCTTACGCGACCGGTAGGTCCTTTCCTATTGGGCCCTGCGAGAGCACGGCACCTAGTGCCACATTGCTAGCATCGCTTGTTAAGTTAAAAGGTTTTGTGAAGTCTGGGTATTGCAAGATGGGTTCATTAATTAATAAATTTTTACAAGTTTCGAAACAGGATATAAATTCTGCGTCGTGAAAGATTTTTGCATTCTTCTTTAAGCATTTCGTGAGAGGTTTAGTAATTTTGGCAAAATTATTTATGAACCTCCTATAATAACCTAATAAACCTAAAAAAGCCTTTGATTTGTTTGGTTGTTTTTGGTATAGGATAATTTTTGATTGCTATGATTTTATCGGGGTTCGGCTTTACCCCATCTGGTGTAACAATATGACCCAAATAAGCGACTTCTTTTCGCAAAAACTCCGACTTATCTAGTTGAATTTTGAAATTTGAGTCTCTAAGTCTCTGAAAAAAATGTCGTCTAAATATACTAGGCATTTCTCGTTTTGTATACCGCGAAGGATGTTGTCCATTATTCGCTGAAATGTCGCGGGCGCGTTTTTTAACCCAAAGGTACTCATAATGCCCGTTCTCGGTGTTAAAAGCTGTTTTGGCTATGCCGTTTTTATCCATTTCAATCTGGTGAAATCCGCTAGCCAAATCCAGAGTTGAAAAGTATTGGCACTTACCTAACTTGTCCAATAAATCAGTGATATTAGGAAGTGGATATTTATCGTCGACCGTCTTCTCATTTAATTTGCGGTAATCCACAACTACACGCCATTTTTGCTTACCCGACGCATCAAACTTTTTTGGTACCACCCAAATCGGAGATGACCAGGGCGAATGGCTTGACCTAATTATGTTTTGGTCCAGCATTTTTTTCATTTGATTTTCGATCTCTTGTTTATGAATAAATGGGTAGCGATAAGTTTTGTATACACCGGTATTTCGTCGGTCGTTTTTATTTGATGTTTAATTTGATTGGAAAAAGTTAATTTAGTGTTTTCCTGGTAAAATATATCCGCGTATTCTTTACATAAATTTTCAATTTTAATTTTTTCCTCCGGGTTTAAATGGTCAGGGCGAATATTTGATAAGTCCAAGTATGATTTATCAGATTCGTCAAAATTATTTAGATTAATTTCCTGAATACATTTTTTATCAAATCTATCAACTACTAGAGGTTTAGAAAAGTCTAGCGTTATTGATTGAGTCGTGTTATTTAATATTGTTGTTAATGCTTCACCGTTTTTCGCTGTGGTTAAACATTCGGGAATTTCACAATTATGAATTTTTTTGTAAGGAATTATTATTTCTCCGTTTGTAAGCGATGTTCTTACTTTTATAACCTGTTCTGTTCTAGGTGAAATTGATATTAGATTGAGCTCATTTTGTGTTTTATGATAATATAGTTTAATTTGTGTGTAAGGAGTTATTAATAGTCCTTTGTCAAAATTTAGATTTGCTTGTAGCAATTTTAAGTTATCTAGTCCAATGAGGCCGTGAAAACTATTGTGAAATTTAAATAAATAAAATTTTAACTTTGCTCTTTGTGGTAAATTAAATATTTTTGACATAGGTATTACAGCACTTTCTTTATGAGCAGAGTTTTGAAAAACAGTACAAACTATAAATGGATCATTTTTAATACAATTTGGGTACAGTTTATAAGCAAGATTTGGGTCAATAAATGATTTTGTTGAACCAGAATCGATTGAAAATTTTAAATTGTGCTCAGGGAGTATAACGTATGGTAATTCACTAGAGTTGGCGGTATTAATTGAGATAATTTCAGGATTTATGTCTGATCTTGGATCGACGGGTCCTGCTGAAAATTTGTTTCGTCTTCATAATATATCTGGTCAGTGTCGTCATAAGATTCGTCGACATTTTGGATGTCATAATCATTAATTGGAATCGAATCATCGATTTCGTCTACTTCGGCATTATAAAGTTCCTCGGGAGTAAAATTTCTTTGTGTGGACCGATATTGAGTGGATGTCGAAGGTCCTTGTTGAAAATTATTTGACGTTTGTCTAGTCACTACACTCATAGGAGTAGGATTTGGAAGAACTACGTTTGGATTTGGTTTAAAAACATTTTGATTTGGATTTTTGAATACTTGAGAATTTCTAAAGAACTTTTGAGGTGGATTGTTCATCCTTTGTTGAAATTGAATTGGTTGGGATGGAAAATTGTTATTCTGTTGACGAAATTGGTTATTTTGTGTTCGTGAATTAAACGAAGGAAATTGATTATGATTATTAAAAGGGTATCTGGGGAAATTATTCACTGATTTGGGAAAGTTATTTACAGGTCTGGGAAAATTATTTACTGGTCTGTTTTGTACAGGCGCCTGTTTAATAAAATTTTTACTTGTGAAATTTTGATAGTATTGTATATTTTCTTCCTGAATAATAAATTGCAACGCCTGGTTCATATCCGTGGGACGCATACAACGAATTGTTTTACCCATTGGTTCTGTTAGTCCTGATAAGAATGTTTTTAAAGTAAGTTTATTGTACAGATCGCGTTTTAATATTTTTGCTTCTACTTATTCTTCGTGTATATCAACATACGAACAAATTAAATTTAATATTTGCAAACATCGATCGAAAAATTGTTGTGGCTTTTCATTTGGAAATTGTTTTAACAAAACTAAATCTCTATTAAGACAAGCCTCATCGCGTTGATCTGCGAAATTTCTATATAAAGTATCTTTTAGCTCATTCCAACACTTTGTATATTAACAACTACTTTTGCACTACCTGTTAATTTACCTATGAGCGAATTTAACAAATACATATTATGAAAATTGTTCGGGTTAGTGGCATCATAAAATGCCGTTATAATGCTATCGCAAGTATTTAAAAATCTATTTAATTCATTTGGGTTTCCGTCAAATTGCGGAACACAGCTTAAATATTCTGGTTTAAATTGAGCCATTATTTGGTTCTCTGAGGTTAAACTTATTTTTTGAAGTAATTATTTGATTAGAAGTTTGAATGTTACTTTCTAGTATATGCAAAGAATTATTTTGAGATATTGAAGGAAGATTTTTTACTTCGCCTGAGTCACTTAAATGTTCAAAAAGTGTTTCAAGGGACATCGAATTGTACTTACATTACTAGTGCTATGACTTTGGTCATCGTTTTTCTAATATTTTAAGGAGACTGCAAATGGATCAGCTATTTTTGTCTTCTCCAAATTACGTTTTCCTTGCAGAATGGACGATGTGGTTCCTATTCACGTGAACTGTTGTCGAAGTAATCCTTCACAGGTCTACGATAGACTGGGTTGCCTAATATTCGAGGAGCCACTCTGTTTTAGACACTTTAACTTTTCACAAAAAGAAATATTTTTTTTGTTGATAGTCGATTAATCGTTAAAACGAAAATTATTTGTTCGATACACAATAATCCCGACTATCCTACCGACTGCGCCACTGATATATCCGATTAACCAAAGTCTCTTTTTAAAAAATAATTATAAATTTTATTATAGTTTTATTTAATACATAAAACGATGTTTCAAGCTTGAAGTATAATTACTGACTGAATTCTATATAAAACAAAAGGAATGAAGATGCTCCTTATCTTAGGGTATCGGGTTACCCTGCTACGGCGAAAGCTGCTAACTCAGTGCGGTTCCTGTGGGAAGTGCTGATATAATTCACGCGATTGTATTGAACAAAATCTGCTCGAATATTGCGACGCCCTTAGGTGTTATACAGAGCGTCACCCGAGCACGACAGCCTTTATAGTCGGGAGCGAGGTGGGTAAGGGCATTTAATTAGTATTTTTATTTTTAGTAGTCAGGACACAATAGGTAAACTACCCTGGGCGCCAGCCAATTTTTTAAATTGACAAAAAGAAGGAGGCAAAATAAACAAATCAAAAGATAATTGATAATCAAAACATTTACTTGGTAAAAGATCAAGTTAAATATAAACTATGTAAAATTTAAAATGTATGTTAAATATAAATGATTGTTAGTAAAAATGTTAGTAAATCTATATACAAAAAAAATTACAATAATATATCCTCAAATGGATTACAAGATGGAAATATGTAACGTTAACGAACAGTACCAATATAAACAAACGAAATAACAATTAAACACAGCAAAGGTAAATTTATTCTTTGACCACCAGTCTTTATTGCTAAGAGACTTTGTGTCTGCTGAACATTTAATAAGCGCCCTATTTATTTGACAGCCAAAATTCTACAACTCCTAACCTAGCTTAAATTAAACAAAATATGGGCAAAATGCGTACCATTATATCAACACATCTATCAATTTCCTTGATAAAAAATTAGCACAAGATTAAAATTCACTGTATAATTTATAATAAATATTACCTACGTTTACTGCTTTGTAATATAAGGTGGTAAGTAGCTATTACCTGTGCATAAAAGATAAGTATCGATATATATATATATATATATATATATATATATATATATATATATATATATATATATATATATATATATATATATATATATATATATATATATATATATATATATATATATATATATATATATATATATATATATATATATATATATATATATATATATATATATATATATATATATATATATATATATATATATATATATATATATATATAAATATATATATATATATATATATATATATATATATATATATAAGTTACCTTGGTAAATAATCAAGAAACAGCTGTTTCTCGAGTCACATAAGATATCGTCAGGCAAGAAGACTAAGTGATGTTTACTTATTTCATTAAAAACAAATTCCTTACAAGAAATAAAATACCAGCTTAATTAACAATGCCGATGTAAAATCACTAACAATTCACTGAATTAGGAAGTAAATATTAGATACGCACAGGAACTGTTAAATTTTTATTTTACGAAATGAAATTAATCGAACCAAGCTTTGGTAAGTGCTTCTGCATAACACGACCTCCTTGTTGGAATGGATGTGGTAAAAATAAAGCGTACTTACAGATTTCGCTGAACTACTAACGTGCTAGCTGAATACACTACCAAAATCAACGTGAACTTTCTGACTGACAAATTATATTGCCTTAGACTTGAATAAAGCATATAAGCTGACTATTATAATCTTCACCGTGCCAGCTGCACGCTACCAAATAATGGTGGACTTGGGTTGACTAGTTACGTAGCTCTAGGAACTCAGAGCAGTAAATGTAATACGTACAAAGGTACGAGCATACAAGAGTACGAGGTTACGAGCCTAAAAACAGTTTTTAACTTAAAATTATGTATTGAGAATTTATTATGAAACTTGAGTACCAAAGATGAATTACATAAATTCCTTAGATTTTTTAGGCTCTTATTAAAAATATAAAAGTAGCTAAATTCAATTTCTGTTCAGCATGGCTGCTGCTTCGTACCACAAAAGAAGGAATTACGTTTTTTTTTTTATTTTCTTCTAAACAAAAAATTGCAGCATACCACTACTTGGATAAAAGTTACTAACAGATTTGAATTTAAATTTTAATCCTTAAATAAATACAATTTAATCTTTCCTTTTCATTATTGTAAAGTGCCATACAAGTTCTACCTATTATTTAAAGAAATTATTCTAGTCCCAAGGCTGGATAAGAAAGAATAAGAAATAAGAAAGTAAAAACGCCAAAACCAAAAGTATTACTGGCTGCATACCTTCAGGTCTGGTAAATTGAAAAGTGATACTGAGTGGCACAAAATACACTCGCTACAAGGGTAGCCCAAATAAGTCGACCGTTACAATATGCCAGTCTGTGATTTTGATATTAGTAAGTGGAACCATATTAAAAGTATAAATTTAGCTAATCCGAATTTTAATATATCTAGTCCTATTGATTTAATTTTAGAGCTAATATTTTCAATAGAATTTTAATTGATGGTCAAATTTCCGCGCAAAATGCTACTTTACCTATCGCAATAAATACTACATTTGGTTATGTTCTTGAAGTGTCTAAGTGGTTATTAAAACACAATCAACGTTCTCACACACACACATATATATATATATATATATATATATATATATATATATATATATATATATATATATATATATATATATATATATATATTATGTTAAATTCGTTTTCCGGGTATACTCCCGCGTAGGTGATAGGCCCCGAGAGGGACCGTGGTTGTCTGAACGACGTTTCGGCCGCAGAAGCCGCAGTAAGCAGTTATCTGTTAGAACCTGAAGATGGCAGATGAGATTCTGCCGAAACGTCATTCAGACAACCACGGTCCCTCTCGGGGCCTATCACCTACGCGGGAGTATACCCGGAAAACGAATTTAACATTCACCACCCGCGAAAACCTGAAAAACAACATATATATATATATATATATATATATATATATATATATATATATATATATATATATATATATATATATATATATATATATATATATATATATATATATATATATATATATATAATACAAAGAATAGAAGGTTACTGCGGGATGAGATGTAACAGGAAAAAAAAAAAGGGTAATGGGTATTGCCCGCAAAAAAGGATGAATCCGTCGACACGTGTTTCTGAGTCACTACTCGTAATCATGACGGCTATAAGTTGTAAGGATAGGTACAACTTAGGTTCAACAACACAAAAGGAAACCACTGACAGGAAGCCAGTCTCACATTTGTGGCTGCAATTGAAAGACCCCGTGTTTACAGGGCATCAGACAATATTGCCACGGAGGCAACTATAGCTGCCTGCGTGGTATTCCCTACCCAGGGTTCAGAGTAACAAAGAATAGAAGGTTACTGCGGGATGAGATGTAACAGGAAAAAAAAGGATAATGGGTATTGCCCGCAAAAAGGATGAATCCGTCGACACGTGTTTCTGAGTCACTACTCGTAATCATGACGGCTATAAGTTGTAAGGATAGGTTCAACAACACAAAAGGAAACCACTGACAGGAAGCCAGTCGCACATTTGTGGCTGCAATTGAAAGACCCCGTGTTTACAGGGCATCAGACAATATTGCCACGGAGGCAACTATAGCTGCCTGCGTGGTATTCCTACCCAGGGTTCAGAGTAACAAAGAATAGAAGGTTACTGCGGGATGAGATGTAACAGGAAAAAAAGGATAATGGGTATTGCCCGCAAAAAAGGATGAATCCGTCGACACGTGTTTCTGAGTCACTACTCGTAATCATGACGGCTATAAGTTGTAAGGATAGGTACAACTTAGGTTCAACAACACAAAAGGAAACCACTGACAGGAAGCCAGTCGCACATTTGTGGCTGCAATTGAAAGACCCAGTGTTTACAGGGCATCAGACAATATTGCCACGGAGGCAACTATAGCTGCCTGCGTGGTATTCCCTACCCAGGGTTCAGAGTAACAAAGAATGAAGGTTACTGCGGGATGAGATGTAACAGGAAAAAAAAGGATTCATCCTTTTTTGCGGGCAATACCTATTATCCTTTTTTTTCCTGTTACATCTCATCCCGCAGTAACCTTCTATTCTTTGTTACTCTGAACCCTGGGTAGGGAATACCACGCAGGCAGCTATAGTTGCCTCCGTGGCAATATTGTCTGATGCCCTGTAAACACGGGGTCTTTCAATTGCAGCCACAAATGTGCGACTGGCTTCCTGTCAGTGGTTTCCTTTTGTGTTGTTGAACCTAAGTTGTACCTATCCTTACAACTTATAGCCGTCATGATTACGAGTAGTGACTCAGAAACACGTGTCGACGGATTCATCCTTTTTTGCGGGCAATACCCATTATCCTTTTTTTTCCTGTTACATCTCATCCCGCAGTAACCTTCTATTCTTTGTTACTCTGAACCCTGGGTAGGGAATACCACGCAGGCAGCTATAGTTGCCTCCGTGGCAATATTGTCTGATGCCCTGTAAACATGGGGTCTTTCAATTGCAGCCACAAATGTGCGACTGGCTTCCTGTCAGTGGTTTCCTTTTGTGTTGTTGAACCTAAGTTGTACCTATCCTTACAACTTATAGCCGTCATGATTACGAGTAGTGACTCAGAAACACGTGTCGACGGATTCATCCTATTTTGCGGGCAATACCCATTATCCTTTTTTTCCTATATATATATATATATATATATATATATATATATATATATATATATATATATATATATATATATATATATATATATATATATATATATATATATATATATATATATATATATATATATATATATATATATATATATATATATATATATATATATATATATATATATATATATATATATATATATATATATATATATGTATATATATATATATATGTATATATACATATATTTAGAAGTATATGGAGAATGGATCAACCGATTGCTTTGAAATTTTGGTTACTAAGATAATCGAGTATGATCTCTCCAACTAAAATATTTTCGAAAGTGCGGTGTTGCCACTTATACGTAAAACTGACAACATCTTCGTTATTTTAAATGGAATACCCTGTATATTTTTACGTTTTTTGGATCATCGTCTCTTTCTGAGTAACTTTTATTAATATTTCCCTATACCTATCTCAAGCCGTTTTCGAGATATTCGGATATTTCTCATTAAATCTTCTACAAGTTCTGCTGATAATCTTATTGCACTCTCCATGGATAATAAACAAATCAATTAAAACCGTGTTTGTATAATTATTTTCTGCCATATTTGTGCTACATAGCTATTCAAATTAGGTGCAAATATCACTAACGTCAAATTTATTTAGAAAAATAACATCTGTTGTCATTACAAAATGACAAAACAAAAATTTCATGGCCCACCCGTTATGATATACTAGAAGACTAATATTCTTGGTAAGGTTACAGAAAAGTGCCCATAAATCGAAAACGGTGTGCATTAGGTATAGAGTATATTACCTTTTTTAAAGAGGTAAATGTATCGCCTTTCCGAATCAGTAATAATATACAGGGCATTCTATTTAAAAAAATTGGTTTTCGTGCATTTTTCTAAGTCACTTGTAGAAAGCGTTCTCTAACTCACCCTGTATGATATTCGAAACATTTGATTAATGGAGGAGATGCTCCAGGCCTTGCCTAGCCGCAACTAAAAAATTATCTTTTAATTGCTGCGTAGGTAGGAGAAAACACGATTTACTGAAAGTCAAATTTTTGGCAATAAATTCAGAAAAGAATTATTATATCGAAAACGGCTTGAGATAGGTATAGGGAAATATTAATAAAAGTTACTTAGAAAGAGACGACGATCCAAAAACACGAAGTCGACATAAGTAGACTGTTCTACCTATTCTTTTTTCTATTACCGCTTCCGTCCATCCTTTCGTGTTAGTTCCTCTGTAGTCTCTCACCATGATCGTCTCCTGTCTTTTCCTCCTTTTCCTTGAATTTGTTTTCTTTGGGCTTCTATGAGCCTCTCTCCTACCTGTGGGATTTTGTCACTGTCCGAATTCCGTCCTCTACTTGTGCCTCGAATTAGATCCAGTCTCGTTTTTAATTTTCTTCCGAACATCAACTCTGCTGGTGTCGTCTTTGTTGAACAATGTGGAGTATTCCTGTAATTTATTAAAAATCTAGATAATAAGGTTTCCAGTGTTAGCCCTCTGTTTGTAACATCTTCCATTACTGCCTTTAATTTCCTTTTCACTGTTTTTGCGGCATTTTCTGCTGTCCCATTACTCTGAGGGTGAAACGGGGGGACGTTATGTGTTTTACCCCATTCCTTTCAAAGAATATTTCCAGCTCTCGTGACACTAACTGTCTTCCATTGTCCGACACAATTGTATCAGGTAACCCAAACCGAGCAAATATGTCTCGCAGCTTCCCTTCCGTTTCATGACTTGTCATGTTCGTCATTACGCATACTTCTAACCATTTCGTGTATGTGTCTGTCACCAATAACAGTTGTTTATTCTTTACCGGACCCATAAAATCTATATGTACTCGTTGCCATGGTTTTATTGGTGCTAGCCATGGGGTTAATATGGTTTTCGGTGGATCATCGTGATTTTTCAAACACGCAACGCATGACTTTATTCTCTCTTCTATAGCCTGGTCTACGTCTGGCCACCACAGATATGACCTTGCTAGTGATTTTGTCTTGATAATTCCCAGGTGACTAGTGTAAAGTTCGTCCATCATTCGTTTCCTTAAGGTTTTGGGAATTATTACCCTATACCCCCATAACAAACAGTTATTTTCTTCTATTAAGTCTTCTCTTCTGTAATAATATTTCCTGATTTCTTCTCTTATTTCCTCGGGCCATCCTTCTCTCAAATATCTTATAATCTCCATTAAGATTTTGTCCTTCCTCGTCTCCTCTGCAATTTTTCTACTGTCTATTGGCCATTCCTCAACCGTCGATGCAAAATTTAAATACGTGTCCATCTCGTCGTCTTTTATTTCATCGTCTGATATCGTCTCAGGTGCCCTTGAAAGAAAATCAGCTATTATATTATCCTTACCACGAATGTGCTCAATTCTATAATCGAATCTCGTCATATATACAGCCCATCGCTGTAAACGATCCCTACTCCTTTGTGGTAACTCCTTGTTTTCCCCGAAAAGACCTATAAGTGGCTTGTGATCGGTTCGTATCACGAATTTTTGTCCCTGCAGATACTGCTGAAATTTTTTTAGTCCATATATGATTGCCATCGCCTCACAGTCTACCACTGCGTAGTTCTTCTCACTCGCTGAGTATGTTCTTGACGTGCATGCTATAGAACGTTCCCTACCATTTTCCTTATGTAACAATACTGCGGATATTCCTTGAGTTGATGCATCTGTCGCTAAAATGATTTCTTTATTAGGATTAAATTGCGCCAACGTTATATCCTGAGCAATTAATTTTTTTACTAGCTTGAATGAGTTCTCACATTCCTCATTCCATATAACTTTTGAATTTTTGTCCTTACTTATTAATGCGTATATTGGACTCAAAATACTTGCTAGACTTGGTATGAATTTTGATTAATACTGTATGAGACCACAAAATGACCTTACCTGTGACACCGTTGCTGGTCGTGGAGCGTTTAAAATTGCTGTCACCTTCTTCTCCGTTTTCTTTAAGCCATTTTTTGTAATCTTGTATCCTAAGTATTCTATTTCCTCCTTAAAAAAATTACATTTTTCTGGCTTTACTGTTAATCCTGCTGCTTTCAACTTGTTTAAAACTGCATAAAACTTTTTTTATGATCTTGCATATCTTTACCCGTTATAAGGATGTCATCCAAATAATTTACCACTCCATCCATTACTTGAAATAGTTGTTCGATATACCTCTGGAATATGGCACTGGCTGGACTTACTCCAAATGGTAACCGTTTCATTTTGAATAGCCCCTTATGTGTACTCCATGCCGTCATTTCTTGTGATTTCTCATCTAGAGAACACTGCAGATACGCTTACGATAAGTCCAATTTTGTAAATACTTCACCTTCGTTTAATCTCGTGAAAATCTCCTCAATACATGGCAGTGGATATCGGTAACTTTCCAAATACTTATTTAAAGTTGACTTATAATCGCCTTATCGTTTTGTCCGCCTTTAAAATTATCGGTGTCTGTTCTTAAAACACACCTTATTTGTTTGTAATGCGTTTTTTCAACTTATTGAATTTGAAATAATAAATGGACTGTATATTTTTATGATTTATTTTGAGAACAACACAGTGATGTCATACAAGTACGACGACGACGTCTTTTAGAAGAAGGACTGCTGTTTTAGCATAACAAGAGCGTAGACGATCGGTCGTTTCCGTGAAACGTCATACATAAAATAAATGTCGTGTTATGAAACTAAATCTAACAATAAGAATGAAATCTAAACATAGCCGCCCGCCTTGAAAGGCAGGGCTTTCAATAAATAATGATATTATAATCATATAAAATAGTTTTATACCAAAGTCCAGTAAAAAAATGTTAAATTAAGCACCTTCAGTAGGCAGTACACACAATTTTGAAACAGAACAGTTTAAACTTGATATCTGACCACTGCACTGTTGCAACTCTGACGATCCCATCAGTACCTGGGTGTATCTCTGCCACTCTGCCTAAGCGCCATTTTAGTGGGCGTAAGTTATCTTCTCGAATTATGACTAAAACACCTGGATGAAGGAGATTAGAAACATTTTTCTTCCACTTAACTCTGGTTTGCAATTCAGAAATATACTCCATACTCCATCTAGACCAGAAATGTTGGACAATCCCTTGAAGTCTTTGGTACACGGACAGCCTATTTTCGGCAATATGCTTAACATCAGGATCGGGAGCATTTGTTAGTTTTCGGCCAATTAGAAAATGAGCAGGAGTTAAGGGGTTCATATCGGAGGGATCTGAAGCGAGAGGAGATATGGGTCGAGAATTTAATATCGCTTCAATTTGAGTCAGGACTGTGTAGAGCTCTTCGTAAGTTAGATGAACTTCACCGACAACTCGCCTTAAATGAGATTTGATAGACCTAACACCGGCCTCCCAGAGACCTCCAAAGTTTGGAGCCTTTGGGGGTATAAATTTCCAAGTAATTCCTTCTCGACTCAAATTGTTCTGTATAATTTGATTGCCTTCAGCAGAATTAAGAAATTCCGCTTATTACTTACCGCACCATTGTGTTTTTGAACCAGACTCTACTTCGACACACGTACGCATTGTCATTGAGGCTTCCGCAAAAGATTCTAACAATTTATCTGTAAATGATACTTTAATGACTAGTCCAAAACTACAAAAGGATATTTCTTTAATATTATTAAATTTTAGATTACATCCAGTTGTTATGACTGCAGGTATAAAGGGCATGTACCGTCAAATTTTAATAAACCCCTCTCATTATAATTTTCAAAGACTTTTATGGAGATTTTCACCAGATCAACCTCTTAAAGAATATTTCTTAAAAACTGTAACTTTTGGTGTCAATTGTTCTCCTTAGCACTTCGAACAATTATGCAACTCGCTAATGATGAAAAACAAAATTTTAATTCGGCCGCGAACGTTCTTTTGTCAGATATTTATGTTGATGACGTGGTGACCGGGTGTAACTCTGTTGAAGAAGCGCTTAAATTACAAAATGAACTTACATTTTTATTTAAACTCGGAGGTTTTGAACTCCAGAGAATGGACTTATAATAGTAAACACCTTTTATGTGATTTGCCACCAAATGTAATACATAACTCGTTAATTAATACATAACTCGTTATGCTTTGATGAAAAAAACTGAAAATACCATAAAGGTTAGGTCTTAAATGGAATCCCTTAGAAGATACTTTTTTCTTATTCAGTTCGACCTTTAGACAAACCATGTGCTAAAAGAAATATTTTATGAGAACCAGTATTTACAGTCTAAAATTAACAATATGCCTCGGCGTTCAATATTCAAGGGAATCCTTTAACCAAATAATATATTATACTTTAAATATTGTTCCCTTTGCAATTCAAGTGGGTTATTATTTAACCATATTACAGAATTAAGTAATTTCAGAATAAAAAACTCTATATTTTGTTTTTGTTAAAATGGATCTCAAAGTATTACTCGTTTAAAATACGGTCCTGACATGAAACTTATCTCCGACACGACGTAGTTTTTCTGATAAACCTTGTGTCTAAGGAATTATTGTTGTATAGTGGTATTCAGGTTTTTAATGTACCGGATTGTTTTCAATATTTGTTAAAGTCTTATCAACAAAAAATTCGGGATATTCCTTATTTATTAATACCGTTTTAAATTTTTTCGTTATATAATCATTAGATGAAATTATTTTTGCCCTGTCATACAAACAATAACTCTTAACATTAATTGCCTGATTAGATTTAAAATTTAAATATCTATTAGTATGAGTTATTTTCTTGTATACACTAGTTTCAAATTATCCAAGAAAGGTAATTCATTATTACTCTTTACTTCCAAAGTGAATTTAATAGATGATTATTTATCATTAATGTTTTCTAAAAAATTATGTAATAACTCAATATTATGACGCCAAATTGCAAAAATATCGTCGACATATTAATTATATTATTATTTTTGTGTCTCATATTAATTGTCAAAAAAACACCTTCTGACTAATCTTTTGACGTAAAGTCACAAGCACAGAAGTTTACTTTTCCAGTAACATACTGGGTAATTAATTATATTTTTTAGATAACGAAGAATTATTCATGTGGTAGTAAGTCCCAAAAAAAGAAAAAGTAAAATTTAGAGGGTGCCATAAATAACGTTCAGGCAATAACTATATTTTCTATTTTCTGTCCCAACAAACTTCTTTCATTACAGTTACATAACATATTGATGCATATTTTCGTATATATTTACAAGTAGAAATAAACGATTTATAGACACTAATGCTCAAATTTTAAAAATTCAGTGATTCAGTGTTTATTTCAAATAAAATATTGGCAGTATTTTCCAAAATAATTATAAAAAAAGTAATATTTTAGCAAATTATTTATATTATATTGCACCGAACATATTTAATTTCACACTATCATTTTTCCGTTACGCCTACGGTAATCTCACATACCTGTGGAAAGATCAATCAACTCCACTTTTAAAGTGAGATCTACATATAACACGGTATTTTTACATTGTTTATTCACTAAAATATAAAATCTACCTTGGAAAAAAAATTATAATCACGGTAAACATAACGTTAAACTGAAGAAACACACAAAGAAATAATGGCGGCCGACATACGTAAACACCATACATCGAACAGAGACTACGCGCGAGTTCCCAATATTTATATTTGAAACTAAACAAACCAAGATAATGCTCTGTCTATCCATTCGGAAGTCATTGTTCAAATTAGTTGGATAAAAACATAATCGAAAACGTTATATTTTCGTAGATATTGACAAATGGGAAAATATTATTACAAATCATTGTGATATGAAATGTCGCAAACGTTAACTTTTTTATCGATTGCAATTTTTTTGTAAAATCATACTATTTTAATTAGTTTATTAAATCCCATGTATATTTTCTATATTAGATTTATCAAATAAAGTTCATTTTATGCTTTGATTTCAGATCAGACCCTTACCACCGAGATAACAAGGCAACACTCTGACGTTATAAGCTGGTGACATTGCTATAAAGAGAATATTGTAATGCAGTTTTGCCAGGCCTCTAAGAGAAACATGTGTCGGTTCAATGATTCATTGTGTAAAATGAGTTATTGAGTTTTTTTGTGTGTATCTAGTGCAGTTGTTTAGCTTGTTCATTATCCCTAATACAAACATGCCCCACAAGTGTTGTGTGCCGAACTGTGACGGTAATCGCATAAAAGGACCAAAAGTTCATGTTTTTGGTTTTCCCAAGGATGCGAATTTATGTGAGAAATGGATTGCAGCTATTCCAAAAGTAAATTTTGCCCCAACAAAACACTCAAAGGTCTGCGAAATACATTTCTCAGAAGGAAGTATTGTGCGGAGTATTTCGCGACAAGATTCGCGGACTGGTAAGGTTGTAACAGCAAGTTTAAACGTGCCTCGTCTACAAAACACTGCAGTACCTACTATATTTCCAACGTGTCCAGAATATTCTTCAATGACTGTCACAATTCCCGAAAATAGAGAAGAAGAATTAGTGAAAGTAGAAGAAACAAAGCTAATTCCAGCGCTTGAACAAAAGGAACATACATATTATTATAACAATTATGATGAGTTTCTCACTGTTTTTGGATTGTTAAAAATTCAGGATGGCTGGTTTACAATTAATGACAAGGAGAAAATAACACTATTTAAAATGATGTATACACCAGGGCCAGTAGTAAGTTATGCGATTGTCATAAATTCTAATTTGAAAGTAGAAACGTTTTTATATGGTCAAAAAATTTCCGTGTCTGTGAATAATGCAAATGATACTTTTAGGACGCCTTTTGTATCGCGTAATTTGGATCAAATTAAAGATTTACAGGAACAAATAGATGCGGATGCAATTACAAAAGATAGTTGTAGTAGACATGGTGATAGCATAAAATCCATTTTGAATCATGTCTCAAATATTCTTGATAGTTTAAGAGATGAAGAAGATGATAGCTTAAGTTTCATTTCTGAACAGATAAAATTGCATAGTTACCCTAAAGGAAGATATCGATATTCAAACACTGTTATGATTTTTTCTGCAATTCTCTTCAAGCTTAGCCCACATGCATATACATTTTTTAGGAATACTGGTATTCTTATATTGCCACATCCCACAACCTTGATAACTGTTTGTAATACATTTTTGACCAATCCCAACCCCAATGCAAGGCAGACATTTCTTACATATGCTCGAAATATGTTCCAGTGTTTAGATGAAAAAGGAAGATTTGTAATATTACTAATGGATAAAATTCATATTCAGTCATATAGATGCGGTAATATTGTTGATAGAGACAATAAAGTTTTGTTGACTGCTGCATATGCATTTACGATAACTAGCATTTATTCAGATTTCAAAAAAGTGATTCACATATCGCCTACATCTAAAATAAGCCATGATAAACTTCATCAGTTCATTAAAATAATAATAATTAATTTGGAGCAAATAGGATATCGAGTATTTTGTGTCGTTAGTGATAATAATGCAATTAATAATAAAGCAATGAGCAGTTTTGCACAAAATAACAAACTAAGTATTGTTTACCCTCATCCTATTAGTAGTAACAGGCCTCTCTTTTTTTATATGACCCCATTTATTTACTGAAATTTATTAAAATCAGCTGGTTAAATTCGAAACCCAATCAGGTATTAACTTACCCTGACTTTGAAACGGGAAGTGAAAAATTAGCCATGTTTGATTCATTAAAGAAACTTCAAGAATTAAAACATGATAAGTTATTAAATTTTGATTATTCCGTCAATCTAAAAGCTTTGTTTCCATCGAATCTGGAAAAACAAAATGCTCTGAAAATTTTTAACCCTTTTATGGTACAGGCGTTATTGCAATTTGGCACAAATGTTGAAAAATCGAAAGATACAGCCGATTTTATTGATATTATAGTAAGATGGTGGAAAATCATAAATGTTAAAACAACCCGTAAAGAAAAATGCTTAAAAGATGTTTATCAAGAACCGATATTAGCAATAAATTTAATGGATCCTAAATTAGAATTTTTACAAAAAAATGTTGAATTGGCTTGATGTTTGGAAAACAGGTCAATTTTCGCACAAATTATCATCAGAAACTCTTAACGGATTATGTCATACAATACATGGAATGTTAGAAATAACCAAATATTGTTTTTGTGAACTCGGAATGAATTCCATATTATTAGGTAAATTTCAAACTAATTCACTAGAACAAAGATTCAGGAAAGATCGTCAACTTGCTGAAGGGCAATATTACGTTTCTGTTCGACAGTTATATGAATCAAAAAGATTACTTAGAATTCAGTCAATACTAATTTTAAAATCACGTACCTTTGGAAATATACCTATTAACATGTTTCCTGAAAATGTTGAACTTAATGAAGAAAATGTTGAAATTTCATTTAGTTCTAGGGTAAATGTCGATACAACCGATTTTGAGCAGGTTACAGATGAAATGCCTGTAATTATATATTTAGGAGGTTATTGTTGCCATGTTACCTTGGAAAAATTGAAATGTGAGTTGTGTAGACCGAAATTAGTGTATTCAGAAGAATTGGTAGTAGAAGACAGTTATAACCTTATAAAGAATTTATATCAAGGAATGTTACGGTATCCACATGATACTGTAGTAAAAATAGTTTCATATGTCTGTGTTATATTTAATAAGCTACTTCAGGATCTTGAAGACGAGTTTTTGAAAGCCCCTAATAAAAAAAATGTCTTGTCACAGTTAGTTCTAAAATACCTTATAGAAGAGAGACTTTTATGTCATTTTCATGGATGCCAAAATCATAGCGAGGAATACGTAGTAAACATTCTAATAAATAGTATTACAGATACTTTACTTCAGAATTATTATGTTAAAAAAAAATGATCAGCTGGATAAAAATCGTAAAAGAAAATTATGTGCTGTGGAATGGGGGTTATTTGGATCAAATTTAAAAGACAAAATTTCTTAAATTCGGTTTAATCAGTAATGAAACGATTTGATATAATTGGATTTGCAAATTTGAAGAACTAGAAAATGACGGGAAAGTCCAAAAGAAAAGCTGTAAGCTCTATATTTCAATGAAAGTAGTGGAATAGATTAATTTATTGTGGGTACTACCTAAGTGAGCTCCAAAATATTATTGTACCAATACTATAGGGTCAAAGGAGTAAAAATGAAATGGATTTTAGAACTTTCAACTTTTTGAGGCTGTTATTTTCTTAGGAAACGTTTTGAACATGGTCGTTTGCGTAATTCGGGTTGGAGTATCTATAATTTGATTTAAACTAAATGAATCTAAAACAGAAAAAAAGTTGTCTAAATTTTTTAATTTTAACATATCAATGTTTTAAAGTCTCCCATACATATAACGTCATTAACTGTCGGATAAATTAATCTTAATGTATCCTCAAGTTCAGATAGAAATATATTGGTATCTAGAGTTGGAGGTCTATATACAGCCCCTATCGCAACATTTTCAGTTTTACATTTTAAATTTATCCGCAATTGTTCAATAATATTGTTTCTTATATCAATAAGTGAGGCATTTAAAGTATTTTTGATATACATACAAAGTCCACCCCTAGCGTCACGATCATATCTGTAGATTTTATACCCATCAATATGTATTAGATTATCAGGAATATCATTCCTAAGCCATGTTTCACAAACAGAAAAGATTTCATAGTTGTTTACCAATATTTATTGTTTACATTCAAGAAATGAAGGTACAAGTGACCTTATATTTAAACACCCAATTTTTTAATTTTTCAACGGCATGATAATGAATATAATATGGTTAGAATAATAAATAATTTTTTTATATAATAGTATGTATTATTTTAGCTTTTTAATAAATAAAGAACAATATGAGAAAGTGTAAAGTTGTTATAAATTAAAATGTTGCAACTAGAAAAAAATAATAATGAAATTATAGGTATAGAACGTGCAAAAAGATATTTTTGTTATACAAAAAAAAACTACAAAAAAGAAAAGTACAAAAAAGTTCGAAATTATTTAGCCTCTAGCTGTTTATGGTATTGACATAATTTAATTTACATACAGATCAACAATACTACCAGAACTGAAAACGTAATACTCTAATTTACATGACGTATAAAAGTACAAACATATTTAGATTTTTATTTATTTTTTTTTCTTTTTATTTTTACTATTTACCCACAACAAAATTATGTGCAATGTATATACATTTCATATTCATTCTATGGATATGTATATACCCGATGAAGCAAGTATATTCATTGTATATCTAATGGATATGAAACTAATATACATTACATATTGTTTTGTCGCCGACTTACATGTTCATTTTATATCCAATGAATGTACATACACATATTCTATGTACATTCATTACATATAAAACGTACATCAAGTACCTGATTGTATAATGTGGATCTACATTACACATCCCGTATATTTAATGAATACGTACACGTACACTGCACATACCTGAAGGTGGAGGAGGGGATGAAGTAGTTCCCACAAACGCCAATAACACTGATTACTACACTCGAGGTTTTGGCAATCGTGTTGTCATCATCTGCAGGCGATTCAAACTGTTTAGTTTTAATCGTCTCGAGATGATACCAAGTTAATTGGCGAAACGCGCATCGAGTGTAGTAATCAAGTAACAAGAGATGATAGATAATCTTAAATTTTTAATGTATAAAGGGTAGTTTAGGCTGGGCAGTACTTCATAATCCAAAATAGAAAAACCTATTAGGCTCTTGATCTGTTTGAATTATTGCTCGTCACAAAAACCCAACACCTCGAGTATACAAAAACAGTTTAGACTAGGCAACATTTTTCTCTGAACCTGAATTTTCTACTTTTCCACTAAAATAGTAAGTTAGATATCAAATAAATCTAAATCTTTGACGCGCAGTACGAGACCTCAGCGACACATCTATATTCAAGTTCTGCAGCTTAGTTTCATATATTTAAATCGACCTCTGTGCATAGTGTAAAGCATTCAATCAAGACTGAATGTCAACAATAGATTTGGCATTTACCATATCAATACATCTAAGTTTGTATCTTTGCAGAAAATAAAATGCTGTGAAAAAATAAATATAATGTTGATATTCTGTCTTGATATGAATACTTTAAACTGGCTTCTACAGACTCATTCTAGAAACGAAGCCTAAAATAAATACAAACAGATGAAGTTTCAGTGTCGCAAAAGCGATATCTATATTTGCCATAAATGCCTTCTCGTTATATATAAATGTCACAAAGATGAATAATTTACTTGCTTTATTTCATGATGTATGCATTTGATGCATATTTTCATAACGATGTATTTCTTTTTATAACTGAATATAGTTATTGGCTATTTGGTCACTAGACTTGTTCAGACCATGAGTAAAGTAATTTCTATAAGAAAAGCATTAGAAGTAAGCATCTAATCCTACTCTCATGGCTTGAGTGTACGGTAGACTTACTATTGATAAGTGGATTATATGAAAGCTCGTGGCCCCATGTCCAAATGGCTGTAAGCATCATATATGATGCTCATGGCAGTCAACCTATTAAAATTATAGTTTTAACCTATAAATAACAAAGGCAATAAAACAGTGACGTTTTAATATAAAATATTTAATATATTTTTAACATATACAAAAAAAAAAACTAAAAATAACTAAATTCTTAGATATCACGTGACATTTAAAATTTTATATATATATATATATATATATATATATATATATATATATATATATATATATATATATATACATACATATAATAAATACACTACACATCTTCCATAGCCGAACTATTGTATATAATACTGGTTTGCTCTATATGCCAATGTTTATACATATATATTTAAAACAGTGTCCACAACTGTTTAGTTAATAATTTGAATGCATTAAAAATGAAAACGGTTTCTACAGAGGAATATAAATGAATAAACATATTAATGCTGGTATTCACATCTGGCATGTTAATTATTATAACACATTAAAAAATCAATAATCTTTCTACAAAACAAGATCAAATTTAGATGCGAATACAGGATAAATTTCAAAAAAGATAAACTTTAGTAGAGATGCAAAATACCTTCTAAACGACATACAAAAAGTATCCTAAATAGGGGAGGTGTGCTAATGTTCTGAAAAAAATTGCTATTAGGACATTATAAAAGTTCCTAAATAACCAAATTATTATATATTTTGCTCTGTTTCCAATAAAGCTTGTTTCTCATCATTGCCTTGTCTAAAATTACAAAAAAAGAACACATTAATAATGAAACATTATGATAAGCAATAATAAAATTAAAAGGTTTCCTTACAATAAATTATTTTAGACCATTTCATGAGGTAAAATCTTGTTCATACTAATTGTCTTCATGTAATACAGAAAATTTCAAGCCAATGCGGATGAACATATTGTGAGCTATTAGTTTCATTACAGGTAAAAAATCACTTAATGGCAAGAACTCTAGTGTACACTGTACAAGCTAGAACTTTGCACACATAGTGAAGTTTGAGTGCAACAGTATTATAATATTCAAAATGTAATGTGAAAATCTTACTGACAAGACAAAACAATTCATTGGGGCGAGATTTGGCTCCATCTAAAATGGTTTTTAGATACACCACATAGATAGTACTGCTCGAGAACTTTATACTATTACACTATACAAATTCCATTCATTCATCCACTGAAGTGTAGATATTTCCTGATGTTTGTAAATTGTAGTGTAGCGAAAAGTACATATCCTTTAACCAGAAAAAGAGGTAGTGAAAAAAGTAGTGCAGTGCATTCTATTATTATACTATACTACAAAATACCACTTCAAGTATTTCAGTGTAAATAAGTGCTACATACACGTGGTAAAATTTAATTTATGAGGCTATTTGAAGTGGAAAGAAAACGAAGCGAAGAAACAATGAATCTAAAAGAGCTGGATATGCTGACTGAATACGCGCGCGCACGTTACCTTTACTAGTGTAAGAAATCCAAGGCAACATCGCATGAATTCCCTTTCTCTCTAATGCTTTGATTTCTTGCTTCGTTTTCTTTCCACTCATTCAAACAGCCTCGTAAATTAAGTTTTACCACACGTGTACTAATTGGAAACTTAAGTAATGTCAAATAATAGTCACGTCCAAACAATTTTAGATTTTTTGGCATAATGCAAAGTACCTCGGACTAGATTGCAATTATAAAATTAATTTCTTCAGACATACAAAACTGCAGGTTGGCCTTTTCGTTATTGCATAAGGCCAAAAAGCCTTGACATATTTGACATTACTTTAGTTTTCGATAGTACATGAACAAAGATCATCAAAATCAGAGAAAAACCCCACAATATATAAGCACAAAAGAGAAAATATATGGGGTGTAATCGAACTGTCTAAAATAGTAAGTAGAGATTAGACCATACACACAGTTTAAAGCTGCCAATGGCACAGTTATCTTGAAAAATGCATTACAATCTACACAGTTAAAGGATTGTCAGAAACTCTATAAGATCTATTAAAAACATTTGATAATATTCATATCATATTTCGAAACACTACTAAAATACAATTTTTTTTGTATACCTATGCAATGCATAACATCTCTCATTTTTAAGATAACCTTATATTTAACCTTTACTTACTTTTGTCTTTTTTTGCAAACTTTTCTTCATTCTATCTTTGGCCCTTACCAACCACAGCTTCACAGTTTTAATTGTTTCGTCTTCATCAAAATGTGTTGTCCTCTCATTTGATCGAACTGCTTCTAAAATGCAAAATTCGAATTGTGTGTGTGAATGTATGGTTTACAATAATAAAATTAGCTCCATAGAAATTGCCGAAATAAAGTATTTAAAGTTAATAGTACAAGAAAATTTCACCTCAGTGATGTTTACAAGATCATTCTGCACAGTTACTGCATAAGGTTAGTCGAGTTTGGTTTAATACTGTCAAATTTTTGTAAAAAAACTGAAGCATAACAGATAAATATTTCAAAGTAAAAATGCATGTGCACAAAAGTTAAATGCTGAAGTATTTTTATTTAACTAACTCATTTTTGCCCACTATTTATTAAATACATACTCAATATGACTTGGCATAACAACAGGTTTTTAAAAGGCTTCTTCCCTTTTGCACCGTCCCAACTAAATAACTGACCCAATTCGTTGGTCATAGTACGATACATAATTTTCTTTGCTAATTCTTTTGCAGAGTCTCCTCCCATTCGGCTGAGTTCTTTAGACTAGAACAGAAACAACTAATGTAATGACCTACTAGTCAAAATTGTACAAATTATCTTTCATACCATGGCAGTCATATTAGTCTTAATTTTTAGAAATTCTTCAACTTCAGTGAGCTGATCAACAGCTTTTATAGGAAATAGATGAAGAATATTATCTAGTAAATCATCATTCTCTTTATTTTCTACATTATACTTTTTTCGTAATAATAACTGCAAACTTTCAGTATTGTCTGACAATTTGGCACTAAGAATATTCAGTTGGTTTAGCACCTGTTTGAAATTCTAAAACAATTTTAATACCCATCACTAATATTTTATATTTTTGATCTACTTGGAAATTATGTAAAGTGAATAAATAAAAAATCTTATTTATTAACACAAAAAAATAATCCTAATAATTTACAACTTACTATAGAGAATAGAGAGATATATTTTATGGAAAATAATTTAAAAGGCCAGACTACAATATAAAAGTAGGCTAGCTACTGTATTAAAAATAATAAACTAACCTTTCATTTCCAAATTTGTTGCAGAGGTGCTAGTGTGAGGCGAGTTATTTTGAACTTTTGGGCTACTGGTTTGATGTTGGATGACTGTATCATCTCGGTGAAAGTTCTTTTGTAAAAAAGTATCCACCGATTCGGATCGAGACGACATCGGGCTGTTACTTTGGGAACGAACCATTTCTAATCGTTGACATTGTTTTTGTGGTATAATATCCTCTGGTCCTAATTTACTTGACTGAGGACTATACATTTATACAATCTTCTGCTACTTTGAAGGCGAAGATGGGGTGTATCATTATTTGGCTGAAAAATTTTGTTTTCTGAAATATTTTCCTACTTTTACACTTTGTAAAAAAAAAACTATGTAATTTCAAAATAATTTATAATACATATATTGTATTTTAATTAATGTTATTATAAATTATTAACACATATCACTAATTGTTGGGCTATTACGTATAATCATAAAATTATTGATATTGATACATACAATCAGACAAAATAACTTTTAGCTTACTGACAACAAAAAATTAAAAAAAAAAACATCACGGGAGACCATAACATTTTTTTTTTTTTTTGGTAAAACAGGGTAGGTGTTTTCATCGCTGTCTGAATCTTTTTCCGAGTCTGTACTGGCATATTTAAAGTTTTGCATTCTTTTGCGTTTTACAGTTTTCACATTATTTTCACTATTTGAAGATAAATCCGTAGTATCTTGTGCTTTTAGAGCTTTCCTTTTTTGCAGTTTGGAAATCATCTAAAAATATACAAAAGTGGGCCAGTTTTCTGATGGAATCTCCATTTTTTTTATTAAATCTGGCAAATATCTTCTAAGATGTTTTGGTGGCCAGTTACACATATTAGTCTTAAAACATACCACTTTGCTGGTACAGCCTCAACAGTATTCTCATCGGTAAAATGAACAACTATCCAGGTTTCTTCATGCAAACTCATGTTCCTATATAAAAATGGAAATTTCTGACCATTATTCATTTTTAGAACAGTTGCTTAATACCCAAAGAAAGCAAGAAAAAATATATAGTTGGTAGTCTATTTGAGTTACATAGACTGTCTATGTAGTTCAAATGTGTGAACGATTTCCTTTCGATTTCACATGAATATGTGAGAAATGTCATGATAGATGATGTATTTTCAATGTCAGAAAAATATATTTTACATGATAAAGGAAACAGAAAAATTCTCATAAAATTCCTTTATTAATGTGACCGGTTTCGTGAACAAATTAATTACTTCACATCATCAGACACAGGAATTTTTATAAATATAAAACCAGGGTAGTCAAATTAGAATTAAAATAGTTTTGCAACATGTCAAAACTATTTTAATTCTAATTTGACTACCCTGGTTTTATATTTATAAAAAATTCCTGTGTCTGATGATGTGAAGTAATTAATTTGTTCACGAAACCGGTCACATTAATAAAGGAATTTTATGAGAATTTTTCTGTTTCCTTTATCATGAATAATTACTCATATGGGATCAACCTATCTACGATATATTTTACAATTGGAAATTTAGAATTACGTATTTTGGGGCATCCTGTATTGTACCTTCATGCTACAAGTTAAATGAGCATATTTTTTGTTTACTATTTAAAATGTAACATAGGAAAAGAAACATACTCTTTGTCAGATTCGTTATACCGAAGTACTACAAGCTTTCTATAAAACTGATTAAATGGCACACATTTTAGTGAGATTTTGGGTTTTATGACATTAATATCAAGTTCTGAGGACCTGCATGGTTTAACAAAAAGATCTCCAATTTTATCATATACAAATCCCAACATAACAAAATTATTTTCATTAAAGCAAAAATTTTTTATTTCAAAAACATCACCATTTTTTAATTCTACAAATTTGTTAGCTATTGTATTACAAGACAACGTGCAGCTTTTTGTCGAAACTTTTTTATACTGAGGATCTCTACAGCCGTCCAATAATGGACCCTCTATATGTATATTTAAATATGTACATTCATCATTGCCCTCATCTTTTTCTGCAACAACTGTGTTAGAAAAATTTTCTAATTTATTTTGTTCTGTTACCTATTCTACGAATTACTTGTTGTAAGGGCTTGTCAGATTTTCTGATTTTTCTTAAAATCTGTTGCATGAAATTTTCAAACGGAAAGGCACTAAAATTATCAAGATCACCAAATTTTTTTACACATTCCACTAAATGAAGCAAATTATGTATATTATGCGAAATAAAACCACAACCATAAATATTTTTCGAATTAGAAACAAAAAGAGTAAGTAAATTTTCAGCATAGTCTAGCCAAGAAATATCTAAAGCAAGATTATTATTGAGAAGTATAGAAGTAGCAACAGAAAGAAGGATAAAATTTGTATAGTGCCGTATAGACAAAATGTTCTTTAACACAACTGGGCCAGTGTACAGCAAAAATGTTCTAAATTCGGTCGCTTTATATCTTTTGCATTCACTAATTTGTCTAGATTTTCTGACAAATTCTGAAGGAATATGACTTCTTAATTTAACAAGTCTAGATGATATTTTATTCACATAAAAGCCCGCAATTTGTAAGGAGGCTTGCCAAAAACCCAACTATACATTACATAAAAGTCTTTTAACGACACCCAAACAAATCAAATGCATGTAATCAAGTGGTACATTGTTTATTAGATCAAATTCAGGGATCATATCCATAACAGACGACCCTATGTGATGCTCAGGTTGGACGCAACTTCTGAAACCTACATCAGTGCGTTTATTAAAATTGTTATCAAGTAAACAGACACATCCATGTACAATATCACCTTCTTGGTCACATTTTGTACATGAAAAATATCCTGAATGGCCTTTTATTTTTAAGACATGATTTGGCTGGAGTGTCACAAATTAGCATTTCGATCCTAAAAGTGCATTTGATATTATTAATACAAATTTTATTTTCTGTTAATAGTGTACATTCAGAGACAAAATCTTGCAACAAAATATTCGGATGCTTAGATTTTTCTGAGCCATGATATAAAGCGACAACAAACACTTTATCTTCCAACTTCTTTATCGATTTAATTAAACAGAGAACTGGCCAAAAAGCACTACTGGAACTTTTGCTTAAGGGAAGTCCATCTATATTTACAGCAAGTTTTACTTCATCATTGTCGAGGACAGTTACGTTATACTTCTTACACAACATATTAATTGTTTTTTCAATACCAAAATAATAATAATCACCGCCGTCAACTTCAACAACCTCTAATAATAAATTTGGTGTTTTTAAAAGTGTTCGAGGATCTTTTGGTAATTTTACATCGGGAAATGTTTTATTAATTATTTGCAAAAGTTTTTTTAGTGATGACTGATGTATATTTTCTTCAATAGCCCATTGCGCTAAATCTAAAGAAAATTCTTTATATCTGCTGCTGAAAGTTGTCAGTACATGATTTAAAATGTCTTTAGTGTATAAGTTTTTTTAGTGATGACTGATGTATATTTTCTTCAATAGCCCATTGCGCTAAATCTAAAGAAAATTCTTTATATCTGCTGCTGAAAGTTGTCATTTACATGATTTAAAATGTCTTTAGTGTATTCTACTTCATGAAAATTCACACCTTGTATAGGTTTAACACGATTTTCAGTTTGAAAATAATTGCAACTCAAGTTAGAACTCGAATTAGAACAACTAGCAATTTCAATTTGATTATTAACAATCTCAACATCGTGAGCACTATGATGTAACTCAAGTTCAAAGCTGTCTGCTGTATTATCTTGTGAACCAGATGATTCGATTATCAAAATGGACTTGTCTGTTTTTTGTTTGATTGTTCTCTGACGTGTTCTTTTACTTTTTTGTTGAGGGTTCATGATTTATTAATAATTATATCAACTTATACAGCAAATTTCCTAACCTAAAAAGTGTCATATTTTAATAATTTCCAAAAGAAAAGTGCGTTATTTTAATTACTTACCTTATAATCAGCTTTATGCGAATGTTACTCAAAACACCATCAACATATACTTTTTTAATCGTAACCAGAAAATTTCACAATGGATTAAAATGACGAGACGAGAATTGCACAACGAATAATGATTAAAGTGAGTGACGCCCACGGACGGATTCGACACGGAATGATAACGTCCGGTCAAATTCGTGGCAGTCGCATATGCATGCGCATGTCTATATGTATATTTAAATTCGTGTACGCGCGTAATTTAATTTGAAAAATTAATAAAAGTAGGTAAGTAGTCGATAAATTACCAAAATAGAAACAATAATAAACCTACTTGATATATGTAAGATTTTAAACGCATTATTTTTAAAAACGTTTATATATGCATATAATAGAGTATATACCTATATATAAATATAGTTTTTTTTGTGGAACAAGAAAATTTGTGATTACATCAGAGGTTTGCCTTTCAAGCTCTATAAATACATGTTGACTGCAATTTTTTATATCAGTACTAATTTAAAATAATATACCTTAAGTAACATATTATGTATATACCTTCAAAAATATACATGGTATATGACACTGGTGAATATCCAGTATGTGCATATACATTTCATATCATATGTATATTTAAAGATACATATGCAAATTCTGACATGTTATGCATATACTATGGATGTACATATCCACGAGATGTTATGTAGGTAATTATACAATACCAATATTTATTATAAATTTACAGCATCTTCTTCATTATTTATTTTTAAAATTTCCTCACCATCATTAAATTTGACAAATATGTTGCAATTATTAGTCCAGGAAATTCCCTTGTTTTTTATTTTCTCCAGGACGATTTTAAGAATCTTCAGCTTGTAACTAATGAGATCTTCTCTGATCACAATACCGGTGCCTTTCAATTTCTTTTTACTATTGTATACAGATTTTCTGATGTCAAGACAAAAGAATGTTACAACAATAGGACGTACCTTATCATTTTCTGCCTCACCCACTCTAAAACATCTATCCATTTCTGAGTCCGTCATTTTTATTCCCAGTTTTTTGTTAATAATGTCTTTGATCATTGCCTTCGGTTTTTCATTTATATCTTCCTTAATGCCATAGAATCTAAGAATTTTTGCTTCTTGTTACTGAAATATAGATTACTGGACGATATGCAGCAAAGGAAAAATTACAAACTTATTTTTAAAATTTAATTTTACACATTTATAACATATTTCTTTCACATTGAATATTTCAAGAGGGCCAAGATTGCATACTAAAAGAATTCCTAATTCTGATGATTTGCACGGACTTTCATAAAAATCTTCCAACCTCAAAAATTTACTTCCAATTACTTTATACTCATTTTCAACATACACAAAATTTCTTATCATAACAATATTTCCATTAATAAGAGAACAACAATTATCTGGCTGGTGAATTATTAATGTAAGATTATCAAAAACTGCTTTTTTACACTGTTTGTGAATGTTTAAACATAATAATGGTCCATTAAAATGTTCGTTTTCATATATAGGAAACGTGCTCATGACGCTGACTTAAAAATGATCCTGTTCACTTTTTCTTCGTATTATTTGTGAAAGTGGCTTACCACCTTTTCGAATTAATTTTAATAGTGACTGCAAATAATTTTCAAAAGCGCTAAAATTATTTAATGGACCAAGATTTTTTACATCCTGGGATATCTGCAACAAATTATGGATATTGTTTGATACATTTTCTGATCCATATAAAGTTATAAAAGTGTCAATAAAATACTTAAAGAGAGAAGACGCGTAATCAATATAGTCTGAATGTTTTGAATTTGACAAAATAGTTGAGGCTACATGAAGGGTTAGAAAATTTAGATATCGGTTCGTATTTAATTTATTTTTTAAAACCACAGATCCTGTATAAAACAGAAATTGCCGAAATTCGGTCGCTTTCCACCTTTTTGCCTCAGTTAAAGTTCGAGGTTTTCGATTAAACTCTAACGGTATATTTGGTGATTGACTAATTAATAACTCAGATATGCTAGCAATTTGTTGAAATGATAGTTTGGTTGATGGTTTACCACAACATCATAAAACTACAATTAACTTTTTTACAACCCCAAGGCATATCAAATGCATGTAGTCCAATGGAAAAGAATTAACCATATCTATTAAGGGTATTTGTTCAAGAAGTGATGTTCTTGTATTTTTAATCTAAAATCATTATCAGTTCTTAAACGAATATTGTTTGTATTTGGAAAACACACTCTGTTATTAATATAGCTACCCTCTATATGACAGTACAAGATGAATATCCACTATAACCTTTGGTGTAGGTGATGAATGATTTAGCGGGAGCATCACATATAAAAGATACTATTCTGACAGAATAAAATTGGCCCTTTATCGATATCCATAATTTATTATGTTAACAGCATCCTCGACAAAATCTTGTAAAAAACAATTCGCATTTTTCTGTTTTTCGTATCCATGGTATATACCCACAATATCAACAACATTTTTATTTTTCAAAACATTTCATAATATAGAATACACCTGACTACCCGAACTTTTCGACAGTGGTAAACCATCAATGTTAATACAAATTTCTATTGTTTGTGAATTCTGAAAGAATTGTGAAGATCGATGCATAAGTTTACCTATGCATTGTTTTAATCCAAAATGACAATATTGGCCAGGTTTTATAATTTTTGTCTTCACTCCTCTACAAGTTTGTAAAAGACTTCTGGCATCAGAAGGCAAATCTTGAAACTTTAATTTTAAAATATTAAGCAAATCAGTCAAGGCTACATGAGAAATGTTATGTTTTATAGCCCACTCTGGCAACTCTAAGAAAATAGCAGAAGCCGAGTTCGATTTACTACTCTCACTCCTTATTAATATATTTTGTAGATTATTATTGTGTTGGGTAACTTCATTATCAGATTCTAATTCTAAAAAAGAAGTTTCATGTTCCGAACTAACTTTATCGTCAGCTACTAATTGTTGAAAAGAAGATTCCTTGTGTTGTGAATCAATTGGTGGCAGCTGGGTATGTACAGGAGCACTGCAACTGGTTGATGTTGGTGGTATTGTATTATTATTAAAAACCTCAATTTGCCTTTTGGCACGTACATAATATTTTTGGAGGTAAGTCGTAACTTAGGGCATTTTGTAAACCAAAGGTACTTACTCGGTTTAACAGTTTTAACACTAATAAATACCACTATTATAAATTCAGGGAATCACATCATTATCATCACAAAATACAAGCACAGAAAACACATATACTTAGGATTAGTAGGTATTAAATAAAACATCTATGTATCAACAAACATGGCACTCCTTAGTTAATTGCAACTTGCAAGACGCCAAAGTTGGTAAATCTTGGCAAGACGCAGGCGCACGCGTTTTGAAGATTGCCTATTTGCTACATTAGGTTCGTTCATTGACGTGGGATCGAGGTTAATGCTTTTATTTAGTATAGTACTCTAGAGTGAACTAGATCTACAATATCAAATAAATACATATATTATATTTTGTAGTTCAACTCTTTCTTACGAATAGTAGATTATTTTATTTGTATAGTGACAATAGCCCATCTCTGCTGATTATCAGAAGTAAAGTTAAATTAAACAAATCCATTGCAAACTTTTTATATTGTCTATTGATCATTTTATAATCAGTGATCACATTATTTAAATTTATGCATTAAATGAAAATTAACAATTGTTATTAATTTCAAAAAACTTAGGCACATTAGGTAAGTAGGTAATTAAACATAACACAGAATCTCTGAATATCACATAAATGAATGAAAACGTAAAATGGACGTCCTCAGAACCACCATTTTAGTACATACTGAAAACGTACATCCATGAACATCCCGAAGACGCCCAGAATAAGTTCCAGGACATTCAGACCAGAACAAGAGTTAAAATGGACGTCCTCAAAACGTCCTGTGCTATCTGGGTAGTACGGTAGACAATAGCCAATTTAAATTTATTGCTATAAATCCAACAGACATTGAAATAGACTTGGACAAATTAGAATATTATCCGCAACAATTCGAAATTAATAGTTTAGAATTCGTTCAAGAATTATTTAAACTCATTTAATAATTTTAATAATTTACAAAAAGCTAATCTTTAAAACTTAAGACTCAAACATTTAAACCAGGAAGAGTATAATGCGATACGAAAACTTTGTTTTGATTATAGAGACATAATGTATTGTGAAGGAATTCCATTATCCTTTACTAATACTACTAAACATCATATTAGGACAACAGATAACATTCCAGTATACACGAAGTCCTACAGATACCCACAAGTACATAAAGAGGAAATTGTGTGTCAATTTAATGAAATGCAACAAGGAATAATTAGAACTTTCAACTCTCCATGGTCATCACCACTATGGATAGTCCCAAAGAAAATGGACGCAAGCGGGCAACGTAAATGGAGGATTGTAATTGACTACCGCAAATTAAATTCTAAAACAATTGACGACAAATTTCCTATTCCGAATATTAGCGACATTTTTGATAAGATTGAAAGTGCGACTACTTTACAACGTTAGACTTAGCATCAGGCTTTCATCAGATAGAGATGGCTGATGAAGACATAGAGAAAGCAGCATTTAACACTGACAAAGGTCACTACGAATACATTCGTATGCCTTTTGGTCCCAAAAATGCACCTGCCACGTTTCAACTTGCTATGAACAACGTTTTAAATGGTCTTGACGATATTTTCACTGTATACCTAGACGATATCATTATATTTTTAACAAGTTTAGATGAACATATTTTAAACCTGCGTAGTCTTTGACAGATTAAGGCAAACAAATTTTAAAATTCAACTTGACAAAAGTGAATTTCTTAAACAAGAAACAAACTATTTAGGTCATGTAATAACGCGTGATGGCATAATGCCTAATCCGGATAAAATAAAAGCAGTTTTAAAATTTCCTATACCAAAGACGACTAAAGAAATCAAATCATTTCTCGGACTTACCGGATATTACCGAAAATTCATCAAAAATTACGCACGCAAAACTAATAAAACCACTAACATCATGTTTAAAAAAGGGTAGTGTAATAAAACACGACAAAGACTTCATGAAAGCATTTAATACATGTAAACATGTGTTAACAAATGCACCAATACTTCAATACCCGGACTTTTTTAAACCTTTTATTCTTACAACGGATGCTAGCAATGAAGCACTAGGAGCCGTGCTCTCGCAAGGAAACCCAGGGTCTGATTTGCCAATTGCATTTGCATCGCGAACATTTAATGACGCCGAGAAAAACTACAGTGTGGTCGAACGTGAGCTTTTGTCTTGTGTTTGGGCCACAGGGTATTTTCGTCCATATCTATACGGACGTAAATTTACCATATACACCGATCACAGACCACTCCAATGGCTTCACTAATTAAAAGAGCCAAATTCAAAACTAATGCGATGAAGAATTCGTCTAGAAGAATTCGATTACGATCTAAAATACAAAAAAGATACTCTAAACACCAACGCAGACGCACTATCGCACATAAAAATCGATCAGATCAATATTACGCCACTAGATACTACATCACTGGCAGTTAATCATGAAGACGACATATCACAGCTATTAGACGACATTAATGAAATTATAGAAAACGACGGAAGTCAACTTAGCACTCCACCTAATATTGATTATTATCAATAGAGATATTCTTGATGCTATAATCCCAGTAGACGATGTAACAGTACATTCAAATCAGTCTGACGAATCCCAGAGATCTAATCAATAAAGAAAAACGACAGATTTTAATAAAAATTCAAGAAAATCCAAAACCATCAAAATCAAGCAAAATTGAAAATAAACACATCTACAAAGTTTATTTACCTCTTAACTATCAGTCAGAAGATTTAAAAGATTTACTAAAAAATTATACAATTGGTAACGAAACATTTCATCTTTTCGCACCAAGGCAAGAAATTTATCTGTTATCTACATATCACTATTTAATAACAATGCACCTCGTATTATTTGGCATACATCGAGAGTTAAAGTTCTACGAAGGAAAAACAAATCATAGAGGAGCTCAAGAAACATTCCTAAAACTTAAAGAAAAATACTATTTTAAAAATATGCTTAAAACTATTCAAGATTATATAAATCATTGCGAGGCATGTCAAAGAGGAAAATATTTACGTCACCCACCTATACCACCTCTTAATATAACGTCGACATCATCACCTTTTGAAAACTTATACATGGATACTCTAAGTATCGAAGGAAAAAGCTTCTTCACGATCATCGACGCATTTTCAAAATTTGCGTATGTAACTAAACTACTTAGTAAAGAAGCAACGAAAATTACACAAGAACTACTAAAGTATTTCGCCTGTATACCGTACCAAAACGGATCACAATGGATAACGGTGGCGAATTTCAAAATATGACTTAAAGAAATAGCAAAACTTTATAATATAGAATTACATTTTACAACACCTAACCATCCAGCAGCCAATGGACAAATTGAAAGATTCCACTCAACTCTTCTAGAACACATACGAATATTTAAACTATACCCTAACTAAACCCCACTTACCCATAAAACTACTTTTGATTATTTTAAATTATTCCCAGAGGCAACTATAGCTACCTGCGTGGTATTCCCTACCCAGGGTTTAAAGTAACAAAGTAGGGAATACCACGCAGGTAGCTATAGTTGCCTCCGTGGCAATATTGTCTGATGCCCTGTAAACACGGGGTCTTTCAATTGCAGCCACAAATGTGCGACTGGCTTCCTGTCAGTGGTTTCCTTTTGTGTTGTTGAACCGAAGTTGTACCTATCCTTACAACTTATAGCCGTCATGATTACGAGTAATGACTCAGAAACACGTGTCGACGGATTCATCCTTTTTTGCGGGCAATACCCATTATTCCTTTCTTCCTGTTACATCTCATCTTGAGTGACCTTCTATTCTTTGTTATATATATATATATATATATATATATATATATATATATATATATATATATATATATATATATATATATATATATATATATATATATATATATATATATATAACAAAGAATAGAAGGTCACTGCGGGATGAGGTAACAGGAAGAGATAGGTAGGTACCAAAGATCCGCCGAACCCCCGACTCTTAGTCTTACTCGTAATCATGACTATAAGTTGTAAGGATAGGTAACCTTGTGGCTGATTGAAGAGACCCCGTATTTTACAGGGACAAACTATAATACCTGCGTGGTATTCCCTACTTTGTTACTTTAAACCCTGGGTAGGGAATACCACGCAAGTAGCTATAGTTGCCTCCGTGGCAATATTGTCTGATGCCCTGTAAACACGGGGTCTTTCAATTGCAGCCACAAATGTGCGACTGGCTTCCTGTCAGTGGTTTCCTTTTGTGTTGTTGAACCGAAGTTGTACCTATCCTTACAACTTATAGCCGTCATGATTACGAGTAATGACTCAGAAACACGTGTCGACGGATTCATCCTTTTTTGCGGGCAATACCCATTATTCCTTTCTTCCTGTTATATATATATATATATATATATATATATATATATATATATATATATATATATATATATATATATATATTGTTATACAGCATATTAGTCGGCCCAGTATATGATCAGGTCGTTCGTTCGCCCGGCACTGGTAATACATATAGAGATATATACATTAAAGGAAAACAATGTTTAGACAATTTTTATTCTAAGAACACATAGAGGGGTAAAAATATAATGTAAATAAAAATCATTTATATAACTAGGCTGTAAGTCAGCCCGTTGCCTTGGTTAGCCCATCTTTATATGTAACTGTATGTTATTCGTCCATTGGTCAGCCCAGCGATGTTGCCACTTGGCTAGCTGATTTTAACTTCTCTGGTTTAGTCAGTCTATTTTTATACATTTACGCGGGAGCATTAACACGTGTTTGTATGTGTATGTGTAAATATGAATAGCAGAGGGCAAATAATGGTAAATATGGCGAAGAAAAACAACAAATTAAGGAAAAAAGATGAGGTAAGAAAATTAGAAATTATTTAAGTATAAATAATTAGTAAGTTTGTGGTGGCTACAAATTTTTTTATCATAAATAACCTTACTTTTTGGTAAATAATAGATTTTGAATGTGTTAGATGGTTTTTTTAGTAGTGTAAGTTATTAATTTGCTATATAGGGTGTCTTATGATGGTTTTAGATTTAATTGCGAAAATTCTAGTTAATAAGGTAAGAGGTTTTTAAAAGAATGTTAGGAGTAAATAAAAGATTTCGTGGAAATGTTATTAAAGGACTATACAGGGTACAGGGTGTTTAAAAAGTATGTCAAAAAAAGCTTTTTAACAGAAAACGGGCACTTTCGTTTAGAAGTTCGTTTTAGGGAAAAGTCTGCATATTTGGGTTAATTTTAAAGATATATTATACAGGATGTTTAAAAAAAGTTTTTTAGCAAAAAAACGGATACTTTCGTTTAGAATTTGTTTATAGGGGCTGAGTTCGTATACTTGGGTTATTTTTAAAGAGATATTATACAGGGTGTTTAAAAAGTATGTCAAAAAAGTTTTTAGCAAAAAAACGGGTACTTTCGTTTAGAATTTGTTTTTAGGAAAAGTCTGTATATTTGAGTTATTTTTAAAGAGATATTGTATACAGTGTGTCCCCGGATTGACTTTGAGATAGGTGTAATATACCAAAAAAATATTAGTATGGCTTTCATTTTCTGCAGTCTCGGCCTGTTTTATCCAAATAGAATTTTTCCGTAAAATCAACGGAAAGACCACTTTACCTACAACGAATTATTTTCTTCTTAGATTAACTCAGCGACTTAGATCCCTTTTGAACTGTAATTTGGTAAAAAATCATTTTAGGTCAAGCAGGCCGTGACTGCAGAAAATGAAAGCCATGCTAATATTATTTTGGTATATTACACCTATCTCAAAGTCAATCTGGGGACACTGTATACAGGATGTCAAAAAAAGTTTTTTTAGAAAAAAACGGGTACTTATTTTCGTTCGGAATTTGTTTATAGGGGTTGAGTTTGTATACTCGGGTTCTTCTTAAAGATACACGGTGTTTAAAAAGTATGTCAAAGTTTTTAGCAAAAAACGAGCACTTTCGTTTAGAATATGTTTTTGGGGGGATTAGTATATTTGGGTTATTGTTTTTAAAGAGATATTACACAGGGTTATCAGGAATTCAAAATATCGCATATATTTACATCTATTATTTGGACATGTGTCATTTATGTGAGAATATGTATTTGTGGCAAAAACTATTGTGTTTGGTATCGTTTTCATATTATAGTTATGTATATCGATTACTTTAGATTAATTATGGAGAAAGGAGCCCCCAAAGCATAATTTAGAAGTTTCTTTGGAAACTTTAAAGCAAAAATCAAAACAATCAAAAACTGATTTATCTTTAATTAATATGGAAATAGCAACAGGCAGTACTATACATAGTAATATCCAAACTCAGCAAAACTGTGATCCTTACCAATTTACCGACGATGAAAACGATTCTTCTCTACCATTAGAGAGGAGGTTTCCTGAGGCAGAAAAACGATTCAAAAAATTAAATTCACCGAGTGAGTCGATGTCTATTTGTTCTGCTTCAGAGGAATCTTGTTCTGAATCTGATGGCCTGTCAGGGCTTAGAAAGGTATGATTTTTAATATAATCGTGATATTAATAATTATAAGACATAAATTCGATAACATTTTAAGCTAAAAAAGGAACGCGAACGCGTCAAGATATATTTCTGGTTTTAATTGCATTTTTTATCAAAATGTAAACATTGTCTAATAAATAAGACCTCATCGAATAATATATTTTTTTAGAAGATATTACACATTTTTAAAACAAATTTAATTATCTTTACTACTTTATAAACTCTGTTTTTACTTTTACATGTAGTACAGTATGTCTACGGATGGACTTAACTATACTTTTTTCTTTTCAGTTTTTCGAAAAAAAGTCATTCTTCATAATTTCTTTTGCTTGTTATATAAATACGATTCACATTGAGAATTTTCGATTTTGTCTTTTTTCATATCTCAATATCGATTATTATTTTTAACATCAAATATCTTAGTAACCATAACTCTCATGAAAAAACTTTATTTGGCTTTTCGATTTATCCTTCTAAGCTCAAGGCTTTAAAAAAAGTTTGAATCAAAAATTTCTAATTTTGCAAATCTACATTTTTATATTTTTTGTGCACCCTGTACAACAAAATTGAAATTTCTCAACGTGTCGTATTTGAATAACAAGCCAAAGAAATTATGAACAATGACTTTTTCCGAAAAACTGAAAATAAAAATTTTTACAAGTATAGTTTAGTCCATCCGTGGACACATTGTATAAATAAAAATATAATTCTCAAATGATATAATCGCAATTCGATTTATTTCTGCCACAGTTTTTAAATAATAGGATTTTCGTTTTAATACAAAAACCCCCAAATTTGCCGGGAAATTTTAACAAGACTGTTGCTGGCCTTACCTTTATTTTAATTTGTTGTCCCTTATTTTTTTTTGTAAAAACAAATTTGGATTATTTTCAGACGCCATTACCTAAACTTTCTGATGTAAGCCCAGAAATTTTACCTATAAGAACTGAATCATATAATTCGCAAAATGCATCTTTAACATCATACGAAATGGTACAGACCGACTCAATAAGCAACCTTGAAGGAGTCGAAGAAGAAAATTATTATGCAACAGAAAACAACTGTTTAGGAAATAATGTCTCAGCATGTCTAACTCAAAAAGGAATAGATGCTGTTCAAAATTTAACTAATGTTTTTAGTTATTCAGAAAACAGTAATGAGGTATAATTATTATGCTACCATTCTTCTTTTTATTATATACATAAAAATATGTACTTTTTTTTTAAATTTTAGTGCGAAGCGCAGAATAAGGAATCGTTTATTTTGACACCATCTTTAAATCAACAAGAAATAGCTTGCGTTAAGAATTTAAATAATAAAACTATCCCTATGAAAGAGAAGGTATATTTAATACGCTAATAATTTTGTTGAGTTATCTCCGTTAAATTTTAATTTGTTGTAAATTAATACCAAATTATTTAATTTTAGAAACAAGGCAGTGAATTTGGTTCAAAATTTTCAGTGCTGAAAAAATAATGTCGATAGCGTCCTTAATAATTTTGGAAGTATTATTAAAGTAATTTTATAAAAATGTTTTTAACATAAATTTAATTCAATATCTTGTAGGATGATAAGGTTTGTAATCTTGAGTTGATAGAAAATCACAGGCGCTGGACAAAAAAAAATTGTTGTCCGTATTGTTTTCTCGAAGTGACCCATTTCCCTAGGCACCTTCAACGAAACCACGAGGATGAAGGAGCTGTTAGGGAAATATTACTTCTACCAAAGGATAATCTTAAGCGGAAAATATTACTTAATTCTCTACGAAGGCAGGGCAATTTTGCTCTTAATGCAGAAAAAGAAAAAACACGCCCGGTAAGAAGGCCAAGAAAAGCGGAAGTAAACGAAGAGTATTTTCCATGCAATTATTGCCTAGGGTTTTTTAAAAAAATTTACTTAAGAAGACATAGGAAAAAATGTGCAATGAATAATTGTCCTCAAAGGAAAAGAGAAAACTACCTATCAGAGTCACAGGCTTTTGTTATTTGTTCTGGTATTTACAAAGATTTTTATGATTCTTTAAGACTAAAAACAGAAGTGCTAGATAAAATGCGAGTAGATGAAGTATCAAAAACAGTTATTGGTGACATATTAATATGCAGTTATGGCGAAAGTCAGTTGAACAGACATAAGCGAGTGCAACTGGCTACAATGGTTTCCAATAAACTTAGGGAGCTGGGTAGACTAGTATTAGTTTTAAAGGAGATGACCGGTTTGCAAAGGTTTTTAGATGTCTTAAAACCAGAATTTTTTGACAATCTCGTTACAGCAACAAAAGTGATAAGTGGGTATGATAACTCAAATAAAAGCTTCAAAGCACCTAGCTTAGCTCTTCACATGAGGACAAGATTAATCCAAATTTGCGACATTGCCACAAAGATGATAATTAAAAAAAATCGTTTTTTTGGAATGTATGGACCCTGAAGTAGCGCTAAAAAATATCAAACGTTTGCGAGCTTTAATATCCGCTCATTGGAACTCGAAGTTATCCAGTTTGGCTCTCAAAGATCTTAATGAGAAGCAATGGGAAAAACCAAAAATGTTTCCTCTAACTTCAGAGCTTATGCAATTCAAAAAAATATGTACTATATGAAGCTGATAACGCATGTGAGAATATTAAATCAGGAAAAAACAGCTTAATGTTCACTTTCGTAAATTATCCGAATGTGTTATGGCGTTAACTCTATTACTTAACAGGAAACGTATAGGGGAAATACAGTTTTTAAAGCTTAATACCTACAAAATTGATAGAGTATCAAACCAATAAAAAGATTTTTTGGATTCTTTAACGGAAAACGAGAAAATTTTAACCCAAAATTTCAAAAGAGTTTTGACAGGTGGAAAGGGTAGTAAACCTGTGGCTATCCTATTTCCTAAAAATATCCAGTCACTTATTGATATTATGTTGTCCGTTAGATCTGAATGTGTTCCAGAATCCAACGAATACTTATTTGCAAATCCTAAAACAGAAAATCGATGGCTTAGTGGATACCACGTTTTAAAGAAATTAGCCCAAGAATCAGGCGTATCAAATAAGGATTTATTTACCTCAACAAGACTGAGGAAACAAATTGCTACCGTTCTTCAGGTTATGAATATTGGTGAGACTGAAATGGAACAGTTTGCAAACTTTATGGGACACACAAGAAAAACCCATGAGGAGTACTACAGGCAAGTCTCAAACTAAAGTGACACCTTGATTACCTGGATTACACCATCATATACTCTTTTACTTTAAATATATTAATTTCCAAAAAGGGTTATCAGATATTTTATGTTTCACCTTTACTTCACTGGGTGTTTCTTTTTACCTTAGTTTTTAACTTCTTTTTTACTCACAATTTTCTTTTTATTTAAAGATAATTATCGCACACTTTGATTAATATAACTGATCTATTATATTTATATTTTGATTATTAATTATGATATAATCTAGGAAATACCTATTTTTTTACAGTTTCAGGGAATGTAAAAATTTAACTGTATAGTGGGTACTAAACTTAGTTTACCTCCACCACTAAGCCTTTTCTCATGAAGTATATTATTGTAAAACCTAAAAGTTGTTGTGTTGTGTTTCATTAACCAGTCACGCAATGATTAAATGAAACTTAAGCTATTTTTGTAAGTACAATCATTCGTATTGCCATACAATTTTCTAGGCTACCACAAGACGTGTTTCAAACGGCTAAGGTGTCAAAAATACTTATTGCTATAAACAACGGTAAAGGTGCTCAATATAAGGGCAAATCACTCGATGAAATTGAATTTTCTGATAATGTTGACTCGGATGACTCAGACTTTGAAGACAGTAAACAAAATACAAGTGCCTGTTTGACCTCAAAAACACCAATTAATAATAATTCCAAAGACATATCTGATAGTGCATCAAATGACATACCAGGACCCAGCAAACCTTATAATAAGCCAATTTTAGGCCAGTCAGTTACTGAAACACAAATTGCACATGCCAATGAGTTTGATCTAAATTCTAGCTGTTCTAGTAAAGGTAAAAAATCCAAATGTGTGAATTTATTTCCTTTGAGTAATGTGCTTTTTTAGATGGTGATACACAGCGAATTAAAACAACGACAATAAGAAAAGTGTGGACCAAGAAACAAACTGACGTAATACGCCAATTTTTTGCAAAACACATTAAAGAAAAAATTGCTCCCAAAAAGCACGAAGTCGAAGTGTTACGAAAGGAACATTCGTCACTGTTTAAAGACAGAAATTGGGTAGTAATCAAGGCGTTTGTCTATAACTGTTATAGACAATGAAATATAAAAGTTTAAATTAAATTTTGGCATAATTGTTTATCTAATATTTCTAATAAATAAATAAATAAATAAATACTTTATTTGCCCAACAGGTATAACCCAATTACAGGACAAAGCTAAATTGAAACTAATTAATAAAATTGAGAAAAAAAATCAATAATATTAACATAGAACGTTGATTGCAAAATATTACAATTAACGCATAAAAGCATCTTAAAATTTAGAAGTATATAAAAACTATGTGAACGAAATGTGATGTGGCATAATAAAAATTACAAAACAATTAAAACTAATCACAAAGAAACTGTCTAGCACAATTTAGTAATTCTTGTTGTGAACAAACATTTAAATCACAAATATCACTTAATTTATTAAAGTAATTACACATACAATACAATGGTGATTTTAACATAACATTTGTTTTTGCACGATTACAGTAAAACGTTGGATTCAGACGAGAATGCAATCTTGGAACATTGATATTAAATTGTGAAAGAATCTCTGTACAGTCAATTTTATTATGAAATATTTTATATAGGAATACAAGAAATGAACAAATTCTCCGAAATTCAAGGCTCTCAAAGTTAAATGTGTTTAACAAATGATTGTTATTTATACCTCTGTTGGGAGTGTCCTGTTAATTTAAATAATAAGAATTTTAGGAATTTTCTTTGGACGTTCTAAGCACTGTTTATAAATTTCGTAATACGGATTCCACACAATCGATCCATACTCGAGTTTGGATCTTACATATGAGTAATATAGTAATTTTAAAGCCTCCAGGTTGGTAAAAGATTTGCAATTTCTTATAATGAAGCCAAGCATTCTTGTGACTTCTTTCGATTTGGTTCTTATATGTTCACCGAAGCTCAGCTCAGAATCAAAGTATATACCGAAATCTTTAATTGAAGTCTGATGTTCTAGACTTGTTCCATTTATGGAGGAATTGTACTGAAGCCAGTTTTTTTTTTTGGAAAGAAACAACTTTACATTTTCCGACGTTAAGGTCTAATTTATTAAGATAGCACCATTGACTAATTCTATTAAGTTCATTTTGAATCAGCGCGCAGTCTTCCTCAGATTTGATATTTCTGAAAATTTTTAAGTCATCTGTTTATCGCATTCTAAACCCTCACATAAATCATTTATAAATAATAGAAACAATAATGGCCCAAAATTACTACCTTGTGGAACCCCAGACGATGATGTATATACTGATGACTTATAACCGTTGTATGACACAAATTGATATCTGTTTGTTAGATAGGATTGCAAGAACAGTAATAACTGCGTGTTAAATCCAAAATGATTCAGTTTTTTCAGTAATATGTTGTGATCAATTCTATCAAAAGCCTTTGAAAAATCTGTATACACCACATCTAATGTACTAAAAATAATACCAAACATATATTCTAAACATTCCCATATCATTTTATTTGTCGTTCGTATTTGAAGTAAAATTAATTCAACCCGAAATTCTACCGTTAGTGGTACCTACTTTCAAATATTCTCAATTAGACAAAAAGAGATTCATTTTCAGATATATTAAACAAAATTATTTTGGAGAATTAATAAGTTCTTTCGCACAAGTCCAACATATTTACAGTTTTTTTTTTTGGGAGTTATTATTTTTCCGCTAACATCGTAGAATAACAGTTTTTATTTTATTTGTTTATTTTTTTTACAAAACTTACTTTGAAATAATATTTAGTTTTTACTTCCGTTAACGTATCATATTTTGTGACATTTTCTTCGGGAACGTCTCTTGAAAAACGAAATTTTATTTGTACACATCTTCTAAACTTTGTTTAATAAACTAATACATTTTTTAAAAATATGTCTATTAATGCCCCATGAATATGAACAATAACAAAAAAATTGCCTAGATCTAAAACTATTGATTTAAACTTACTTAAAGCAAGCATTAACTTGCCACTAAATGGCAAAATATAATTTAAAGTTCTCGCTCTAAGTGGAAATTAAATATGACGAAAATCATTTCAATTTAACAATAAATAGGACAACTATTCTGATAACAACGGACTTCATATCGCAATAAGCTTCTGCAATAAATACCGGCTTGGTAGCGTTACAACCCTCTGATTAACTTTATCCTTAATCTTCCTTATGCATTACCACCGTTGCCAAGTTTCGGGCTAACCGATGTACCATCTACTAGAAATGTCCGTATATAATTGGGCTGACCAATACACATTTTACCATAAATTTGTATATTCGTCAACCGCGCTACCTGTATGGAATTTTTGTAAACTATCAGGTGTATAAGCTATATGGAAATTGATCATTGGTCATCCCGACCCAAAACACGTACAAAGCAATATTTCTCCCTCTCCTATCGAATAAAGCATGTATACAGTGCGATTTCTTGGTGAGCCCAAAATCGGGACGACCAACGACAAACTGGGCTGACAAACGACCGCTTCTTATATTGTATGGGCTTACTAATGACCATAAACACACACATATATATATATATATATATATATATATATATATATATATATATATATATATATATATATATATATATATATAATAATTCTTCTGCCCGTGTGTATGTGACTGAACTCCTCCTAAACGGCTGGACCGATTTTGATGAAATTTTTTGTGTGGATTCCAGTGGATTCGAGAATGGTTTAGATTCACAATTCAATCCACTGGAAAATGTTTATTTAATTAATTTTTTAATTGTTGTTGATCTTGGAATGTTTTAGATTGGATCCGGCAGAACAACGTCTGTCGGGTCCGCTATATATATATATATATATATATATATATATATATATATATATATATATATATATATATATATATATATATATATATATATATATATACATATATATATGTTGTTTTTCATATATATATATATATATATATATATATATATATATATATATATATATATATATATATATATATATATATATATATATATATGTTTGTATATGTATATATATATATATATATATATATATATATATATATATATATATATATATATATATATATATATGTATATATATATATAGAAAATTGTACTAAGGTAACACTTTCTCAATATAGTAATCAAATAATAAAAATGAAAGAAATTAATGTATGAAGATTTAAATACACATCATTTATCCTTCATCGATTATTGATACACAAATTTCTGTAAATGTCGGGCACTTTTCACTTAAGTTCTCCACCAATTTTTATACGGATTTTGTTCTCCTTTTTTTGGATGATTCCAGAACAATCGAAACATTACCAGCGACTTGCCTCCATAACATCGTATGTCATAATAATAAAAAGTAACTGTCATTCCCAGTGTATGCAACTTTATAACGATAAACCGCGAAATTCAAACAGAAAAACTAAAGCAAATAGTGTGTCCTAACATTCCGCCCACAAAATAAGTTTACTATTTTATATATATTTTTTTGTAACATTGCAATTTCTTATAGGTACGTAACTATACAACTAATAGATTTAGTGTGATGGAAGAGGACATAGTTTCACCAAGGGGCGATCTAACATTCCCTTAGAAGTACGTACTTGTGCAACGCGAGCGATTCCATCGCTGCCACGATACAATTTGGAAATTCGTCCAAGGTGCCACTGTAAGGGTGGAGTTGTTTCCTCCTTGATTAATACAAGACTTTTGGCGTTGCTGTAACGTGTGGAGATATTCCATGTGCCAACGGCGCCAAAAGTCACAATGTAGTCTTTGGACCAGTTGTCATCTATTCAATCGGTTCAATTTTAATGAAGAAAGATCAGCATCTGGAGGTGCATTTAAAGGTTCTTGGGTTAAAAAATGTCCAGGGGTAGGTACTGTTAGGTCATTAGGATCGCTACTTAGGGGACATAGTGGGCGAGAGTTTAGAAGGGCTTCTATTTGGGTCAAAACAGTGGATAATTCTTCGTAGGTAAGAATCTGCTCTCCGACTACCCGTTTGAGGTAAGACTTGACTGCCTTGACGCCAGCTTCCCACAAGCCACCTATATGAGGTGAAGTAGGGGGGGTTGAAATGCCACTTAACAGAGACAGTATTTTCAAAAGTTTGAACACTGGGCCATAAATGAGAAGGATCACTTAGCCACTTGGGACCCGCCCACCAAAGAGAATGTGACAAAAACTCACTTGGTATGAGACCACGTGAAGCACAGTCCGCAGGATTTTCTTTACCACTAATGTGGTGCCATTGATCGGGAGGAACCTTCTCCTGAATATGACTCACCCTATTAGCAACAAATGTCTTCCATCTATGAGGAGGAGATTGTATCCAGGATAGAGCCACCGTAGAATCAGACCAAGCATAAATTTTGTTTATTGTCAGATAACCTTGGTATGATGATACGACAAATTCTATGAGATCTGAAAGAAGCATAGCAGCACATAACTCCAAACGTGGAATTGAAACTCTTTTTAAGGGGGATACCTTTGATTTTGCACACACTAAAAAAATATTAATTAACCCATTTGGAGAAATTTCCCGAAAATATACCACTCCGGAGTAACCAGACTCGGAGGCATCACAGAAGCCATGTAATTCAGTATGAATCACCATATCAATTGTTAGACAACGTGGAACCACTACTGAGGATAAACTTGTAAGCTGAGCTTTGTAAGTTAACCAACGTGTCTTCATTTCTGCTGGAGGTTCATCATCCCAATCCAGACCTAGAGTCCACAAACACTGCATGAAATGTTTTGCAAAAAAGGTTATGGGAGCTATCAAGCCCAATGGGTCATAAATTCTTGCCATTTCAGACAACACATTGCATTTTGTACAAGGTCTTTCCACTGAATCCACCTTATATGAAAAAGAGTCGGTGACCGCACACCACTGCAAACCTAGGACCTTTACAACTGTAGGATTATGCGTGTCAAACCCAAGAGGTTGCTGATGAGTATCTGGAACGTCTGTCAATAACTGAGAATGATTACTGGCCCATTTCCTTAACTCAAACCCAGCCTCAGAGAACAACGATATTAACTGAGATTGCATCTCACATGCAAGCTCAACAGAACTTGCACCGCTTACCACATAATCCACATAAATACGGACTTAACAATTTTTGAAGCAAGAGGACATTTTTCTCCCAAATCTTGGGCTAGCTGTAGCAAAGATCGAATAGCTAGGTATGGGCTAAAAGACACACCGTAGGTGACAGTGTTTAGTCGAAATTGTTGAACGGGTTCAGATCTCTGAAATCTCCATAAAATCCTTTGAAAATCACGATAATAGTCTACTACCAGAATTTGGCGATACATTTGTCGGATATCTGCAATAAAGACAACACTATGAATACGAAAAGCTAATAAAATGGAAGCGATATCTCTTTGAAGCTTAGGACCAACGAGTAAGGTATCGTTGAGAGAGGCACCATTGGAAGATTTGGCAGATGCATCAAACACCACTCTGATTTTGATAGAACCATTTTTCGTTTTGTTACACAATGATGTGGTATATAATACACGCTACCAGGACTTATCGGAGTATCTGTTACCACAGACATGTGATTCTGTTCCACATAATCTTTCATAAATGATGAATAAGCCGCATACAATGAAAAATCTTTTACTAAACGACTTTCCAGAGATAAAAAACGACGTAATGCCAGATCATAAGATGTCCCTAAACGAGGAGGATATTCACGAAATGGTAATTCTAGCAGATATCTACCAGTGTGATCCCGAGAATGCTTTTCAAGAAAAATTGTCTCACACTAAATGTCTTCGACTGATAAAGGAGAACTCTGTGGAATTTGCTCCATTTCCCAGAATTGTTTAAGAGTAATGTCCAATGGAGCTGCAGAAAGGGTACAAAATGAATTGACAGCATTATTAGAGAGGCAATTTACATTTCCTAGCAAGACCCACCCAAATGTAGTTTGATGGCAATTGGCTCATTATAACTTCCTCGCTTTACACCTTCAAGAAGAACGTTAGCATATACATCTGCCCCTAATAAAATATCTATATCACCAGGTTGTCCAAAATTTGGATCCGCTAGTTGCAACTTTTTCATATGTTTCCAACTTTGATGCTATACATGAACAGGATGAATATTACTACAAATGTTTGGAATCACGATCATTTCTAATTTGAAATTAGGTTGAAGCTTACGAAAGAGCTGCACCACACAAGTAACAATACCTAAATTTGAGCAAGTTGTCATATTACCTATAGCTTGAACTGGTACCAAACAGGATGACCTGGTGAGGCCTAGTCTGCTTGCACACTGATCACTCATGAAATTAGCCTGACTGGCTGAATCAAATAAAACTCTGCATTTCTGCAGATTGACTTGGTTGTCTTTGACATTTACCACAACTGTGGAAAATAGAACAGTAGAATGAGAAGTTATTGTACTAGTCATAACATTCAATTGCTTTGTGTCAGTAACTTGTTCTTCACTCGTACCTACATTACTCCAAGATGCAGGATTTGATACAATATGCAGAAGAGTATGATGCCGCTTATTGCATACGCGACAACTATATTTTGAAACACAGTTTCTTTGATTTAACGACATCCTGTCTCTCTTGTGAATTTAACGTCAGAAATGCGTCGCACTTAAGCAACGAATGTTGTTGCTTACAAAAGACACATGTTACCGATTTCTCAGTATTAGTCACCAATGCCATAGCCGATCTCTCTTTGTTATGCCCTCCAACAGATGACGTACTCATCCAAGCTGATTTCTTTGAATTTGAACCCGACGCTGGCGTCATGGCACTAGTTTCCAATGCACGATACTGCTTTTCGAGAAAAACATACAAATCTTTGAAAGTAGGAATTTCCGACTCGCTAAATTCCAATTCAAATCGAACTCTGAGAGCAGAATCAACCTTATGCAACAACCAATTGAATTTGGTAAAGTCCCACATATCCTGTTTGAACTGATCCAAAGCAGATAAGTTTTCCGAAAATGTAGATAACAATTTTCTCAAAAAAACAACAGAATCATTATTAACTTTTGAAGCCTGATACATAGATTGCCAATAATTGGTCATCAAAACACGTTTATTTTGATATCTATTCTTTAAAGATTCAAACACTATTTTGTAATTTACTGCCGTCATGGTTACTCTTTACAACTGTTAACGCATCCTTGGCTAAGTATGAATTCAAATATTGAAAACGCTCAATACCAGATAATGCAGTATTCTCGTGAATCAATGTCTTAAACATGTCGAAAAATGTCGGCCAATTTTTGATGTCTCCGTCAAATTTAGAGATTTCGATTCTCGGTAGTTTTACATTTTCATGAACATTACTATAATTTGAATTGTTTGACCGCCTACTGTTTGCATGGGAGTGTACAGAATTCGTTGGACTTACCCTTCGACTAGGTAACATATTTTTAACAATTAACTGACGATGAATAGACTATTGAATATTTCATATCAAACTGTTTTTGAATTTCATCTTGTTCGTCTACTTCTTTCTCATCAACTATTAATGATACAATCTCTAAATGTAGCGAATTAAATAAATTTACAAGTTCTGTTAATTCATCAAAATGAATATCCAACTCATTCACGCCACTTGGTTCACTCTGTGCTTGTTGCGCAATATGTAATAAATGCTCCACAGGTTTATAAGCACTTCGGCGTTTATTTGAAAGTTTAACTAGTTCACCTGCCATCATTCAAGAATGAAATAACCGTCATAAACCTGATACAATAACTAGACTATAGCTAGTGAAAATGATACACAAACTATGGATAGACTATAGCTAGTGAAAATGATACGCAAACTATGAATAGACTATGTATAGCTACTGAAAATGATACGAAAACTCTGAATAGTCTATAGCTATTTAACTTTTACCGACGTTGATACTACATTTTGTAACAAACTGTTAACAAACCTTTTAGATACACGAAACTGAAATATACTTGTACTATTTCAATAGAGCCGTTCTGATCCGCTCGAAGGCCAATGTTTTATCCGCTGGAAGGACAAATGTTTTGGCTACCAAAGCCACTGTTTTGATACACTTCTAAATGAAAGTAGCCAGTTGATACGACACACTAAATGATACGGTGAAGGACCACTTCAATAGAGAGATACAATTCTTAAATGTAATCGGAAAACGAAAGTTGCATTTACCTTATGGATTTCTTTAACTGCACATGGGGGCCCCGTTCATCGAAGATTTAAATGCACATCATTTATCCTCCATCGATTATTGATACACAAATTTCTGTAGATATCGGGCACTTTTTATTTAAGTTCTCCACCAATTTTTATACGGATTTTGTTCTCCTTTTTTTGGATGATTCCAGAAACACGTGTCGACGGATTCATCCTTTTTTTGCGGGCAATACCCATTATCCTTTTCTTCCTGTTACATCTCATCTCGCAGTGACCTTCTATTCTTTGTTACTCTAAACCCTGGGTAGGGAATACCACTCAGGTAGCTATAGTTGCCTCCGTGGCAATATTGTCTGATGCCCTGTAAACACGGGGTCTTTCAATTGCAGCCACAAATGTGCGACTGGCTTCTTGTCAGTGGTTTCCTTTTGTGCTGTTGAACCTAAGTTGTACCTATCCTTACAACTTATAGCCGTCATGATTACGAGTAGTGACTCAGAAACACGTGTCGACGGATTCATCCTTTTTTGCGGGCAATACCCATTATCCTTTTCTTCCTGTTACATCTCATCCCGCAGTGACCTTCTATTCTTTGTTACTCTAAACCCTGGGTAGGGAATACCACGCAGGTAGCTATAGTTGCCTCCGTGGCAATATTGTCTGATGCCCTGTAAACACGGGGTCTTTCAATTGCAGCCACAAATGTGCGACTGGCTTCTTGTCAGTGGTTTCCTTTTGTGCTATTGAACCTAAGTTGTACCTATCCTTACAACTTATAGCCGTCATGATTACGAGTAGTGACTCAGAAACACGTGTCGATGGATTCATCCTTTTTTGCGGGCAATACCCATTATCCTTTTCTTCCTGTTACATCTCATCCCGCAGTGACCTTCTATTCTTTGTTATATATATATATCAGGCTGTCTCCTAAAAAACGCCGCAAACCATAACTCAGTTATTTATTGTCCAATTTTAAAAAACAAAGAATTAAATGAAATGGCTCTAAATACACTATAGAGGGAGCCAGTTGCAGCATACTCATTATTATTTTTTTTTTAGGAAAGCGATAGTCAACTTTTTTTTTTCAAATGGCAATATATATTTTTTTTTAATATATTATTGTGCACATTTCTTTTCTGATTCCAACGATGTATATGACATTAACTTTTTGTGAAACACATCGCAGAAAAAGCGTCAAATTATTAGTCAATTCCGCATTAGTAGGCGCCTGGCCGCTTAATTAACAACAAATGTATTTATACTAATCACGTATGCCTGGAATGCCTGGAAAACAAAAAATAATACATCAAAGCAAATAAATGTCATTTTAGCGTTCGCGTCCCATTTTTTTACGCATTATACTATTTCTGTGTCATTAACGCTAGGTTATTTATTTAAATAAACTCAACAGTGCAAAATACGAACAACAATTAATTATTGACGGACATGATTCAGGTATACTCTGAGTGTAATAAAAATCGTGGTGCAGCAGTCCGCCTTTACAGAGAGCGGTTTCCTCACAGGGAAATTCCAGAACCACGTAAATTTGGAAGGCTTGAAGAAAATTTGAGAAAATATGGTGCTTTTAAGAAACCAAAACGAGAAGAACGGCAGTTTAATGAAAACATGGAGCTCAATGTTCTTCTTAGCGTTGAAGAAAACCCAAGAACTTCTATTCGGGAAATTTGTAACAACATTGGAGCATCAAAAAGATCTGTACATGCGATATTGAAAAATCGCAAATTCAAGTCATACATTCCTCAAAAAGTACAAGCATTAGAGGAAAACGATAGAGAACGAAAGCTACAATTTTGCCGTTTTTATTTAAATTCAGTGCGACGAGACCCAGTTTTTCACACAAAGATTATTTGGTCAGACGAATATACATTCAGTGTAAATGGTATTTTCAATAGAAATATCCACCGGCATTGGAGCCAAGCAAACCCACGAATTATCGTGGAAACAAATTTTCAGCGAAGGTTTACTGTCAATGTGTGGTGTGGCATTTTGGCTAATAGATTGATTGGACCATTTTTCGTAGACGGCACCCTAAATCAAGAAAAGTATTATCAGATATTGAGGGGACAATTTGAGAATTTTTTAGATGAATTACCTATTGCAGAACTGAATAGAACTTATTTCCAGCAAGATGGGGCTACCCCTCATAATGCCAGAGTGAATACCAATTGGTTGACCACCACATTTAATGATAAGTGGATAGGAACTTATGGTCCAGTTCGATGGCCTGCCCGTTCTCCAGATCTTATACCCCTTGATTTTTTGGTTATGGGGTTATATTCAAGATCATGTTTATTTAACACGGCCAGAAAATGAGGCAATTCTTAGGCAAAGAATTATACGTACTTGTCGTGAAATACCCCCAAATTTTATATTGAATACGACCCGTGCAGTATTTAGAAGATGCCAGTTGTCTTGATTATGGTGGTAGCCAATTTGAGTAGTACTTGTAGGTGTGTAATTTTATTTGCATTTGAGCAGTACTTGTAGGTGTGTAATTTTATTTGCATTGTTACATTGTTTCTTTAATTGTTTCTTGTTTGTTGTTCTTCATTTAATGTGTTTCGTGTTCTATTAATGTTATTTCGTGTTGAACTTTGTATAATAGTTAATGAATTTAATTAAGTTGCTTTTATTTTAATTGATATTCATTGTATTGTTTTTTCTGTTAATAATAAAATTCTTTTCAGAGTTTCACTTGCTTTGCTGTATTATTTTTTGTTTTCCATGACATAGATGATTAGTCTAAGTACGTTTGTCATGAATTAGTGGCTGGGAGCCTAATTGGGTATCGACAAATATTTTGACGCTTTTCTGTGATAAATGTCACAAAAGTCAATGTCATATACATCGTTGGATTCAGAAAAAGAATGAGCACTATAATATATATAAAAAATATATATACTGCCATTTGAAAAAAAAAAATTACTATCGCTTTCCTAAAAAAAAATAATAATAAGTACGCTGCAACTGGCTCCCTCTATAGTGTATTTAGATCCATTTCATTTAATTCTTTGTTTTTTAAAATTGGACGATAAATAACTGAGTTATGGCTTGCGGCGTTTTTGTAAGTTTTTTTATATATATATATATATATATATATATATATATATATATATATATATATATATATAATATATATATATATTAGATAAATAGCGTCTAACTGTGCTACCGGTCAAAACTAATTTTTTTAAATTAAATATTTTACCCGAAAATTAAACATCTTGTAACAGCCAGAAAAGTAAAACAGTAACCTATGGATTGATTGAATTGTTTTAATGAATCCAACTACAGCTTAAACATTTTTCTCACTATTGATTGATTGACATTTTTTCATATATATATATATATATATATATATATATATATATATATATATATATATATATATATATA